>OY730190.1:2125280-2444109 GCA_963422495.1 Polyommatus iphigenia
GTTTAGATTTAAGACAACTCCTTTCGGTCTCACGAATGCTCCTGCTACTCAACAGCGTTTGGTAGATCGCTTATTTGGCGACAATGATTTTAAAACCTTCGCTTTTTTGGACGATATTATTATTATTAGCTCATCGTTTGAGGAACATGTTTCTCGTTTATTACGCGTTTTAGAAAAATTGAAGCAGGCAAACCTTACAGTAAACTTTGAAAAGTGTAAATTCTTTCGTAGTGAAATAAAATATTTAGGTTACGTGGTAGACGCGCATGGTTTACGCACGGACCCA
Source organism: Polyommatus iphigenia (assembly GCA_963422495.1). Lineage (NCBI taxonomy): Eukaryota > Metazoa > Arthropoda > Insecta > Lepidoptera > Lycaenidae > Polyommatus > Polyommatus iphigenia. Next base: position 2,125,567 of record OY730190.1, read on the forward strand.
GAAAAGGTACAAGCAATTTTAAATTTTCCTGTTCCTACTAACAAAAAGGAATTAAAACGTTTCCTGGGTACTGCGACCTGGTACCGCCGTTTTGTTCCAAATTTTAGTACCGTAGCTGGCCCTTTAAACAAGCTTACATCTAATAGTAAGAAGGCACCACCTTTTCAGTGGACGCCGGAGGCTGACGCGGCTTTTGCTGCATTAAAAGATTGCCTAGTTTCCGCACCAGTTCTCTCTTGCCCGATATACACTAAGTCTTTTGAGGTCCACACAGATGCAAGTAATTATGGCATCGGTGCTATGCTTACACAGACTATAGACGGCAAAGAACACCCTATCGCATATATGAGTAGATCTCTCACCAAGGCCGAGAAGAACTACAGCATCACAGAAAGAGAGACTCTCGCTGTGTTAGCTGCTCTCGAGCACTGGCGGTGTTATTTAGAAAATGGCCAGACATTTACCGTATACACTGATCACTCCGCGTTGAAGTGGTTCCTTTCGTTGGACAATCCTACAGGTAGATTGGCACGTTGGGGAGTAAGATTATCATCATTTAATTTTGAAATTAAGCACCGACGAGGAGTAGACAATGTTATACCTGACGCTCTCTCACGTGCTATCCCAGTCGCTGCTATATCTCTTTCAAACGCTGTAGATAGCTCGAAGGATGATTGGTATATTAATATTTATAACGGTTGTCTTAAAACACCTAGTAATTTTCCAAATTTTCTAATTAAAAATAACTCATTGTTTCGACTTTCGAAAAACAAATCACAGCTTACTTCGGAATTCGCTTGGAAGGAAGTAGTTCCCTTAGAATCTCGTGACCAAATTATTGCAGAAAACCATTCTACACCGACAGCAGGTCATTTAGGAATATTTAAAACGTACCATCGATTAGCATTGTCATATTACTGGCCTGGCATGCATCAAAGCGTCGTAAAATTTGTTTCCTCTTGCTCCGTCTGTTTAGCGTATAAGTCACAAAATCACACTACATTGGGAGAAATGGGACGCCCTAAACAATGCTCACGTCCTCACCAAATGATCTCAATTGATTTTGTAGGCCCACTTCCAGTTTCTCGAAAACAAAATAGTTACATGCTCGTAGTTACCTGTTGTTTTTCAAAGTACTGTAACATTTTTCCACTACGTCGAGCCACAGCTGACGCAGTGGTTAATATTTTAGAAAATTCGATATTTTTAGTTTTTGGCATCCCTCAGACTATTTTCTTGGATAATGGAAGTCAATTTATTAGTTCTACAACTAAAGCACTATTTCAAAAATATAAAATTCCCAACGTATTTTTCACTCCTAGGTATACACCTCAAATAAACTTAGTTGAGCGTTACAATAAAACTATAGTCACAAGTCTTTCTACCTTTGTTGATAACGACCATAGAACTTGGGATGCCTATATACCTAAGATACAGTTCGCAATGAATAACTCCGTAAATGAAGCCACTGGTTATACACCATCTTTTCTTGTACATGGTAGGGAGTTAGTCTTATGCGGATCACACTACACTGATTCGGATTTAGGTGACGAAGTTTTGTTTTTGCCGCGTGATATTTACGCTGAGAACCTAGGTTGCTTATCGTCGGTGTTTAATGATGTGCAGGCCTCATTATGGAATGCACATGTAAGGAATACGTCACACTATAATTTACGTAGGAAACCAGCTGAATATAATGTTGGTGACGTAGTCTTTAAGCGTACTTACATTTTAAGTGATAAAGACAAATTCTTTAGCAAGAAATTAGCGCCAAAGTATTTAAAGTGTAGGATAATCGAAAAGCGTTCTCCTTTAGTATATGTCCTAGAAGATATGACTGGAAACAATATTGGTGTCTGGCATATCAAGGATTTAAAAATGTGTAATTTTAAATAAGTACCTAAATTTAAATAGTCGTCAACCCCATAAATAACATCTTGTTTTTTTAGCATAAGTCATTAGCTTTGTGATATAGCTGATGACTTGTTTTTTTGTTAGGATGCGTCAACTACTTATAAATGACTATCATTGTAGTTGTTGCTTAATTGTGCGTTTTATGAAAGATAGATGAATGTTAGTAGGATAGATGAGTAATGCTAGAAACTATTCTCGGGTTTTATTTGAGGATAAAACCCTTTCCGAGCCGAGGGGGGTAATGTAACGTTGTAATAATTAAAATATTTAAAATTGATTTTTTTTACAAAATAATACCAAAATTATTAACTTATTAATCCTATTTTATAACTACGGAACTACAAAATATAGCATTAAATCACTAAAACAATATAAATAATTCAAAAACTTAAATAACTAAAAACCTATATAAATTTTAATAACTTAAAATGCCTAGCGCCGTCTTAGCGCTCCTTACAGCAGCATTTTAAGCCCGCGGACGGAATTATTCAAATCTGCCTTCATTTTACGTTATCATTCGTATTGTGACTCGATCGTCACACACGATTCGCTGGGGGAGAACACGACTGGAAGCCAAAGGAGACGCACGTTATTGCGCCCGATTATTTTAAATAACGTTCCTTTCGAAACGTACCTTGTGTGTTTTTGTCAGTTTATTTAAACCTCATTTTAAAAGTTAATAATTTATTAGTGCCGTATTGTACCCCAGATTGGGGTTCCAAGATCGGTTTGGCATTTGTTTCCGTGCCGCCATTTTGTTGCCGTGGCTGCCGTTGGAGCCGACCTGCTGGAGCCTGGCCGCCGTCTCAACACCCTGCAGGCCGTTTTCGTCCTCCGTGCTGCAGCCAGGAGAGTACCTACCTGGGTTCCAAAAGTAATAAGACTTGCCCTGTTTGAACTAAAAGACCCACGCCCTCACTTCTCACTTCATAAGGGCAATAGTATAATCTTTTGTAATTGTTTATTGATAATATAATATAATTTTGTTCACGGGTCTCTGTTTTTTTTATTTACTATTCTTAGCACAGGGCCTACCCCGTGACACCATCTACTGAAAAATTCGAATGACTCGTAATTTACCCCATACCATTATTTGCTACCAATGACGTAAGGAAAATAGTGTTTCTTTAATCATTGTTTGTTACACACACGGCGGGCGCGGCGATTAATCTATACTAATATTATAAATGCGAAAGCATAGATAAAGTACTATAGCTCAATGTGCGAAAGTATCTCTGTCTGTCTGTCTCGCTTTCACGCCAAAACTACTGAACCGATTGTAATAAAATTTTGTACACAGATAGTCTGAGAAAGGACATAGGCTACTTTTTCACTGGAAAAAGGGGTGGTAAGGGGGTGTTATGCGTAAATTTGTTCAAATTAGGTTAGTTCCAAAAAATTATAACAGATGTCGCTAAGAGTCACCTACATCGCGCTAGCGCTTGCTCAAACGTGTTTCTATAAGAGGTGGTATCATTTTCAGTTGCAGTTTTCGATTATTTCGATTGTTATAACAGCTTATAACTTATACACGTTTGAAAATAACTCACTGCTCAGTAGTCAGTACTTTATCTATGCAGTGACGTAACCTTAAACCTATCAATGATAAATAGTTAAAGTATAGGTAAAGTTGTGTAATGGGGGGCTAAATAAGCTTTAAATTTGGCATAAATAAAGTTTAATTTAAGGAAGTGCCTCCGCTGCCGGCGCCGGCTCCCAAAAATATCAGTAATGGGAACCGGCGGTAAATATACTGCCGGCAGCCGAGATTTAAAACAACGGCTGCCGGCGCTGGCACTCAAAATGGGAGTCGGTGATAATGCGTAAAGCGCTAGGTTCCAGTGCCGATACACAAATGTAAAAAAAAAATTTCATAGTCCTTTAGCTCGAGACTTGTGATGTTTTTGATCATTATTCTGTCATTTGACAAGCGATGTTTGCCGAATAGGCGCCGGCAGCCTGTTCGGCAAACATCGCGTGACTTCGGCAAACTTCGGAGTTCTGAAAACGGCGCCGGCAGCCATTTTAGCAACCGGCGCCGGCAGCCATTTCGGCAACCAGCGCCGGCAGCGGAGGCACTCCCTTAATTTAAAATAATGAAATACTATGTGCATACTGCACAGCTGCTTTTGGGTATTTTGATTTAAGGGGTACCACTGCACTGGTACCAGGGTTTTAAAAACACCAATTTTGTTTATACCGCGCGCTATAAACTGAAGTCCACGCGGACGAAGTCGCGGGCAATAGCTAGTAGTATTAAGTATACTGCTCATTGGACAGCATTGGACGAGCTCACAGAGCACAAAAACACTATTTAAAGGTTGCTTTAAAAACTACCTATTTTTCTTTAAAATGAGGTGTTCTATTAGTTATTACTTCAAAAAAGCTTTTATAGCAACCTTGATAAAGGCTTATTTATTTTTTTCAACACTGAACTTAGCGCACTCTACTGGTGCATTTGAAAACTAATGCTGAAAACTAACTTCAGCATTGTGCGGCATTCATGTGCGCCACTGAGTCGCATTATGCTCTCTCATTGGAAAACTAGGAGTAATTATTATTCTAGCACAGACTACTAAAACGGCCCATTCACTATCCTGCATTGCAGTCCTGCTGCAGTCCGCCGTGCAGGCCTGCAACACCATTCACTATCCTGCGTGCAGTCCGCCGGCTTATGCAGGATAGTGAATGGTGTTGCAGGCCTGCACGGCGGACTGCAGCAGGACTGCAATGCAGGATAGTGAATGGACCCTTTTAGAAGAAGAAACGTAAAGCCTTTGAGTATTAATAACATACTACTGCAGTGGCGTGGGGTGAAAAAAAATAAAGGTAAAGCCGGACCAAAAAACGGCTAACTCGTGAATAAGCAAAATTTCAATTCTTGTAAAAAAAACGTGCAATAAATTACATACCTGTATTAAGTGTGTTAGTTTACCTTTTCCATAACTACTAGGGTGCTTTGCTTGCATTGTGTGCGTTGCATGCAGTGTTAGTGTTGTTAGTATTCACCACCTTCACCATACATGACATCACTGGTATTATATGAACAGTGCATGTCGAGTATGATAAAAGTGGCTTTAAATTTATTTTCGAACGATTGTTTTGAGAACGAATTTAAGTCATTTAATAGGTAATCCGTAAGACAACAGTCAATTTGTACTAATGCTGCCATTTCTCACCTAACCGTGTCACGACAAATTACAAAGTAAGTAAAACAAACCAACCTTTACGATGTAACAAACAAAAACACAACACAACACTTGGCAAGTAAAATTTCACTACTTTCGATTCTTTTAAACTATATAATATTACAATCAAGCTAGCCCACTAACTTAATAAACAAAATTTTGCATATTACAGTACAAAATGAGTGCAAATGAACGCGTAATATAATTGTTGTGAATTGAAATGACAGCACGCGCCGGTCGGCCGTTGCAATTAGCTCTGTTGTGATTGGACGAAATCTTTTAAAGCGAAACATGCGAAACTAAACCTTAACACATGACAAATAAAGACTAGGTAGGCTATGTGGGATCGGCTTGTTGTTCGACAATATCGACGAGTCGTTTGCATGTAGTAGTAATGTGTATGTGTGCGTGAATTTCATACATTTCAAATGTTTGGATTCCCGATGTTTTGAGCGAGTTCCCCGGCAGTACGTACGCGTTCTGAGTGCGATCGTAAAAACGGGTATGTGTGCGTTTGCGTGATTTTAAATACATGGCGAATTATTTTTATGAAATTGTAGGAAGCGGGGTAAGCTATAATTATTAATAATAAAAAATGTATATATTAAAATTGGCCAAGGTAAGCCGGTAGGAATCGTGTTCTATGGAGGCTTCGCCACTGTACTACTGTTATTAATACTCTAAGCGTAAAGCGCTTATTCCATTTCACTAAATTTAGATATCTAAATGATTTAGTGACTAAATTTAGTCAAGTGGAATAACATTTAGAAAGTTACTAAATGTTATTCCATTTGACTAAATTTAGTCACTAAATCATTTAGATATCTAAATTTAGTGAAATGGAATAAGCGCTTTAATTCTAGCTGTAGTGAACTGTAAATTTAATGAAGAGTTTGACAGATAATGTATGGTAAAAAATTTAAATTAATTACTGTTCCACAATCCACTCTGAGTGCGTCGCGGCTCGACTCGTCTGTTGTGGCTTACATTATATTTGCCGTAAAAATAGGTACTAACATCTAAAATACGGCATAATATCTATTACTATTTACTACTAGGTACCTTTTATCTTAAACAACAAAAATAATTCACCACATCAATGATTTTATTATCTTTATGAATTATTACAAAAATAAATTTAGATTGATATACCTACACAATATTTAAAATAAGTTTAATAATGTTTATAATTACTGTTTACCTAAATATTTCTGAAATATCACTTCCATTTTGCTTGTTGTTGGCAATTCTAGAGCCAAATTGTATTGCACGTTTTGGGAGAGTAGAAGCACTTAGCAGTCCCATTTTATAAGCAACAAGTCGTAAAAATAGCTTATCACCAATTCCCATATTTAGATGTTGTGAAGGAAAACATCTGGAAAATGTTATAAAATATAATGGGTTCTATTAAAACAAAAAACTTATTAATAAATATTATGCAAATCGTTATAAAAACAAAAAAATTTAACAAACCTTAGCCAAGGCTTTAGTTTTATAACATAATTTACAAAATCTTCATCCAGATATGGCATTCTTGGCTGTCTGCCATGATCACATATAACTCTATTATCACGAGCTAAATTTCTGAATGATATTCTTTTCCAATCTAGTAAAAGTTCTTTAGATAATCCAGCCCAACCATGCCTATTTAATGCATTCCTGTGCCTAATGTAGCCACCAAATAATTCATCAGCACCAGATCCTACAATAACAACCTGAAAAAAGTTAAACAATTTTCCTATACTGTAACACTTTTCTTCATTTGATAAAATAAGTTTTTTATAAAGCAAATTACCCTGCATGGTGAAATGCTTTTACCATCTTGGCCTCTAACTGCAAACCATAAAGCTGAGCCGAGACTTTCGTCAAGTATAGTACGCCTCGGGTAAACCAGGTCACAAATTATATTATGCTGACAGTTTTTCAATTCGGGAATGGGTACATTAATTTCACGAAAAATCCATGTCCTTAAAATGCAAAGAAGGTTCTAATTATTGGAAATTTTAAGTAAAATCCAAGTTAATGATGTAAAAATATATGTTATGAAAACTGAAATTACCTCAATGGACAATTTTTTTTAAGTTCTTCAAAAGATTGTCTGCCAGTTAATCTATCTGGAACTTCATACAACTGGCCTTTTTTAGATTCAAAAGCAACATTCAGAAGATCAATAGATTGGTTTTTAGGTACATACTTATCAGCAATTAAAGCAAGTATAGTACAATCAAGACCGCCAGAAAATAGAATTCCTGTTGCACTGTGGTTACATGTGACTGTTTCTAGAGATATACAATTTTTACATTTTAGTGGCTGTGTTTGGATTCGGATTTTGACACTCTTTTCCAATAAATTAGTTAAATTACAAACTGTATTTAATATGACACTATTTTCTAGAATCTTTTTAAATATGTCATGCTTTTCAGTAATGCTCTGGGATATTTCTTCTATAAATGTGATGACGTCATCCTTGAACAACCAAAGTTAAAAGTAAATAAAAGATACAATAATAATAAAATATTATAAAAGTATGAGCCTGAACTTAGCAGACAGCAGACAAAAAATAATAATTGGATAGGGATATCTGCGAGCCCACGTAAGTTTTTAGAGTTAACTAAAGTGATAATTGTGTGTTGTCAACAGTGGCGGGGCAAGATCTAAATTTGATGTGGGCGAGATATATCTTGCGAGGCCCCTGAAATATATTTTGAAATCGGTACCAGCTAATTTAATCGTGAGTTAATCAGTCAAGTCAGAATATATGAAACTTTTGGGACTGGTACCGACTTCAAAGTAATGAAGACTATAGTATGTACAGAAGTAGTTGAGATTTAGACGAATTCTGAAAGAGGCACTATTAAAGAGTAAGAATTATTTAATACTTTTTAGTTCATATTATTACTTATTGTTTTTAACCCCCGACCAAAAAGAGGGGTGTTATAAGTTTGACGTGTCTGTCTGTCGGTCTGTCTGTCTGTGGCATCGTAGCATCCAAACGGGTGGACCGATTTTGATCTAGTTTTTTTTTGTTTGAAAGCCGATATGACCGAGAGTGTTCTTAGCTATAGTTCATCATTATCAGCCTGCTCATTGCTGAAATATCACGGTTTATCTGGTTCATGATAGGACGATTACGAGGGCTGCTATTTATGTATCCGGAATTAAAAAAAGAAACAAACATATATCATTTAATATGGTTTAATGCTTTTCAAAATATTCGCCGCGATGATCGACACACTTTTGCATACGCTGGAACCAATTTTCATAGCACTTTTTTCATTCTGATTGAGGTATCTCCAAAACGTGCATTTTGAACGCATCAACAGCCTCTTCGCGGCTCGAAAAACGTTGACCACGTAATTTGTTCTTCGCGTATGGAAATAAAAAGAAATCGTTACGTGCCAAATCAGGGCTGTACGGCGGATGACCAGTCAATTCGATCTTTTGACCCTCCAAAAACTGAGTTGTTTCAGCTGAGGTGTGACAGCTAGCATTGTCGTGATGTAATATGATTCTGCAGTGTCGGTTGTCCTTTCTTATTTCTTCAAAGACTTCTGGTAAACAAATGGTCGTATACCATTCAGAATTAACCGTTTTACGATTCTCTAATGGCACTGTAGCCACATGTCCATTAATTCCAAAAAAACAGGCGACCATTTGCTTCAAAGTACTTTTTGCACGAGTAACTTTTGTTGGTTTCGGCTCATCTTGGAACACCCACACCGTTGACTGTTGTTTAGTTTCGGGGTCATATGCATAGATCCAAGATTCATCACCTGTGTAGGATATTATAAACGGCTTTTGACGTACCACGGTTGTATTTTTTTATCATTTTTTTGCACCAATCGACACGAGCCCGTTTTTGATCGATTGTCAAGTTGTGCGGAATCCAACGCGAACATATTTTTTTTACAGCCAAATGTTCGTGTAATATCTTATGTATGCTCGTCATACTTATGCCTAAGGACGCCTCTATCTCGCGATATGTAACATGACGATCACGCATTATTAGTTCCCGCACAGCATCTATATTTTGTGGGACAACAGCTGTTTTTGGGCGACCTTCTTTATTTTCATCCGTGAGCATAGACCGCCCACGATTAAACTCACTGTACTAGTGATAAACAGTGGTTTTTGTTGGTGCTTCATCTCCAAAAGTTGCGGTGAGTTGAATAAAGCACTGTTGTTGATTTAGCCCACGCCGAAAATCGTAGTAAATCATTGTACGAAAATGTTCACGCGTTAAATCCATGGCAAATGAAGACACGCAATTTTCAAAATGACGCCACAATGGAAAAATAATTGACAGTCACATGAAACAAAATGTATTCTTCAACCAAAGAGTTCTATTTTCAAATGTTGTAATTACTTTTTAAATATTGTTCTTGTAAGTGGCCAGTTCCGGATACATAAATAGCAGCCCTCGTAGCAACTTACAGTCGTTTGATGGGTTTTATATTTTGCATTCTGGTTCGTGACACTTATGAATAGGTATATACACATTATTGGAAAGTCGACGTGGTACTGCAGCATCACCTGGTAATTAATAGGATACCCAACTCCTCACCAACTTAGAGCAGAGGTTTCGTGTTTGGGCTCATTTTAATTGCGACAACCAGTAAGACGTAGATATAAACAGTAAATATTTGCATGCTGCTGTTGCAGCATCACCTGGATTCTATAGGAGCCGTACTCCGTATGAACCCAAAGTGGAGGTTTCATGTTTGGGCTCATATTGACGGCTTCATCCAAGAGGACATATTTTATAGATGGTATTCATTGTGATATGATCTAGTTGATAGGAATTATTCTGCACAAGTTTAAAAAGCATAAAATTAAATTAAATTAAGAAATTTAAAAAAACCCCCGCCAAAAAACTTTAAAAAGTAATGAAATAATATTTACTGACTTTAAGTTTAAATAATTCCTAAGAGTTAAGTAATATTTTAGTCCATAAATGTTGTCAAGGTGTGTCGGGGGACCGCTAATGTAGATGTTTGATTTCACATAACATTATAGTTTAAGGGTCAGTTCACAGCGACCCGAATCGAGAGAATCAGCGACTATTAATGGCGATACAAAATGCAAAAGTCGCTGTTGTGGTAGTTTACTTGGCGGTCCCCCGACACACCGTGACAACATTTATGGACTAAAATATTACTTTACTCTTAGGAATTATTTAAACTTAAAGTCAGTAAATATTATTTCATTACTTTTTAAAGTTTTTTTGCGGGAGTTTTTTTAAATTTCTTAATTTAATTTTACCTTGGAAGTCGGTTTTGATTTTTTTTTAATTATAATTTCACTCTTTTTAGTGATTTACCTGTAAACATATAAGCTGTCAGTTGTAGATATATAGGATTTAGGTATGAAACTATCACGACTACTATACTGAGGCAGTTTTCAAAAAAGTTTTATGCTAATATGTCTCAAAAGCCATGAGCCATACCCTACTATAAATATACAGACCTACGCACTCAACTGTTATGAAATGGCTACTAAAACAGGTCGTTATTTATTACTTATTTACAATAAAATTATTACTGAATTATCATGAATAGAATTTGCATAGTAGCATACATTCACTTCTTAAAACAACGATGAAACCCCCAAACTTTCATATGAAAACTTATTAACTGAGTTCACTACCACTTTAGAATTTCTTAAAGAACTCCAAGCATATACCCCTATATAATATGCTTAGAGTTCATCAAGCAATGCTGAAATGTTCAAACGCCTATCTCTGAAGGCTCTAGAGTTCTGGTTCAGTTCAACTTTCGTTGTATTATTATAAAACTTCCGCATGTAAACTCATCAGCTCAACATAATAAAATATTATGCTTTAACTACTTTAAGCTACAATAATAGAACTATATTTTGTCCCAATCAAGGAGTTTCCTACATACCTCATAGATCCCATGATCAAATTACCAACTTGGTAACCACAACACCAAGTTTAAATCATTTACTTTGTAACAACATTAATACAATTTTCAAAATCGCTCGACAAACTCGAGTCTCGATCGAAAAGACTATGAAAAGTACAGTCATAACGATGCATCGTGTGATGGTACTGATAATTATGATGATGATTATGATGATGAATGTAATTTGCAAAGTAGCATATGCTTTCAGTTCTTAAAACATCGCCGAAAGTCCCGAACTTGTATCTATAAGGAATCCGGAGTTCTCTTAGTATCTTCGGAACCATAGCATGCCTTGGTGTAAAATCTTACTTTTTGGTAGTATATGCCTAGGATCATTCACATAAAACCAAAATCACTATATGCTTCCATATAAATTTTGAGGAGTTCCCTCGATTACTCGTGGATCCCATCATCAGGCCACCACTTTTGTGAACATGGTACCAAATTGGAGTTGAATCCTAAACAACAAAAGAAAAAATTTGAAAATCGGTTCACAAACGGCGGAGTAATCGTTGAACATACACAAATAAAAATAAAAAAATATATATATCCACACCCGAATATATAATCTCCTCCTTTTTGGAAGTCGGTTAATAAAGTGATAATTGTGTGTTGTCACTTGTCAAAATATCTAAACATGATAATAAATAAAAAAATTTACAGCATACGAAAAATTTTTTAAACAAAAAAAATTTTTGGGAAGCTCTCACGCAATTTCCTATTGTTGAAAATTTATAAAAATTTGTAAATATGCTCAATTTTAGGTTCTATAAAGAATCTAAAAAATAATAAAAAAAATATGGATATCTATCAACTCGGTGCCAAAATAAAAAAACAAAAAAATATCATGTTTAGAATGTTGACAGGGAAATACATGATAAATGTTTTTTTTTACTGATTATTTACAGAGTTATGAGCCCCAGAATGATCAAAATAAAAAATCAAAAGAATAATCGTTATCATCTTTAAAGAACCTAAAATTGAGCATATTTACAAATTTTTATAAATTTTCAACAATAGGAAATTGCGTGAGAGCTTCTCAAAAAATTTTTTTCGTATGCTGTAAAAAAATATATATTTATTATCATGCTTAGATAATTTGACAACACACAATTATCACTTTACTTATTTATTTATAAATTCTTTATTTGCTTAAAAAAATTAACAATATAAAATAACAAAACAATATAAAGTCAGGGAATAGCAAATAGGCGGCCTTACCGCTTTCAGCGGTTTCTTCCAGACAACGGTAATATTATGATAACAGAAAATAATGTAAAAAAGCTGAATTTAAACAAAAAAAAACCTTATTATTTATAAAATATTATATAGTAATTTATATATTATAATAAATATGTATATATATTACATACCATAAAATATCCAATAAACTACACAAATTTACATAGATATAAAAGGGTTAAAAATAAAAAACATGTCTACAATTATATAAAATACCTACTTATCAAAAATACATTAAAATAATAATAATTGTACCAAAACACTAAAAGTTTCACGTGGAGTGAGCCTGTTCTAGATAGTGTGCTTTTAAACGTTTCTTAAAGATATTAATTGATTCCGATTTTTTTATAAAATCGGGCAAGGAATTGCAGAGACGAATAGCGGAGATGGTGAAAGAAGAATCATAGTATGAAGTATTGTGAGAAGGAAATGCAAGAGTCAGTTTGTTTCCAGAGCGAAGAATAGGATTGTTATGACCAAGGAAATTGAATTTTACTTTGAGGTAGTTAGGAGTAGAAGGACTAAAAAGGATGTTATACAGTAAGTGAAGTATGTGAGAGTTTCGACGCAACTTGATCGGGAGCCATTCGAGCTGAGATCGATAATTAGAAACATGGTCAAACTTTCGAAGGCCAAAAATAAAACGAATACACAAGTTTTGAAGGCGTTGAAAAGAAGAAAGAAGAATTTCGTTTATGTCACTGTAGCAGACATCAGCGTAGTCCAGAATAGGGAAAAGTAAAGTGGCAACAAGTTTTATTTTTGTTGCAAGTGGCAAAAAGTTGCTCAGTCGTCTGAGGGAAGCTGTGGCACCGTTCAGTTTCTTGCGAAGTTGTTGGATCTGGATGTTCCAGGAGAGAGTGCGGTCAAAGTGAACTCCAAGATTACGCACAGAGGAGCTGTAAGAAATGACAGTCCCATCGAGGACAATATTGGGCAGGGTGCTCCAGTCCACTTTCGCTATTAACTGTCGACTGCCGATGACAATACATTGTGTTTTGTTAGGATTAAGGACTAAGCCAAAGGCATTGCACCACCTCAAAATTTCATTTAAATCGGCGTTTGTTTGGGCAATACTTTTGGATAGTAAGGGAAGTAGGACTTGAGTATAGATCTGTAAGTCATCTGCATACAAATGATAGGAAGAGGAAATATGTCGAGAAACGGAATTAATGAAAATAGAAAACAAGAGAGGAGATAAGACACTGCCTTGAGGAACACTTTAGTTAACTCTAAAAACTTACGTGGGCTCGCAGATATTCCTATCCAATTATTTTTTTGTCTGCTGTCTGCTAAGTCCAGGCTCATTATAAAAGTAATGCAATACTATATGAGGTTTTCAATGATAATATACCTCTATATTCTCTGCACTATTCTTGCATTCTGCTTCATGAAGGTCAAATGTGAAAGCTTCATCAGGTGAATTTTGTTCGTTGTGTACAGTTTCCAACCACTTCTTTAAGGAATATTCAAAGCAATGATCGTCATGCCAGTTGTATGTTGTAATAACATCAGTTTTTAAGTCTAATTTATAAATTAATCTAGCAGGAATCTCAGCAGCACTATATTTCCTTCCTGAAAATCCAATCCTTTTTTGTTAAATCACATATACACAGTATATGCATATTATAAAATACTGACAAAAATGTAAAAATATAAGTGGCAGTATATTTCCTTACCAAGAACACTACCTATGATGGTAGTGTCTTCCGAGTTGTGTATCAATAATGAATTTCTTCCAATCCTGTCTCTTGTGAAATACAAAAGTTGTGACACTTTACAATAATAAACTAAGCTGAATGGCCCTTTCAATCCTTTAATCACAGATATAATGTGTTGGCATGTAGACTCCTAAAATCTGGCATCATTTATTAGTTTAATAATGTTAAATGTTTTACAATAATTAAAAAAAATGTAAGAATCTTTTTTTAATCTTTTAAATTTCAGGCACATTAGCCTGGCCGACTCTGAAGACACAGTGGTGTGTATAATAAGACTCCGTCTGCCTTTTTTTCTACTTTCATGGTTTTGACAATACACTCATTTTGGGTAACTTTGAATAATGGGCATTGTCCAAAAAAAAATAACATGTACTTTTTAAATTTTATATATATAAGATTGGGTTACAGTACTTTTGCTCGTAAAGTTTTATAATTTATTTCCATGCAATAAACATATATTTCATTATATCTTCATAAATATCACTAAGAAAAATCCAGAAAAAATTCACAAGGTGTATTTCGGTCTTCTGATTACGAATTTCACATAACAGGAAAAAGTCCATAATAACACATTACGGACTTTTTGCTTGGGGGCATCGCTTTGCAACTCGGAAACGGAGCAACTAATTGTGTGACCTCACTCCATGATGTTTAGAGGGCTACCGAACCTCCCGCCCTGCGCACCCGCAACCACGTGCTACTTATAACTAGGGAGGTACGAGCCTCCAAGTGAAGCGTATAGGGAATCACTATGTGAGCCAGGACATAACTTTGATTGGTTTTTTTCTATTTATATAACGATATGGGGCGTTCCACGCCAAGCGGACAGGAAAAAATAGTCGATGTCTCCGATTTTGATAATATTTGGATATGTTATACCTACACGTGTTATTAATACGTGTGCCAAGTATTTTTGTAATATAATGGCTAGATTAAAAATGATGGGACTTTGAAACGTGACTTTTCTATTCGACACTCGGCGCTTCAAAGCCGATTATAGATTAAAAAATATATATTAAAATAAATAAAACCACTGAACTTGTTACTTCATTTAATGAGCTCTTTAACTGCATTTTTGAAAACAAAATAAAATGTTTTTTTCTTTGAAAAAAATGCAAATTAATTTTTTTTCTTGATTTTCTCAAAGAGAAACTTATTTTGTCCTTATTTGTTTCTTTATCCGAGTCTAATTTTTGATTTAAAATTTACCCTGTTGCTACTGTAGCGCCAATTTACCGCCCTAATTTAACGCATTTCAGCGGACACTTTTTACATACAGAGATAGTTCTCCTCCATCTACACTCCATAGATAAAATGAGAAAAGTCGGCAAACATCGTTGTCAAATGACAGAAAAATGATCAAAAACATCAGTCTTACTTAACTACTTAGCCACGGATACCGAAGCAGCAGCGCAGCCCCCCGCCAAAACAAAAACAAACACAATCCAGAAAGTCCAAAAGTAGGTTAGGTTAGGTTGGAACTTAGACCACAACACCCAGAAATCAGATAATTGAAGCTAGTTGTGCCATATTGAGGGTCATTGGTCTCTAGGTATGACTGATGATGGATCTGAAGATCTGAGGTTGAACCTCTAGAGTGCAATTCCTTAACCGATTTTTTTGATTTTTTTTATATTTTTTGTGTAAAGCTAATATTCTATAGAACATTCCTGCACAACTTCTATAATGAAAATACTGCCGAAGGGTGGCGTCCAGCGCCATACTGCCCATAGTACAGTACGGCGCTGGACGCCACCCTTCGGAAGTATTTTCAGTCTAGCTCCTAATCCACTTCACGGCCCATTATAGAAGTTGTGCAGGAATGTTCTATAGAATATTTTTTTTGTTTTCAAAAATGCAGTTAAAGAGCTCATTAAATGAAGTAACAAGTTCAGTAGTTTAATTATTTTAATATATCTTTTTTAAATCTATAATCAGCTTTGAAGCACCGAGTGTCGAATAGAAAAGTCACGTTTCAAAGTCCCATCATTTTTAATCTAGCCATTATATTACAAAAATATTTGACACACGTATTAATAACACGTGTAGGTATAACATATCCAAATATTATTAAAATCGGAGACATCGACTATTTAAAAAAAAAATTGTCCAGCTGTCCGCAGTAAATAACAGAGTATAAATCCTCCAAGAGTGGCGCTAGCTGCAGCAAAGGGTATGGAATGAATTTTGTTTTTTGATCATTGTATTTATCTATTTGGAATAAACCAGGAAAACGAGCTGAAACGAAAAGAAACTTATTTTGTCCTTATTTGTTTCTTTATCCGAGTCTAATTTTTGATTTAAAATTTACCCTGTTGCTACTGTAGCGCCAATTTACCGCCCTAATTTAACGCATTTCAGCGGACACTTTTTACATACAGAGATAGTTCTCCTCCATCTACACTCCATAGATAAAATGAGAAAAGTCGGCAAACATCGTTGTCAAATGACAGAAAAATGATCAAAAACATCAGTCTTACTTAACTACTTAGCCACGGATACCGAAGCAGGGGGGACGGGGGGGGGGGGGGGGGGGGCGCGCAGCCCCCCGCCAAAACAAAAACAAACACAATCCAGAAAGTCCAAAAGTAGGTTAGGTTAGGTTGGAACTTAGACCACAACACCCAGAAATCAGTTGACGGAGCCCCGCTACGCGGGGCTCCTCGTCAACTGATAATTGAAGCTAGTTGTGCCATATTGAGGGTCATTGGTCTCTAGGTATGACTGATGATGGATCTGAAGATCTGAGGTTGAACCTCTAGAGTGCAATTCCTTAACCGAAGGCTTAATGGGGATTGTCCATTTTTTTAAATTGTGCCCATCACAAAAACATTTCGAGGAATAAGGTCAGTGATCGTTATTCTGTATATAAATTCAAAAAATATCCATTAGTTTAACCTTAGTTTGACCTTCAATGACGTCATCACTGGAAGCCATACGTTAAATTAGCAATAAACTCGACCAACATTACGTTTTGAACTTTTGGTATGCTTCTCGAATCAGTTTTCACATAATTAAGAGAACTTGCATTCATTTAACACCTTGTTGATACTTGACAATGCTCTTTTTTTTTTAATTTTTATGCATTCAATGCTGCCGGCCGCTGATGATGACGTCATAGGTCCGAAAACTTTAAAAATTTATTTAAAAAAAACTAGCCAATGAATTAAAAAAATATTTAATTTATATTCTTAAAATACCCTATTTCAACGAAAAAAAATATAAAAAGTACATGTGATTTTTTTTGGACAATGCAAGGCAATTTCTTATTTTTTTAATTTGATTGTCAAACAGTTTCCATTTTAGTAACTAGATGGCGCATGGGTAGACAACTATCGGTAATACCAGGGAATACCATCAATAATTGCTACAAAACTGGGCAAAAGAATGAAAAACTTGATACATTTCAATTTGAAAAAGACGCAATAATATTCCAATAAGTAGGATAACAGAGTTATTATAACGATGTTTTAGTTAAAACTCACGGAAGAAATAGCCCTATTTACCGATATTCACACCAAATGTCACAGGAAATATACATTTTGGTTTTGACAACATCTTACCTGCACTTGTGCAAGATAACGGATATTTAATGGTTAATATTTTACCAATAATGAACATCAAAAACCCAAATAACACAATTTGGGAAAAAATAATAAAAACCACACCAACAATAAAAAGTAGAAGTTTGACAGTGACATGCCCGCCAAAACTCTCTTTCAGTTGTCAGTTTTCAGTTTGACAATTTGCGTGTTCCTAAACTGTTACCAGTATACTGGCCTAATCGCTTAGGCCAATGATCGCTTACGCGTATGCTCTTTGTGACTTGACAGTGTAACACTGATATTTTTTGGAAATACAGCCCATATGTAGTCAGTGATGCCAACCTGCAGATAATTTCAGATCGGTGGGGAACCAATAGAAAAATATCTAAAAGTGTCTACCCGTCTGGTGGAGATTAAAAATAAGAAAACATCCCATTGTCATAAAAAAAACAAAACGTCAATGTAGTGCCTTAATATGAAAAAGAAGACAGTAGTTTTTATGTAGCGAATTTTATTATTAATTTATGAATTTTTACTTATAATTTTTATCAAAAAACCTTGATTTACATTGTAAAATAAAATTGAAATTTTAGTTCTCCACTCACAACAGCCTAGCGAGAGGCATTTTTCCGAAGAAACACTCCGTAAATGGGCATTGTCCAAAAAAAATCACATGTATACTTTTTATATTTTTTTTCGTTGAAATAGAGTATTTTAAGAATAAGGTAAATGACTAGTAGATTAGACAGTACCAGTCATTGGAAAAAGCACAAAAACACAATATTTATCAATTTTGCTTTAAAAATTTCCTGTTTTTAAAGTAAAAGAACGCCTGTTTTTAAAGAAAAACAGTCAGTTTTTAAAGAAACATTAATAAATATGGTGTTTATGCGCTTTTTCCAATGACTAGTACTATCCAATCTACTGGTCATTTACCCTATACATTAAATATTTTTTTAAGGGAGTGCCTCCACTGCCGGCGCCGGTTGCCGAAATGGCTGCCGGCGCCGGTTGCTGAAATGGCTGCCGGCGCCGTTTTCCGAACTCCGAAGTTTGCCGAAGTCACGCGATGTTTGCCGAATAGGCTGCCGGCGCCTATTCGGCAAACATCGCTTGTCAAATGACAGAATAATGATCAAAAACATCAGTCTTGAGCTAAAGGACTTTGAAAAGTACAAATAATAAGGTCATAAATTTAAGTCATATTGTAAGGATGCATATTTGAATCCTTCGATCGGTGATTCTTGGAAATGCTAAAGTATTCTATTGTTGTCGCGATCATCGGTGCTCGTATGGGCTTGAATCTTGATGGGTTAATGGTGGTGATGATGATGCTGATAAATGTGATCTGCATAGTAGCTACAATATCTTTGCTTCTTTAAACAACGCTGAAACTCTCTAACATGTTTATGGAATCTGAAGTTCTGTTCAGTACCTTCGGAAGTATACCACGGGGCTTATAACTGTAGCTGTGGTGCAAAATCTTACTTTTTGGTAGCTGAAAAAAGGTAGCTAAGGTAAAGCTAAGCTAAGAAAATGCATCACAAAAAACTAAAATATCCACAGCCGAACAAATAGGTACCTAACCTTCACCTTTGGAAGTTGGTAAAGTCGAATAATATATTAATTGAGATTATAATTATTTCTTTTTAAAATTTGTGTATCGGCACTGGAGCCTAGCGCTTTACGCATTATCACCGGCTCCCATTTTGAGTGCCAGTGCCGGCAGCCGTTGTTTTATATCTCGGCTGCCGGCAGTATACTAACTGCCGGTTCCCATTACTGATATTTTTGGGAGCCGGCTCCGGCAGCGGAGGCACTCCCTTTTTTTAATTCATTGGCTAGTTTTTTTTTTTAAATAATTTTTTAAAGTTTTCGGATCTATGATGTCATCATCAGCGGCCGGCAGCATTAAATACATAAAAATTTAAAAAAAGCATTGTCAAGTATCAACAAGGTGTTAAATTAATGCAAGTTCTCTTATTTATGTGAAAATTGATTCGAAACGTAATGTGACATCATTGAAGGTCAAACTAAAGTTTAACATATTTGTTTAAAAATATAAGTAACTAATGGATATTTTTTGAATTTATATACAGAATAATGATCACTGACCTCGAAATGTTTTTGTAATGGGCACAATTAAAAAAAAATGGACAATCCCCATTGTCGAGTATAGAATATGACGTAGCATCAATATTCCGAAAATTTCAAAGGTGAGTAGCTCTAAAACTGGGGGGCTCCTTGTTGTGGTGTTGGTACAAAGGGGGGTTTTACCCCTCCCCCCACCCCCGCCCTCCCTCCTATTTTTGGCGTAGGTTTCTAAACCTTTACCTAATTTATCAAAAGAACGAAAAACTCGAAAAGCTCAAAAACCCCGGGTTCCATTTTAGAAACCCGAGTTTTTTCGTGATCCCCAAAACCCGGGTTTTCCCGGGGTTTCGGTTTTCGGGAAAACCCGGTCTCGATGCCCTAGTTGTAATACCTCAATTGTGGGAATTGCAGATACAATCGATTTTCAATTGTTATGCGACAGCCGGGTGCCGCTTGGGGATTGATGGGTTTAACTTTAAACAATACATTATTGTATTGTTCAAAGTTAAACCGCAATTCAAAGTTATCCAAAATGACTGTACAATGATTTAAGCAAGTGAATTACAAAAATATGTATTAATAATTATTAAGCAACAGATCAACTTGCCTTACATAGCTGATTCATTAAAAGGTGTGTGTCGCTTGCGATAGTGGTGTTCCATGTTTCATCAAATATGTCACCATTAAATAAAAGTATGCCATATTCATTTTCAGTTGGTTGTGGAGTTAATTGCTTGCCTTGCATCCACAGCACTGATCCGCAGAACCACAAAGTTAGGTTATCATTGGGTAAATATTGAACAGAAGACATGTGATCCGGTCCTCTCCTTTGTATTCGACTTAGAGCTTCCGTGTCCTGGTTTATAGGAAAAACCTTTGTAATAAGTTAAATAAACACAATATTTTTTTCTGAATTGAAACAAAAAAATATCTATTTGCTTACCTCACTAGTTTTCGATGGTACATTTTGAATCCTAATGATTTCGCAAAGAATACCACACATTTCTTGTATTAAATTAAACCAAGATACCAATTAAAATATCAAAGAACCAATTATATTATCAAATCGAGCGAGGAGGAATTGTTTATAAAATTGTAGGACGTAGGTTTATCAATCGAAATTCGAAAACAAATATTTCAGGTGGACGAAATTTCCGAACAAAAAAAAATTGGGTTCCAAATTTAAACGAAGCAACTAAATGAAATCACATAATCTGTGCAAGGTCGACTGTGATTGGCTGATAAAAAAGACCATAGAGGATATAAACTACATGAGAAAAAAGACGAAGAAGAAGTCTAAAACTCAAAGTTCGATTTTCATTTTGTGAAAATTATTTTGAGTTTTGGCGGGCATGTGAAAGAGTGCTGTTGTGATTTTGTATTATTTTCCTAAAATTGTGTTAGCTGGGTTTTTAATGTGTAATATTGGTAGAATATTAACCATTAGATATTCGTGTTCATTCACAAGTGTAGGAAAGTGATGTAATATCCAGAAACGTGCTATTTTGTGTTCCCTCCAAAACTCCATCGAAAGTTCCAGTAAAGCGTCTACCACTTTACTGAATCGACCGACTTGACTCCTGTGACTGTATTGACTTTTACTTAGACTTTGACTAGACTTTAGACCTGACGATACATGAAAACGATGATGAAAATTATAATAGGAGGAACATGGTTTTCCCGCCATATTCCTTACCTTTTTACCTTGTCTGTGGCACAACATACACATCCTTTGTGTCAAGTTGCCAAAAAAAGAAGAAAAAAAAAAATTTTTGTGAAAATTATTTTGAGTTTTGGCGGGCATGTGAAAGAGTGCTGTTGTGTTTTTGTATTATTTTCCTAAAATTGTGTTAGCTGGGTTTTTAATGTGTAATATTGGTAGAATATTAACCATTAGATATTCGTGTTCATGCACAAGTGTAGGAAAGTGACGTAATATCCAGAAACGTGCTATTTTGTGTTCCCTCCAAAACTCCATCGAAAGTTTCAGTAAAGCGTCTACCACTTTACTGAATCGACTGACTTGACTCCTGTGACTGTTTTGACTTTTACTTAGACTTTGACTAGACTTTAGACCTGACGATACATGAAAACGATGATGAAAATTATAATAGGAGGAATATGGTTTTCCCGCCATATTCCTTACCTTTTTACCTTGTCTGTGGCACAACATACACATCCTTTGTGTCAAGTTGCCAAAAAAGAAGAAAAAAAAAATATTTTGTAGCAATTCATACAAAAATTGTAAATTAAGTGGATTAATTATTGAAAAACGAAAGTTAAGCCATTGTAAAATGGAAATATAACCGTAAATTGATAAATCGAAGCAAAACATAACTATGTCATACCATGTTCAAATACAAAGTATGTCGTAGTATTATTTGCATACTTGTACAATAATTTACAACTTATACTATAATAATATTATGAAAAAGACAGATTATTATTTCATAGAAAATATTATAATGTATATCAGTATACAGTTAATTTGGAAAATGTTGAAATGTGTATATTGTTTTTAACCGACTTCCAAAAAGGAGGAGGTTTCTCAATTCGACCGTATATATGTTCTTTTTTTTATGTTATATAAAAAACGGCGGATAACTCCGCCGTTTGTGAACCGATTTTCAAAATTCTTTTTTTGTTGTATAGGATATAGTCTGAATTTGGTACCATGTTCCCAAACATGGTGACCTGATGATGGGATCCATGAGGAATCGAGGGAACTCCTCAAAATTTATATGGAAACATATGGTGATTTTAGTTTTATGAGAAGTATCCTAAGCATATGCTACCAAAACGCAAGATTTTGCACCAAGGTATACCATGGTTCCGTCTTCGGAACCATGGTATACCAGTTCCAAAAGTTTCAAATATTCTGTAAGAGGAAGATTCAGCTGTATCTGGTACCGACTTCAAAATGATAAAGATTGAGTACAGAAATAGCTGTTGAGATTTAGCCGAATTCGGAAAAAGGCACTATTAGGTAGGAAAAATTATTTAATACTTTTTAGTTAATATGATAAGGATGTTATTATTGTTTTTACCTTGGAAGTCGGTTTTAATTTTTTGTTAAAAATAATAATATTGTAATAGTACTGGTTGTTAACTATACTTATTAATTTATGTAAACTGTATGGAAATGTAGTAAATGAAAAATTTTTCATTAATTTCAGATTTTTAGGTCCCTATAATAGTTTGCAACATTTTAGTCTGCAAGCAATAGCTCTTAAGGAGATTTTAGGAGGAGAAGGAAGGTATGGGATTATGAGTGGTACGGCCACCAAGGAAAAATCCTCTGATCAAGACGTGAGGTGGTATGCAGCTGGCCTGAGCCCACGCGATAGATTTCAGCTGTCGTATACAGGGCGTAACAAACATGATACATAAGTGTGTATGTATAAAGGTGCGCGTCCACTGGATCGGAATCGGAGCGTAGGTACGCAGCGGACGGATTTGTTGCTTTGTATGTATAGTATTGACAACTATGAACTGCACTAGAAGTACTGGAACGTCATTCTGCGCCTGACAAATACCGATTCCGACCTGGTGGACGCGCAGCTTTAATCCCCTCCCTATATATAGTTTACTGTATAAGCCAATCAAGTAGTTAGTAGAGTAGCATAGACAGCTATTCTATTATATTTATAAATAAAATACATAAAACTGTACTGTAATATTATAATATTGAATAATAGAAATCAACAAAAGCTTGTGGATTAAATCTATTTTATTGTTTAATTTACCTTATTAGCCTATTTATTTAGCTATATACAATATTTTTTATTGAAATGAAACATTTATTTGAGCTCATTTCTTTTTAATTTTTTTTTTTAATTTTTGGTATGTTTAGAGTGAAAGGTTTTGCACTTAAAATTTTTAACTTCAGTTTCAAATTAAAAAAATAACTGATGTTTATTTTTTTCTTTTAAGTCCGACCTCTTGTTACGTAGTATACAGTTTACATCCTCTTTGAAATATTTTGTTGTTGTCACCATGGAATTAATATAAACCAAAGAGGATATAAACTGTATACCAAAGAGGATGTACACCACAGATTAAGGATATAGGTAGATGGCTTCTTAGCTCGCCAGCGCGTGGCCATTTTATGCTTGTGTGCAATTGCCGTAGTGTGCGTGTAGGGATGGGCGATCTGCTTGTATATTATATCGATAAAAATATAAAATTAGACTACAGCTATCGACCAATAGTCCTACCATAATTTTATGTTATAAATTTTTACTAAACGACATCACAAAAACGAGGTTATCAATTCGACCTGCATGTTCAATTTAGGATACATTATTATGATCATTATATAAAAATACTTATATAAATAAAATATTTAAGTATATAATTACACAAATAGTTAAAAATATTAAACATAATATGTATACTCCATAAGTCACGAAGGCTTGACCGGAGTGTAATATCAATAAAATCAACAGTTTTTATAAAAAACAACAGAAGATCAAATATACTTTATTATACTTAACTATTAAACAACAATTTTGTAAAATAACAATTGTTATGTATTGCCGAAGAAATAAAGACGTTAAAGCATTGAATACTTCATACTGGTGACGGGACACATACTAATATAATGTGTCCACTGTCCCTACACCAGTGGCCGATCCTTCAGTCAATAAAATATGCCATATTATATCTTATTAATAATAAGGATTGGACACCGGTGTTAGGACACATTGTATAATATTACACACATATTAAAAATTAGAAATTAAGGGACCGGGTGCCGTCGAAATTCTCATACATACGTTCGTTATACCAAAATCATTTTCTCATACGAAAATATTTAACATGTTTGAGTTATTTTTCAGCTTTAAAATAGTAATTACCTAGGTTCCTGCACAAAAATTTACTACAAAATATTTAAACACTAAAAAATATAGTATAACACTAAAAAATATATAAATAGTAAATTTACTACAAAATGTTTAAATAGTAAAAATTTTTTTTTTAGTTTAAATATTTTGTAGTAAATTTACTATTTATTTATATATTTTTTAGTATTTTACTATATTTTTCAGTGTTTAAATTTACTACAAAATATTTAAACACAAAAAATATTTTTTAGTGTTTAAATATTTTGTAGTAAATTTTTGTTCAGGAACCTAGGTAATTACTATTTTAAGCTGAAAAAAAGCTCAAACATGTTAAATATTTTCGTATGAGAAAATGATTTTGGTATTACATATTATGTATGAGAATTTCGATAGCACACGGACTCTTAAATGAAAAATATTCAAACAATGAAAACAGTTGACAACAGTCTTCTTAAGGGGGGGGGGGTCTCCTGAAGGTGGTAGTGATAAGGGAGGAATTTCCTCACTTAAACCATCCCTCCTCACTCCATCTCACCACCAGAATACTCGGTTATAATCTAAGCTTAAAAATAATATTATCTTCATTATAGGTCTCTCCGTCATCACCATCATGTTGAACTCTTCTTTAGAAGCATTCCAAAAATCTAAAAAAATAGTTTAGTGTCATTAAATGTACTTAATACTATAAAATATATATACTTAATACTATAAAATAAATATATATAGTCCGTTGTGAACGCTCGATCAAACCGCACGTCCTCAGTTGTTTGTCGATTACCTGTCATATATCGTCAACATTTTTTCTGTAAGTCTGTTGTTAGTTACGTGATATTGACCAGACCAGAAATGAAGAAGTGCGCAACCTGTAATATCGAATTCCACGACGGAGTCCAATGCACGGTCTGCAAAAGGGACATAGACTTTGGCTGTGCCGGAATAACGGAAGCCGGATGGAGGAAGCTCGGCATCAATAGGCGCAACCACTGGAAATGCGTGACCTGCTCAACTCCATCACCAGCAGCAAAATTATCTGATCAGGCGACCCTCGAAACAGTGCTGAGCGAGATTCGTGATATGAAGAGTCAGCTACTTAATCTATCTACGCTCGTCGACGACTTTCGCTCCATCAAAGAGGAGATGTCCGAGTTGAAGGCTGCTTGTGACTTTTCCTGTAATAAACTAGATGAATTAAGTGGCAGAGTTTCGGAAGTCGAAACTAAAGTTTTAGAGATCCAGAGACTCCAAGAGCAAGTAAACTGCCTTCAATCTGACTTGGACAGAACGAGGCACGAGCTTTCTACCTACGATCAACGATGCCGCCTTAGTAACGTTGAGATCAAGGGCGTGCCATTTAAAAAAGATGAAAACCCGTTTTCTATCCTGGAAGCTATATGTCGCAGAGTCAATTATAACTACACAAAATCCCAAATCAACTATATTTCGCGAGTGCCTATGTACAATTCAAAGGAAAAGTTACTTGTCATAAGCTTTCTGAATAGATTCGCCAAAGAAGATTTCATCTCTGCAGCCCGCCTGGTTAAGAATCTGAACACAGCTGACATCGGTTTTCATGGCTCATCCCAGAGGGTGTATATCAACGATCATCTAAGTCCGGAACATAAGAAGCTTTTAAGCAAGACAAAAGCCATCGCCAAGGACAAAAAATATCTGTATGTATGGATTAAACATGGCAAAATCCATGTCCTTAAAGACAATACTGCGAAAGTTTTAATTATAAGAAAGGAACTAGATTTAAACAAGATAATTTAATCAGCTTTCAAACTAAATTAACTAAAGTTAGGCTTTTTGTCACTATTACAGACCTACGTAAATTTAGTTCACCTAGATTAACTTATAATTATATTATAACACAACCCGTATGGTTGAATACCCCTGCCTTGGGCGGTTGCTATTGTTTGTATCGATGCTACAATCACGGTGAAGCTGCGAATACTTTATGCGTCTCGCTCGCACCTGCATGCGTTGCATTGTCCTCTATCGCACCTAACTTCAAACTTGTTTGCGCTCATGTACCTGGTGGACCGATAAGACTAATTACACCTTACTCGGACTCGTTCAATACAAAAAGTAATTTATGGCACCCCTTTGTTTCGAGTTATCGTATTTATGTTTATTTATCTTTTCATTCACTCATGTTTTGTTATTATAAAATGATGCGTTTGCTCACTTGTATTAGTAACTTAATCACAATAACTCGTAAGTTTTTGCTAACCAATCAATTCTTAATAATTTCTGCTTTACAAAATGACTGACAAAAATATAACTTACGTATTTTTTATCAAAATGTACGGGGATTGAGGTCCAAGTCGGATATTTTCTACCGTCATATGCTACTAAATAATTATGATGTTATCTTGCTAACGGAAACGTGGCTTACGGATGGCGTCCTTAGCTCTGAATTGTTTGACAGTCGCTACATCGTCTGGCGGCGAGACCGCGACTATGTCGCGACTGGTCAGACAAGAGGTGGAGGAGTATTAATAGCAGCAAAAAAGGAATTTTCGTTTACTTCTCAACCACTGTTTCACTCTACCGCTGAGGACCTTTGGGTAAACTTACGTTACAAAAAATCGAACTCGCGTGAAATAACCAATCTATATATATGTGTAATCTACCTATGTAAGCAAAATCAGGGCTTGTCATTTTCGATACAATTAAATAATTTTCTTACTAAACTCAATCAGTCGGTCCTCAATCACCCAACAAGCACATTTCTGATCGTAGGCGATTTCAACCTGAGTGGAATTGACTGGTTACCCTCTCAATTTTCCAATCCATGCTTGATTCCAAGCAATCTCACTTCCGGCGATGAACATGTCCTTGCTGATGAACTCTGCACTCTTGACTTAACCCAATATAATATGGTTACCAACAAATACGGCAAAATACTAGACTTGGTCATTTCAAACGAGGTATTTAAAGTCTCCGAATGTCTCGATCCCTTAGTACCTATTGATCCCTATCACCCCGGGCTTTTGATAGATTTTGAATCTGTTGTAACTTCCCTATTACACCAGGCTCCCAGAACCCTATACTTATACGATAAGGGGGATTTTGACTCCATCAATAATGAAATCTTAAAAATTGATTGGGAAAGCAAACTCGCCTACCTTGGTATGGATGAGTCAGTGGATTACTTTAACAAAACAATTATTAAACTACACAATTGTTACATACCGCAAAAACATAAACGGAATAAAACCTATCCGCCTTGGTATACATCATCGCTTATAAAATTAATAAAAGACAAACATAAAACCTATCTAAAAATAAAAAAATTTAATAACTTATGTGACAAATTATCTTACAAGTCTCTTCGCGATAAAGTTAAAATTACCGAAAAAGATTGTTACCTAAATTATCTAAAACTAACAGAGAAATCTATTTTAAATAATCCCAAACACTTCTGGACCTTCGTCAAGACCAGAAACAACAGTAATGCAATCCCCAGCTCGCTTAAATATAATGACCAGATCTATTCAACTGGGGAAGGCATCTGCGAAGCGTTCTCCTCTTATTTTCATTCCTCATTTGTCAGTCAATCACTTCCGACTTCAGCCCCCCCAAGAGGTGCCAATAATAACAACATCTCCATCTCTATTGTTAAAATTAACGATGAAGAGATTTCTAGCTTGCTTCGTAAACTTGACACTACTAAGGCAGCGGGCCCTGATAACATACCAGCAAAATTTTTAGTGCGATGTGCGTCCTCTATATCCAGACCAATCTCAATTTTATTTAAGAAATCCTTACACTCTTGTACTGTTCCTAAAATTTGGAAACAAGCTTTTATCACTCCTATTCATAAAAAGGGCTCAAAAACTAACTTAACCAATTATCGACCGATCTCTAAACTGTGTATCATTGCCAAAGTTTTCGAAAGAATAATCTTTAACCAAGTTTGTGATGCTCTCAAAAATTATTTTAGTCCTTTTCAACATGGTTTCATAAGAGGTCGATCGACCATCACAAATCTTATACTATTTAACGATTTCATTACAAACGCAATGGACAAGGGTAGTCAAGTTGACTGTGTATACACTGATTATAGCAAAGCGTTCGACCGCATCGACCATGAAATACTAATTTTCAAGCTAAAAAATATAGGTATACATGGAGATCTTCTTAGATGGTTCTCCTCTTACATCGAGAATCGAGGTCAGGCTACAGTGCTCAATAATTATATATCTAGCTGGGTTCGTGTACCGAGCGGTGTGCCTCAAGGCTCGCTACTCGGGCCTTTATTATTTATTATCTACGTAAACGACATTGCTTCCTGCTTAAAGTTCGCAAATCTTTTGTGTTTTGCGGACGATATGAAAATTTACGCTATTATAAAGTCATCCGAAGATGCTCGTAACTTTAAAATAGACCTTTCCAACCTTGAAAACTATTGCAAAATGAACAAACTAGATCTTAATCCTACCAAATGTTCAATAATAACGTATACTCGGAAACGCTTTGCCATAAACGAGAATTATTCATTAGGAGGCCAAACCTTATCTAGGTCAAGCTGTGTTCGTGATTTAGGTGTACATCATGATTGCAGACTAATTTTTGATACTCAGATCGAGGCGATTATTAATAAAGCTTCCAAGGCCTTGGGGTTTGTGATGCGTATGTCGAACTGTTTTACTGAAGCGAAAACTTTGAAAATTTTGTATTGCACATATGTCAGAAGTCATCTCGAGTATGCCTCGCAGGTGTGGAGCCCTTACTATCATAAATATGTAGACCGTATAGAGGCGACTCAAAAACGTTTTATCAAATTTTTGTGCTATCATCAAAAAATTGCATACCACTCGGACAATTACCTAAGCCTTTGTAAGAAATTTCATATCCTACCATTAAAAACACGACGCATGATAGCTGATTGTTCTTTACTATTAAAGACGATGTCAAATGAATTAGACTGCCCACAACTACTTTCTAAATTCTCGATAAATGTTCCTACTAAATTCACAAGATTCAACCCACCAATAGCGGTACCAAAAGCCTCCACCAACTATAGACAAAACTCGTATGTTGTGAGAGCGAGTCGCAACTTCAACAAGCTATGCCGAGATTATGATCTTGATGTATTCACTACTAAGACAACGTCGATTAGAAGGAGCTTGAGCTGCAAATTTTTTGATAACTTGATTTCCTAATTTTGTATAATATATTCAAACCACAATACTATGGTAAATTGTACGATATAATTAGCATATTCTTCTTTCTGGTATTTAGTCAGACCTACCTTTATAATTTAAAGTTTAAACTTTTTGTTTAAGTATCTTTGTTATCCTACTTAAAAACATAATATCTGTATCTAATTATTAAGACCGTTCACAATATCTTGTATTCAATTGCTCTGTTACTTAGAGGTGAAAACTTGTAATTGGCTTTCTGACCCACATATAAAATTTCCACTGATGTTACTTAGCTGTAAGTTTTCCATGTCACATAAATAAATAAATAAATAAATATATACATGCATAATATTGTATATGGCCTATGGGGCAATATGCTTTATGTAAGTTTTCCATACCTAACCCATCAAGCCCCAAGCGGAACTCAAGTGCCGCATAACAACTGAATATCTATTGTGTCTGTTATCCGACGATCGAGGTATTAAATTTATTTTATTAAATGATTATGACTTTAGCCTTATTAAAATTTTACATTTTATTAAAAAATGAGCAATGCCAGGATAAAATTTCAAAAAGTATATCCAAGTAACGATTTGAGTACTTACAGGGGGGAGGTGTGAGAGCTGTTGATCATTTTACTCTCCGTTAGAACTTTTATTATTTCAATAAAATCATTATTTCAAAATTACGTTTGAAATGATAATCCCAATATTATGATGCCTTCATGAGGGAGTAAGGATTAAAAACTTGCATGAAACTTGCGTCTAAATATTTCTGTTCGTCGTCTATTTTGAAGTATTTTCAAATCCTGAAAAAAAATCATTTAGTCCATGACAATATTTTTATCGATAAACTATACTTCAAGTAAAGTGCATCCCTAAAGTACACGTAAAAAGTTATGCAATATTTGTAGCCAAATTATTACTTGATGTGACATTTTTATCACTAATGCCTTATATAGCATGATTGAGGGATTATTAAACTTATAAATTTTCTTTTTAGCTTACAAAAATACCGATTGATAAGCCCAAAACACGTTGTTGAAAACTTACGTATGTTATGTTAAATCCACGTGTTTGAGGCATTCCTTGCCCGTTTTTATGGTTTATTATATAGCGCAACCACAAAACCCAACAAGATATTGCATTTAACGTTCACTAAACACTTTTATTAGCACTTTTTAAAACATGAAATATGCAGACCGACTCCTTTGTAATGTCCCATTAGGTCGGACATAACATTACAAACTTTTGACGTTTATACACCGATATGAGCTTTCTCTTTCACTCAACTTACTGCATCGTTAGTTAGAAAGAGTAACATGATCAACTGTCAAAATATAAGGCAATAGTGTACCTCCATGTTTGGAACCCAATTTTTTTTTGTTCGGAAATTTCGTCCACCTGATATAAACTACGATATACGTAGTATATAATATATATTAATTCCATGGTTGTCACCACAGATTACTAGCACTAGCACAGATTATAGTCCGCGCGGAAGTGAATATTATCCACAGATCAGATATTATCTCAATGGCGCGGAACTAGTTGGCCGCGCCTGAGGTATGTGAGCGGTGGGACGGAGAGGCAGGGGGGCTTCGCACAAGAGATTGCCCGCCGATAAAAAGACAATCTAAGGAAATAATATATAAAGTGCATACCTACGTTTTTTAAAAAACGGAAAGCCGATGTCAATAGTTTAGGACAGTGGTCCCCAACCTTTTTTTCATGCGGGCCACAAACATGTTTTGGTCTTGGTGTCGCGACTCGCGGGCCGCAACAAAAATTTTTTAGGGTTAAAAAATAACTTTCTTCAAAATTAAAGATTTAATAATATTATTAATGATATTTAGACTTTACGAATATGTTATTTTGCCGGTGGGCGTGAATTTAAAAATTGTTTATCATCACGCGGGCCACAAATAAAGTCCCGGCGGGCCGCATGCGGCCCGCGGGCCGCGGGTTGGGGATAGCGGGTTTAGAATATAAAACTGATCAATTGTCTAATGTCTTTAATTTATTCTTTCCAGTAATTAAATAATATTATTGTTCACGATATCGCGAGATTGGTCGTCACTGTCTAATCTCATGTGCATTGCGAGCAGCAAGCAAAACGCCCCCTCACCCCCGTCCCTACCTAAAGCGCTTATTCCATTTGACTAAATTTAGACGTGTAAATGATTTAGTGACTAAATTTAGTCAAGTGAAATAACATTTATAAAGCTAGGATCCTAATTAGTGTACTAAATCGGAAAAAGCGTGGCTTCTAACTGACTAAATCAGTGTTGCCAGCAGGGCTTCAAATAACGTTATTTTTTCATAACGTTACTGCTTCAAGGGCATAGATAACGTTATGAAAATTTACCAGATATTAAAAATAACGTTAAAAATTAATATTAATAACGGTTAATGTTATAACGTTATATAGGATTTATAACGGTAAATATATGTTCTTTGATAACGTTATAGTCCGTCAAGAAAGTCATGACAGGCGGTAAAATTTTCTAAACGTAATCACGCTTTTAAGGTGTATTTTTTTCTTTGTATTTTCACAGAGAACGCTTATTACATTTTAAATATTGTCACCTTGCACATTTTTATCTCGAATTAATAAAGTTCTCATATTTTTTATTTCATTTAAAAATTTTCCCGCCTGTCATGACTTTCTTGACAGCCTATACTTTTTGTAAAATAAGTACTTAATTTAATCAGTCAGTTCAGTATGCAGTATGCACAAAATTAAACTACAGTCTAGACGTGTCTGGTGACCAGTATATATACCAGTAATGAGAATGACACGGTAAGTAGTTCAGTACTCAGTATCTTTGTTCAAATATTACTAATTGATGGTTTGAAGAGTAAATTATTGTATTGCCAGCACGTGCGCCGTGCGCTGGCTGCCGGGCGGACTCTGTTGTTTTGCAGACGACGGGACGGGGCGGGCTTTTTGTCCACGAAGGAATAAAGATCGCGTCTGCCCGTCGATGTATGCAGCTGCCCTCGCTGCGTAGGTACACAAAGCACACGACGGGTGGAGGCAGTCAGTTCAGCTGGCCGATTCTGTATCGTACATTTGTGAGTTAATCACTGAGTTAGTAACGAAACGGAGGAGTGAGCAACGGAAAGTCTCACTTTTGTATGCAAGTGAATACAAAAAGTGGCACTTTCCGTTACTCACTCCTCGGTTTCGTTACTAACTCAGTTATTAACTCACAAATGTACGATACAGAATCGGCCAACAGGACGTTCGTTCTAGTGGAGATAGAGAGAACAGAGCTAGCTGCCGCCCCGCGCCGCCGCGCCGTCTGCGTTACTGCATTTTTTTTTATGAAATAAGGGGATAAACGAGCAAACGGGTCACCTGATGGAAAGCAACTTCCGTCACCCATGGACACTCGCAGCATCAGAAGAGCTGCAAGTGCGTTGCCAACCTTTTAAGAGGGAATAGGGTAACAAGGGAGGGTAGGGTAGGGAATGGAATAGGGGAGGGTAGGGAAGGGAATAGGGTAGGGGATTGGGCATCCGGTAAACTCACTCACTCAGCGAAACACAGCGTAAGCGCTGTTTCACGCCGGTTTTCTTTGAGAACGTGGTATTTCTCCGGTCGAGCCAGCCTATTTCGTGCCAAAGCATGGCTCTCCCACGTATACTATACGCATGTAAACTGGTTTGTGTGTGTGATCCACGGTGGGCAGCCGCGGACATGCCGCGCCGTCAGAGCCCGCCGGGGACCTGCGGCGCGGTCTTTTTGCCCTTGGTGTGCGTTGGTAATACTAAGGCGCGCCGCAGACGTCACACTTTTTGTGTGATCGAGTCTGCGGCTTACGTACAGTCCGCATGGCGCGCGCCATGCAGACTGTATGTAAGCCGCAGACTCGATCACACAAAAAGTGTGACGTCTGTGGCACGCCATATTATAGGATTCCCTTTGTGCTATCGTTTAAAATTGAACCACATACAATAGGGTTTCTGTGTGTTCTGTCGTAGTGTGTCGTCATTCGTCGCATACGACCTTTCGACAACGTGCGTAGGCCGTAGCTAACAGCTTATTGTACGAACGTAGTACGAACACGAGATCGTTGACCGCGCGCGGCACGCTTCCTATTGCTTATATTTTGGAGTAAAAATAATAAAATTTAAAAAAATATTTAAAATAATTTTTTTATGTGGTTTATTATTATGTTTAAAAGGTATTAATTATGAAAAAATTAAAAATTAAAATTTAAAAAAATAAATAAAAAATACATTTTCGTAATCAGAAAATGTAGTATAATCATACCCCAAAGTTATCGGAAGTGGTCTTATTACACCCCGTATACAGTGTTTTGCTTTTTACGGCCCATTTTTAGTCCAAAACAATAACTATTATTTTTTATTATTTCTCTATCTATTAAACTCCTAAAAGTAGATAAGCACAAATCTCGCAAAAAAAGTGGGCTGCGAGTGAGATTTAGTGCACCGTGCACGATTGCATACCTGATACCAGAAAATAACGATATATTTACCGTTATTATTATAACGTTATTTGTTCGTTTATACATAACGAAAAAATATCGTTATAATAATAACGGTAAATAAAAAAATAACGTTATCTGGCTACCATTATGAAAATAACGGTACGTAACGATATTTTTTCTGTTATTCGATAACGTTATGAAGCCCTGGTTGCCAGATGGTTTCAACCTTTTATCTGTAGTGGGAACTGCTAAATCTGTATTAAAGTCAATTTATATTATGTGATAAGATCTGGAATCCATTCGTAGGTAATTTCTAAAGTCTGCTGGTTCCAAGTAGTTCAGAAAGTTCATAATTCATAATTTTTCGTGAAGCAAAAATTCTTTCAACCATCTTTTTCGCCTTTAATTTATTTTGATTTTCATTGAGCCAACAGCTAAGCCTATGAGAAGACCAATTTTTTGTTGCTTTGACAGAACTGGAGCCATTAAGAAGACGTCTGGCAAAAATCGCCGTCGTCACAACTGATTTAGTTACTAAATTAGGACAAGTGGAATAAGAAGCTTCTAATTTGTCTTCTTTTTAGGATCCTAATTAGGACT
Organism: Polyommatus iphigenia; assembly: GCA_963422495.1. Taxonomy (NCBI): domain Eukaryota; kingdom Metazoa; phylum Arthropoda; class Insecta; order Lepidoptera; family Lycaenidae; genus Polyommatus; species Polyommatus iphigenia. The sequence continues at coordinate 2,160,254 of OY730190.1, forward strand.
TCTAAATTTAGTGAAATGGAATAAGTGCTTTTGAAGCCACACTTTTTCCGATTTAGTACACTAATAATTAGGATCCTAGCTTTCTATATGTTATTTCACTTGACTAAATTTAGTCACTAAATCATTTAGACGTCTAAATTTAGTCAAATGGAATAAGCGCTAAAATCATTTAGCATCCTAATTAGGAAGCGATATAGAAAGGTGGAATAAGGTTTAGAGTTTTAGACGCTACATTCGCACCCCACTGTGTGAGCTGTGAAGACGTACGAGCAATGACAAAAGAATAATAATTTCCTTTAATTGCGTACCGTACGAGTGCTACCATTACGTAGTGTACAGTTTATATCCTCTTTGGTGCTACCTATCAATGATGTGATACTAATGTTTTTTTCGTGTTTATTTTGGTACGAATCACGAATGCGCCATGTCGCCTGGTACAAATAAAGAAATTTAAGTAACATAATAACTGAACTTTATAAAGATAATGCCGTACCTTTGGAGTAAAAATGACAAAAAATATTCTAATAAAAATACAAAAAAAAATAATAATTTGAATATTTTTTGAAGTGAAAACTTCTTTAGCGGCGTTGAGCACTTTTGTGGGATGGGTAAAATTTGTGAAACTCGCGTCAGATTCTCGTGCTGATCGAAAAACCTTGGAAAAACCGTAAGACGGTTGGAGAGTAGTGTTGTAACATCGAAATTGATTAATCGAACAATCGATTGTTTTTTTCGATTGTCGATATTTTTTAACCGATTTTCATAAAAAATGGGTTAAAAATTGAATCGATTGTAAGGGTTTCAATTATATAATTAAAAAAATCGGTTAAAAATGGGTTAAAAAAATTGTAAGGGTTTCGATTAATTAAAAAAATTGATTTTTTAAAAATCGATTTTCATAAAAAATGGGTTAAAAATTTAATCGATTGCAAGGGTTTCGATTAATTAAAAAAATCGATTTTTTAATAATCGATTTTCATAAAAAATGGGTAAAAAATGCACAACGTTAATAATCAAGTTTTCACTTCTGCTGGCACTCCCGGAGTGCAACCCGTCTTTTTTTTTCATTTGAAAGATGTTACAAGATTAATGTATTAATGTTATGTTATAAGATCTGGAATCCATTCGTAGGTAATTTCTAAAGTCTGCTGGTTCCAAATACTTCAGAAAGTTCATGTTTGATAATTTTTCGTGGAGCAAAAATTCTTTCTTCCATCTTTTTCGCCTTTTGTTTATTTTTATTTTCATTGAGCCAACAGCTAAGCCTATGGCAGATATTACACGCATCAATATTATCACGATTCCGTGATAATATTGATGGTGTAATAGGCCGAATCGCAGTATCGCAGTACTATTTGTGAATCCCGTGATACTAGAAGCGTGATAATATTGACCGTGTAATTTAGGCCTATGAGAACCAATTTTTTGTTGCTTTGACAGAACTGGAGCCATTAAGAAGACGTCTGGCCAAAATCGCCGCGTGGTCACAACTCACAACTGATTTAGTTACTAAATTAGGACAAGTGGAATAAGAAGTTTCTAATTAGTATTATTTTTAGGATCCTAATTAGAACTTCTAAATTTAGTCAAATTTCTAAAATTTGGTGTGGCAAGTGGCAACACTGCTGATGACTGATGAAGACTGAAGTCAAACTGAAGTGAGATTTCAATCTGTGGATTTCAAGAGTGAGATTCGAGAACAGAGAAAGGAAAAACAAAGATACAATTTGGATTTGGATCTAAATTCCACAAGAATGGCAGCAAATCGTCGAAAACAAGATGACAAGAACTTAGAAATATTGCGTGAGCTAATTTCAATGAACGGTAATAAATATTGCTTAGATTGTAATCAAAGAGGGCCGACATACGTAAATACAACCATTGGATCATTCGTATGTTCAAAATGTTCAGGAATGTTGTAAGTTTATTTACTTAACCCCCTTGTTTTCTCTCGTGCTATCTTCGTCGAGAATAATTATGTATTTTTTTTAGGCGTGGCCTTACACCACCTCACCGCGTAAAGTCTATTTCTATGGCTACATTTACTCCGGAAGAGATTGAGTTTATCAAAGAGAGAGGCAACGATTATTGCAGACGAGTATGGTTGGGCCTGTACGAGGGTGAAAGTGTAAATTTTGCCGATGAACAGAGTGTTAAAGATTTTATGTCAGACAAGTATGAAAAGAAAAGATATTATCTTGAAACAGCATCAAATATTATGACCAGTAATGGCAATTTATCTTCAAAAAATCAAACCAAAGGAAAAACTACATCAAACAGCACTGCAACTTTAGTGTCCATACCTCAACAGTTCGGGAAGACTGCAAATAATAACAATACAACACATTTAGCCAAAATAGTCAACAATTTTACTCCAGCAAAAGAAACCACTCATAAGGTTCCCCGGCCTATAAACAATATAATGAATAATATGCCTCTGAATAACATGTCATTGTTAGAGAATCCAAGACCAGCACCTGTACCTGAGTAAGATATTCTCATCATGTTATTAAGTGTTTAAAATATGATGTCTACAAATTCTTCAATATTATTAACAATGTAGTGTTTTCAGTTTTCCTGTAGATTTTTCAACTGCAAACATTTACAACAGTGCTCAAACTACTAGCACTGTAAACAACAATTTCATACAACCAATTGCTAATTCAACTCAAATGACTGCTTTTAATTCTGCAAGTACAACATCAAGTAAGTGTAGTTTTATGTTGAAATTGGGTACTGTTATATTTAAAAAATATATGAAAATATTATGTACCTTAAGTTTTAATATTGGCTAGTTATATTATGTAATATGTATATGTGCCATTGTTTAGATTGATCCCTCGAGCCCCAAGCGGTCGCATCGACCGTGATAACAATAGAAAGGCTATTGTGTCTCGTTTTTCTACAATCAAGGGATTAATTTTATTATTTTGTATTATACTTTACCATTACACAACAGTGAATCTAAAGATTAGAAGTATTATAAACATGATACTTATTTTGGTATTTCATAATGTTTCAGATGATAGATATGCTGCATTGGCTGATTTAGATTTAGAACTAAGAAAACAAAATATGAGAAGTATGGGTGGGTATCATCTACTTTTCTTGTATTATTCATAAGTTTTTGATATGAACTTTGTCATAATAGGAACAACTAATTCAAATAACTTTTAACAAGTGTGTATTTAAGTTATTAACAAAACCAGTAATAAATAAATATTTCTTTAAATTACAGAGGAGACTCCAAGTGTTGCTAGCAAAAATCCTTTTCAAAGCACAACTACTAGTGACATTTTTGGGAACAAAAATCCATTCTTTAATGGTGGTTGGAGCAGTTCTATGCAGCCTTTTAACCCATTCATGGTATGTAATACTAATTACTAAAGATGTAACGAGATTTTATGTGAATTATCACAATATTTCAATATAATAAGAAATAATTTCATGATACATTTAGTCCATTTCAATATTGTGAAGACATCATCATTGTTTCATCATTCACATTGTTATATTTTATCATTCCTATGTTCTGTAGTACAGTAATAGTTATGTATTTTTTGCTGTCTTGCTTTCTAGGGTGTTATGTATAACAAATGGTTTATTACAGCCCACTACAAACAATGGAGCAGTTGTTAACTCCAAGAATCCCTTTCTTTGAGAAGATGTTGGTCACATTTTCAATTGAATCAAGTATTCTGGATGCACCAAAAAGCTGCAAATTAATTGTAATTCCGCAGAAGTTTTAAATGAATACTACCTATTCACTTTTTGCTATTAGATGTTGACTTCAGTGCCTCAGCCTGCCTTAAATTGCAAGAATTTAAAAAAAATTTGTAAAGGCTTTTTATTAATAAGTAAAAAAAGCAGAAGTAAAAAAATCCCATGATAGTATTAATGGGTTTGTCTGAATTGCTGGTCGTAGCATAATTACTATATTTTTTAATATTTGAGTATTTTACTATTGCTAATGTTGATGTAATTTTGCTGCATATTCTGAAAATTGGATAACAATAGCGGTTCTATGGGTAGACAATTAGTATGTAAAGAAGAAAGGCCTTACTTAGTTTTATTAAATTAGCATAAAGATGAACAACCTGTATGATGTCATGGTTACTGATGACTTATACAAGCCTGCAGTAGTGAATAGGATAAGCATATGGTACAAATTTTACTAAACATGACATTATTCCTAATATTAGCACAAATAACTTATATTTCAAGTGTATAGTAATATTTTTAGATTATATTTATGAGGCTAACTTAAATTAATAATGTTATTCATGTAAATTTAATGCTCAAACGCCTGTTAGTCAATGTTTGTTTTGTAACCAATTATTTCGTCCTTTTTTGCAATTTTATATGTCAATTTATTTACAATGGAAGTATTTAATAATAAGCTCTCAAATTTTGTGTCTAAACTGTGATTTAATTAGGTATTAGTTACGATTTTTATCATCAAATGAACTAACTTGAACAATTTTACATGATTGCACTTGACTATTTATTTTATTGTAATTTTTTAAGTTTTGAGCACAGATCTGTTACAATATATAAGAATTAAATTATTATGTAATATTCTTTGACCTTGTTATCCTAACCTGACTCCATCTGTCTAAGGGCAGCCACTCGAAGGGTTGTTGTTTGGATCCGTGGCAAATGGATCAACTACGATAACATGGCGCGCCCCTCCAAATGACTGTTTCAATGTGTGTTGTCACATCCTTATGAAAGAGTTTGTATGTAGTAAGTATTCAACCAATCACAGTACACGTAATATTTCACTTAATGTCACTTATTAAACCAGGATTTGTTGGTCAACTAATCATAACTAGCCGACCGCGCAAGACAACGCACTTCAAACGTTTTGAATTTTGGAGGGGCGCGCCATGTTATCGTAGTTGATCTCTAGTTGCATGATATTTACTTTCAAAGACACGTTTGAGTATGGTCGCCGTCGGTAATAGCGCGATAAAATATTACACTATACTATATTATCATGATTGACATACTTTTTACGTGCCAGTACAGTTAAGTAATTTGCTGAAATGATCAATCCTGCACTAGTAGCCGCGTACTGACCAAGCGAGCCGCCTCGCGAGGCAGCCTCGCGCAGCAGTTGCTCGGTCGGTCAGGACGTGGCTAGTGAGCGCGGCAAACGTACCGAGGCGCCTTTGAGCATCGACAAAAACCGACAACGCTCGGCTCGGGCCCCGGCACGCTCGGGCGAGGCAGCGCGTGCGTTTATCGCGGGCGAGGCACGTCCTGACCGACCGAGCAACTGCCTCGCGAGGCGGCTCGCTTGGTCAGTACGCGGCTAGTGAGTGTGATTTCGTACTATTCATACAACCTTTTACCTTACATATAATATGAGTCAACATTTTCAGCTAAATAAAACAGTAAGTATAAAATCATAACTTTTATTAGTTTAGTACATTAAAAATTAAAATGATGCACGAAAATTACATTTTAAACTTACTACTTCGTCTTGTTAGCATAGGCGTGGAAAAGTTATCTGGATTTACATTCGGGCTAGAAAATGACGCTTTTGGCGTGTCCTGAGTTATTGATGTTGAAACATTTTTTATCGCGTCTGGTAAATCTTCTGGCAGGTTGTTTCCTTGAGATGTTGATGCAGCCAAGCGTTTTTCAGATATTGTTTTCAGAATATTTTTTGCGGCTTCTCTTGTCTGTTATAAGAAACAAATTACAGTTAGATTAAAGTTAATTTGTCTATCAATTATAGTAATTACTAATTAAGTTAATACGTTAAAATTGGAGCCAGCAATTCCAAAGGGAAGTGATATTACTCCCTAGAAGGCGCTGAAACTTTTTTTGGGAGGTAGTGGGTCATACATCATTTGATTTTATAGTTTTTTTTAAGACAGTTCAAAACTGTCGAGAACGATGAGAGCGATAATATATTTTTAATTTCTTAGGTATGCCATTCATAAAAGGTTAGCAAAATACGCTCAAAATTCTAAAGTGTAACGTTTAAATATCCAATAGTTAAAATAACTTACACTTTCATGGTCTAAACACTTGTACGCATAATGAGATGCATGATCCAAGAGAGAAAATCTTAGATAGTATTGTGCTAAATATTTCTGAGCAGCCGGCATCTCCTTACTACCGGCATTTGCAGGATCCTGACATGCCGCCGTATATGCTGCTGCTGCACTGTTTGGCATGTTCGACTTTTCATATAGCCTGTAATATAATGTCAGTTGGTCAGTTATTTAGATACTAACACTTCAAATCCCAAGCGGCCACATGTGGCCACGAGAACAATAGATTTCCAAGAATCCGCGATCGAAGGATTAACACAATAATCTATCTATATGTATATATAATAATATAATAAAAATTAAATTAATTGAATAAGTAAATAAAAATACTTAATTACTTACTTAGCTAACTTGAACAGAGCCATACCCTCTATATCACCAGTGCTATGAGCTTTGTAATAGCATTTCAAAGCATTTGGTATTTTATCCATCTTTTCGTATGCTTCACCAAGAGACACCAACATTCTTGAGTCATCAGGTTTTAACTGAGCTGCTCTCGAGTAATAATAAATGCAATAACCATTTAAACCTAAGATCTCGTAAGCTTGTCCTAGTCCATTCCATGCTCTATAATCATTTCTATTCACATCTAAAACAAAAAAATACATTAACAGATTGTCACCACTTGGCCAAGAATTTCAAAGATTATGCATTTACTACATCAAAATGTTCACCTATAGCTTGTCTATAACACTGTATGGAAGCATTAGAATTCTGAAGCTCTATAAACTCATGACCCATCAGAATCCACGCTGTTAAATATTGAGGGTCCAAAGATAAAGCCCTCTGAAAATATATGACAGCTTTTTGATGTTCCCCTCTTAAACTGTAGTAGTTACCTGAAAAACAATAGGGTGAAAGTTAAGGTAGTCACTGACTTTGTTTAAGTTAATTAGCAAATATCACAATGACAAAAGCCCTTTATTTAAAAATATCACAATTATAACTTACCAATAACACAACAAGTTTCAACTCTGTATTTGTCAATCGAGACAGCTTTTTGAGCTAAGTTTGCCAGTTCCATTCTTTTTTCTTTTAAATACAATAAATGAGAATAGACATCCCAATTGTCTAGTCTATAGGGATCACTTTGATATAAATCACGGAATAGCACCAAAGATGAGTCAACATCTGAAAGAGCCATACATACAGTAGCCGTTATTTAAAAGGTAAAAAAACAATGTTAGAATAGGTAAAAATAAAAGTACACAAAACATAATATGAAATAGTACCTCTCCTGTCATGATGTGCTATAGCCATTTGTGCAGTAACATAGGTGCTCTTTACAAAACCTGCATTTGTTAATGTCATGTATGCTTCTAGGGCTTGCTCTGTGAGTTTCAGTTCTACAAATGCATGTGCTGCAAAGAAATACATCATCCAATGTTTGGGTAGCTGTAAAGAATCTAAAGCTTCATACTCATTAGCCAACCCGGCCAACTCTATCCATGCAGCCCACAATGTTGGAGCTGCGGCGACAGCCGATTGCAGTACTGTAACTGCCTGGGAGCGCAGATCAAGTTTTTTTAAAACTACACCCTCTAAATATAGAAGATAACCATCAAGATTGTTACGATTAGCCTGGAATAAATATTATTTTATGATTAATATTGTTTTTAAAAACTAGTGACTAGTTACTAATCCCAGGTACAATTTACTCATACCTTAAAAAATGATAAAAGATCTAATAACACTTGAGTGCACTCAGTATTCTCTGTTCCATTATCAGTAGCATTATCGAGTCTTTTCTTTTCACTAGACATGTATTGTGAGTATTTATGGAGAAAAACACATTTAGGACTGGTACAATTTTCAATAAAATGTGCGGCCCTGTCATATTCCTGGCAATCAAAGTAACATTTAGCCAATCTATAGGCCTCTTTTTCGTCTCCTAATATTCCATCATCAAATGTCTGTGGGGAATCCGTATAGGATATTTTATGATCTTTTAGAGCGTAGTTCAATTCTGCTAACCATTTAGAGGTTTGTATTAAGCCTCGATCGTTGCATTCTCGGATGCCATGTAATATATCAATTCTGACTTGATTTAGATCTATTTGTATGTCTGATTTTGCGCCAAGAAAAGGCTGCATATTGCTTGTTTTTCTTGTATTCGAAATATTTGGCTATTTTTGCAGTAAAACTAATTAGGTACGGTACCAAATATTCAAAAATATTCGGCAACAAAACAACTTCATAAAATTTAAAAACAACTTTTGAATCGAATAATTTCAAAATGTCAGACTTTGTTATGGCTTCTACAGATTGCGCGAACCCGGTCTGCAGACCGCGTCCGCGAGGGACGCGGTCCGTCCGTGAGAGACAAAGAATTATGGCCAAATTTGTATAGGAGCTGGACTCGACTTTTATTTTTGATGTCCCAAAATAAACTATAGTGGTCTTTTTACACCCGTATAAATCGGATATATATCATGAATCATGATATATAATATCAATTGATATTTATGCTTGATGTAATATATCAAAATTGATATTTATATTTAAAAATGTAAAATATATTTTTTAAGTGTAAAAAATCAATTACATCAAGTCATAGTCTAAATACACAGGTCTTATTTTCCGAGAGTTTCACAAGCCTATACTGTACTCGGCGAAACATGGCGGTAGCGGTCATTGACTCCCTGTCAAAAACTTGTCATTTTCTATACAAATCCGCGATTGACAACATCTGACACTTCAGTGTCAATCGCGGTTATTATAGAAAATGACAAGTTCTTGACAGGGAGTCAATGACCGCTGCCGCCATGTTTCGCCGAGTACAGTATAGTTCATCAAAAACTTGCTATTTGACACGACATTAACTAATCATAGCCGTCGACGCGGTTTGTAACTTAGGCTTATGACACCCACGTGACCCCCTGTTTTTCGGAAGAAAATTCCTTGTTTGTTATTATACTATTTTTATACCATTTAATATATACCATGTGTTAAGTTAATTCGACTGATAAAATTATTACACTTTTTTTCTTCTGGTTAAAAAAGCTGTGTTTCGCCGAGTGAGTGAGTTTACCGGAGGCCCAATCCCCTATCCTTTTCCCTATTTTCTTCCCTACCCTCCCCTATTACCCTATTCCATCTTAAAAGGCCGGCAATGCACCTGCAGCTCTTCTAATGCTGCGAGTGTCCATGGGCGACGGAAGTTGCTTTCTATCAGGTGACCCGTTTGCTCGTTTGCCCCCTTATTTCATTAAAAAAAATTGATACTCAAAAGTATCTATCGTTGATTTTTACTTTATTTGAAAACTTTGAATATCAATAATAAATAAATGAGTTTAATTTTACTTCCCTATCTTCAAATTATCAGACATACAAATTATTTCGAATCAACTATTACGAAAAAAAATTCATACTCTTAAAAATACTCTAAACTCCAACTTAAATAAAAATCTGAACATTTCTTCTGACCCCGAACTTAACTAAACTAAATTAAAATAATTCTAATTAAGTAATATCATAGATTTCCAAATTACGCATTTTCATTCTCACAAAGCAATCCTAAAACCTTTCCTGTTCTAATTCAAATTATCTCTTAATCTTGTACCTAGCTCACATCTCATGCTGAAACATAATAATATAACATTATATAATAATATATTATATACTTAATATTATCAAATAATTCTGCCTTAGGTAGAAACACAAAATTATTATAAGCTATTTTACAAACTCAATGTCGTTAATTTCAGATAGGTACAACATTTGTTTTAGTTCACTTTATAAATCTCTGGTTCATAGGTAACTACTACGAGTATTAATCGAAAGTTTTCTTCAAAGTCATTCATCAATTTTTGGTAATGCTCTTATTATTTTAAATGTAAAACTACTTCATATAACTCATCCAGTAACTATTACTGGTTCTCCTACAAGACTATGACCAATTTTAAATCTGCTTCCTACACTGCCCTACTCTACCCCGAAATTTGGTGATGGAGGCCTTCCACTTATTATTTTTAATACTTCATTTTAAATTTAAAATATGCTAGTTCCCGTAACATCTTTTTTAGCCTTGCAAATAGTAACCGTATATTTTTTCGCGATTCTTTCATTCTAGTTGTAAATCTATTTTTGTGGTCATCAGTTATTTCCTTTATAATAGTGTATTATGTTCCTGTTCCACATAATCATCTATGACTTTCCTATATTCTTCATAAAAACTCATATCCTTCCGTAATCTTTTTTCTAAATTATTAATTCCTTTCCTTGCTATCTTTTTCGATTGCCCATACACATATTCAAGATTCGCATTTTTAACTGGAAGTCGCACAATATATCTATCATCTTTATCTCTAGTTATAGTTTCCTGAAAGATTCTCTCACACCTTATTTCCTTTTCTGTTATTTTCCTTTCAATGCTCTCACGCTCTCTCTCTTATTTCCAAGAATCTTTTACTAATTCATCTTTCATGAACATCATATTATGTAAACTCACGTGTCTCTCTTTCATTCATTTCAACTCTTCCCGAAAGTATCCACCCTAAATGTGAATTTTGTGCAATCAACCCAACCATTGACGGATGTTTGACTAAACCTTCTAATAATATTTTACCAAACACATTAGCTCCCAAAATCATATCTATTTTACCGGGTAAATTATAATTTGGATCGGCTAAAGTTAAATTGTCTACACCTGGCCATTTAAATATAGTAGCTCTCTTGGACGGTAAATATGAAGTTAAACTCTTTAAAACAAATGCCTTTATATTTACCGAAAATGGCGAATGCATGGATTCTATTTGCATAGATACCATACTCTTAGTTTTAACTTCACCCTCACCAACTCCAGAAATAGTGCCATTGATGAATGATTTTTGTAACCCTAAAGCTTGTACAACTGCATCTGTAACAAATGAAACCTCAGAACCTTGGTCTATTAAAACTATTATCACTAAACAATTATTATTATCTAAAGACTTCACTCTAACTACTGCTGTGGCTAATAACACGCTACTCTCTTGCTTCTCTGATGATAAATGGGTAACAGCTTTCCTCGTAGGCCATTGTCCGGTTTGTTCTGGTCTCGACTAATTTTCAAAACGATTCTCATTCGTACCTCCAGCGCTACCGAAATGTAGCAACTGATGGTGTCTCTTGTGACACTGTATATATTGGTTCGGCACACTACAATCTTTGACATAATGATTATCTTGTAAACAATTAAAACAAAGTCCTGTATGTAATGCTATCTTTGATCTTTCTTCCGGTGGCATCAGTTCAAACCCTTTGCAAAATGTTAGATTGTGTGGTCCTGAACAAATAAAACATAACTTACTCCTGAAATCATTTCTGTAATAATTATTATTATTGTTCTTCTCATTTACCTCTAAATTGCTCCGAAAAGATCTTCTGTTAAAGTTTTGTGCTACTCTGGTTGGCACATTTGAAGAACTCCGACCCTCCAAATTCTCCAGTGCTCTAAATCTTTTCTCCAAAAACTCGCTCATCTGTTTCCAAGTAGGAATTTCATCAGTTGCACTGGTTTCCATTTCCCACCATTTTCTGGATTCTCTGTCTAACTTGTTTGTAACTATATAATTGATAACTACATCCCAGTTAATTTGTAAATTTTGAAGTGATTTTAAACAGGCGCTTGTTGTATCTAACAATTTTTTTTATTTCATGAGACGATTCCGTAAATACAGGGTGCAATTAAACCTTCCTACCAAATTTGGATATATTAATCCTTGTTAAAAATAAAAATACCCGTATTTTTTCTTTTATAGTCACTCAGTATTAAAATGTTGAGAAATAGTTTCCGAAAGTTATCCTAGAAAACACCATTAAATATGGACGCCATGCGCGCGCGCCCACCCACTTTTATGACGCATCCACACATGCCGCCGGCTTATACCGCCGGGTTTGCCGCCGGCTTTCAGCCTACCTTGCCACCGAAGCTGGTGGCATGTGTGGTTAGCCGGCGGCCGGGCCGCCGACCGTGCCGCCGATAAGCCGGCGGCATGTGTGGAATAAGTGGATACAGCATTTTTAAAAATATCACAATTATAACTTACCAATAACACAACAAGTTTCAACTCTGTATTTGTCAATTGAGACAGCTTTTTGAGCTAAGTTTGCCAGTTCCATTCTTTTTTCTTTTAAATACAATAAATGAGAATAGACATCCCAATTGTCTAGTCTATAGGGATCACTTTGATATAAATCACGGAATAGCACCAAAGATTAGTCAACATCTGAAAGAGCCATACATACAGTAGCCGTTATTTAAAAGGTAAAAAAACAATGTTAGAATAGGTAAAAATAAAAGTACACAAAACATAATATGAAATAGTACCTCTCCTGTCATGATGTGCTATAGCCATTTGTGCAGTAACATAGGTGCTCTTTACAAAACCTGCATTTGTTAATGTCATGTATGCTTCTAGGGCTTGCTCTGTGAGTTTCAGTTCTACAAATGCATGTGCTGCAAAGAAATACATCATCCAATGTTTGGGTAGCTGTAAAGAATCTAAAGCTTCATACTCATTAGCCAACCCGGCCAACTCTATCCATGCAGCCCACAATGTTGGAGCTGCGGCGACAGCCGATTGCAGTACTGTAACTGCCTGGGAGCGCAGATCAAGTTTTTTTAAAACTACACCCTCTAAATATAGAAGATAACCATCAAGATTGTTACGATTAGCCTGGAATAAATATTATTTTATGATTAATATTGTTTTTAAAAACTAGTGACTAGTTACTAATCCCAGGTACAATTTACTCATACCTTAAAAAATGATAAAAGATCTAATAACACTTGAGTGCACTCAGTATTCTCTGTTCCATTATCAGTAGCATTATCGAGTCTTTTCTTTTCACTAGACATGTATTGTGAGTATTTATGGAGAAAAACACATTTAGGACTGGTACAATTTTCAATAAAATGTGCGGCCCTGTCATATTCCTGGCAATCAAAGTAACATTTAGCCAATCTATAGGCCTCTTTTTCGTCTCCTAATATTCCATCATCAAATGTCTGTGGGGAATCCGTATAGGATATTTTATGATCTTTTAGAGCGTAGTTCAATTCTGCTAACCATTTAGAGGTTTGTATTAAGCCTCGATCGTTGCATTCTCGGATGCCATGTAATATATCAATTCTGACTTGATTTAGATCTATTTGTATGTCTGATTTTGCGCCAAGAAAAGGCTGCATATTGCTTGTTTTTCTTGTATTCGAAATATTTGGCTATTTTTGCAGTAAAACTAATTAGGTACGGTACCAAATATTCAAAAATATTCGGCAACAAAACAACTTCATAAAATTTAAAAACAACTTTTGAATCGAATAATTTCAAAATGTCAGACTTTGTTATGGCTTCTACAGATTGCGCGAACCCGGTCTGCAGACCGCGTCCGCGAGGGACGCGGTCCGTCCGTGAGAGACAAAGAATTATGGCCAAATTTGTATAGGAGCTGGACTCGACTTTTATTTTTGATGTCCCAAAATAAACTATAGTGGTCTTTTTACACCCGTATAAATCGGATATATATCATGAATCATGATATATAATATCAATTGATATTTATGCTTGATGTAATATATCAAAATTGATATTTATATTTAAAAATGTAAAATATATTTTTTAAGTGTAAAAAATCAATTACATCAAGTCATAGTCTAAATACACAGGTCTTATTTTCCGAGAGTTTCACAAGCCTATACTGTACTCGGCGAAACATGGCGGTAGCGGTCATTGACTCCCTGTCAAAAACTTGTCATTTTCTATACAAATCCGCGATTGACAACATCTGACACTTCAGTGTCAATCGCGGTTATTATAGAAAATGACAAGTTCTTGACAGGGAGTCAATGACCGCTGCCGCCATGTTTCGCCGAGTACAGTATAGTTCATCAAAAACTTGCTATTTGACACGACATTAACTAATCATAGCCGTCGACGCGGTTTGTAACTTAGGCTTATGACACCCACGTGACCCCCTGTTTTTCGGAAGAAAATTCCTTGTTTGTTATTATACTATTTTTATACCATTTAATATATACCATGTGTTAAGTTAATTCGACTGATAAAATTATTACACTTTTTTTCTTCTGGTTAAAAAAGCTGTGTTTCGCCGAGTGAGTGAGTTTACCGGAGGCCCAATCCCCTATCCTTTTCCCTATTTTCTTCCCTACCCTCCCCTATTACCCTATTCCATCTTAAAAGGCCGGCAATGCACCTGCAGCTCTTCTAATGCTGCGAGTGTCCATGGGCGACGGAAGTTGCTTTCTATCAGGTGACCCGTTTGCTCGTTTGCCCCCTTATTTCATTAAAAAAAATTGATACTCAAAAGTATCTATCGTTGATTTTTACTTTATTTGAAAACTTTGAATATCAATAATAAATAAATGAGTTTAATTTTACTTCCCTATCTTCAAATTATCAGACATACAAATTATTTCGAATCAACTATTACGAAAAAAAATTCATACTCTTAAAAATACTCTAAACTCCAACTTAAATAAAAATCTGAACATTTCTTCTGACCCCGAACTTAACTAAACTAAATTAAAATAATTCTAATTAAGTAATATCATAGATTTCCAAATTACGCATTTTCATTCTCACAAAGCAATCCTAAAACCTTTCCTGTTCTAATTCAAATTATCTCTTAATCTTGTACCTAGCTCACATCTCATGCTGAAACATAATAATATAACATTATATAATAATATATTATATACTTAATATTATCAAATAATTCTGCCTTAGGTAGAAACACAAAATTATTATAAGCTATTTTACAAACTCAATGTCGTTAATTTCAGATAGGTACAACATTTGTTTTAGTTCACTTTATAAATCTCTGGTTCATAGGTAACTACTACGAGTATTAATCGAAAGTTTTCTTCAAAGTCATTCATCAATTTTTGGTAATGCTCTTATTATTTTAAATGTAAAACTACTTCATATAACTCATCCAGTAACTATTACTGGTTCTCCTACAAGACTATGACCAATTTTAAATCTGCTTCCTACACTGCCCTACTCTACCCCGAAATTTGGTGATGGAGGCCTTCCACTTATTATTTTTAATACTTCATTTTAAATTTAAAATATGCTAGTTCCCGTAACATCTTTTTTAGCCTTGCAAATAGTAACCGTATATTTTTTCGCGATTCTTTCATTCTAGTTGTAAATCTATTTTTGTGGTCATCAGTTATTTCCTTTATAATAGTGTATTATGTTCCTGTTCCACATAATCATCTATGACTTTCCTATATTCTTCATAAAAACTCATATCCTTCCGTAATCTTTTTTCTAAATTATTAATTCCTTTCCTTGCTATCTTTTTCGATTGCCCATACACATATTCAAGATTCGCATTTTTAACTGGAAGTCGCACAATATATCTATCATCTTTATCTCTAGTTATAGTTTCCTGAAAGATTCTCTCACACCTTATTTCCTTTTCTGTTATTTTCCTTTCAATGCTCTCACGCTCTCTCTCTTATTTCCAAGAATCTTTTACTAATTCATCTTTCATGAACATCATATTATGTAAACTCACGTGTCTCTCTTTCATTCATTTCAACTCTTCCCGAAAGTATCCACCCTAAATGTGAATTTTGTGCAATCAACCCAACCATTGACGGATGTTTGACTAAACCTTCTAATAATATTTTACCAAACACATTAGCTCCCAAAATCATATCTATTTTACCGGGTAAATTATAATTTGGATCGGCTAAAGTTAAATTGTCTACACCTGGCCATTTAAATATAGTAGCTCTCTTGGACGGTAAATATGAAGTTAAACTCTTTAAAACAAATGCCTTTATATTTACCGAAAATGGCGAATGCATGGATTCTATTTGCATAGATACCATACTCTTAGTTTTAACTTCACCCTCACCAACTCCAGAAATAGTGCCATTGATGAATGATTTTTGTAACCCTAAAGCTTGTACAACTGCATCTGTAACAAATGAAACCTCAGAACCTTGGTCTATTAAAACTATTATCACTAAACAATTATTATTATCTAAAGACTTCACTCTAACTACTGCTGTGGCTAATAACACGCTACTCTCTTGCTTCTCTGATGATAAATGGGTAACAGCTTTCCTCGTAGGCCATTGTCCGGTTTGTTCTGGTCTCGACTAATTTTCAAAACGATTCTCATTCGTACCTCCAGCGCTACCGAAATGTAGCAACTGATGGTGTCTCTTGTGACACTGTATATATTGGTTCGGCACACTACAATCTTTGACATAATGATTATCTTGTAAACAATTAAAACAAAGTCCTGTATGTAATGCTATCTTTGATCTTTCTTCCGGTGGCATCAGTTCAAACCCTTTGCAAAATGTTAGATTGTGTGGTCCTGAACAAATAAAACATAACTTACTCCTGAAATCATTTCTGTAATAATTATTATTATTGTTCTTCTCATTTACCTCTAAATTGCTCCGAAAAGATCTTCTGTTAAAGTTTTGTGCTACTCTGGTTGGCACATTTGAAGAACTCCGACCCTCCAAATTCTCCAGTGCTCTAAATCTTTTCTCCAAAAACTCGCTCATCTGTTTCCAAGTAGGAATTTCATCAGTTGCACTGGTTTCCATTTCCCACCATTTTCTGGATTCTCTGTCTAACTTGTTTGTAACTATATAATTGATAACTACATCCCAGTTAATTTGTAAATTTTGAAGTGATTTTAAACAGGCGCTTGTTGTATCTAACAATTTTTTTTATTTCATGAGACGATTCCGTAAATACAGGGTGCAATTAAACCTTCCTACCAAATTTGGATATATTAATCCTTGTTAAAAATAAAAATACCCGTATTTTTTCTTTTATAGTCACTCAGTATTAAAATGTTGAGAAATAGTTTCCGAAAGTTATCCTAGAAAACACCATTAAATATGGACGCCATGCGCGCGCGCCCACCCACTTTTATGACGCATCCACACATGCCGCCGGCTTATACCGCCGGGTTTGCCGCCGGCTTTCAGCCTACCTTGCCACCGAAGCTGGTGGCATGTGTGGTTAGCCGGCGGCCGGGCCGCCGACCGTGCCGCCGATAAGCCGGCGGCATGTGTGGAATAAGTGGATACAGCATTTTTAAAAATATCACAATTATAACTTACCAATAACACAACAAGTTTCAACTCTGTATTTGTCAATTGAGACAGCTTTTTGAGCTAAGTTTGCCAGTTCCATTCTTTTTTCTTTTAAATACAATAAATGAGAATAGACATCCCAATTGTCTAGTCTATAGGGATCACTTTGATATAAATCACGGAATAGCACCAAAGATTAGTCAACATCTGAAAGAGCCATACATACAGTAGCCGTTATTTAAAAGGTAAAAAAACAATGTTAGAATAGGTAAAAATAAAAGTACACAAAACATAATATGAAATAGTACCTCTCCTGTCATGATGTGCTATAGCCATTTGTGCAGTAACATAGGTGCTCTTTACAAAACCTGCATTTGTTAATGTCATGTATGCTTCTAGGGCTTGCTCTGTGAGTTTCAGTTCTACAAATGCATGTGCTGCAAAGAAATACATCATCCAATGTTTGGGTAGCTGTAAAGAATCTAAAGCTTCATACTCATTAGCCAACCCGGCCAACTCTATCCATGCAGCCCACAATGTTGGAGCTGCGGCGACAGCCGATTGCAGTACTGTAACTGCCTGGGAGCGCAGATCAAGTTTTTTTAAAACTACACCCTCTAAATATAGAAGATAACCATCAAGATTGTTACGATTAGCCTGGAATAAATATTATTTTATGATTAATATTGTTTTTAAAAACTAGTGACTAGTTACTAATCCCAGGTACAATTTACTCATACCTTAAAAAATGATAAAAGATCTAATAACACTTGAGTGCACTCAGTATTCTCTGTTCCATTATCAGTAGCATTATCGAGTCTTTTCTTTTCACTAGACATGTATTGTGAGTATTTATGGAGAAAAACACATTTAGGACTGGTACAATTTTCAATAAAATGTGCGGCCCTGTCATATTCCTGGCAATCAAAGTAACATTTAGCCAATCTATAGGCCTCTTTTTCGTCTCCTAATATTCCATCATCAAATGTCTGTGGGGAATCCGTATAGGATATTTTATGATCTTTTAGAGCGTAGTTCAATTCTGCTAACCATTTAGAGGTTTGTATTAAGCCTCGATCGTTGCATTCTCGGATGCCATGTAATATATCAATTCTGACTTGATTTAGATCTATTTGTATGTCTGATTTTGCGCCAAGAAAAGGCTGCATATTGCTTGTTTTTCTTGTATTCGAAATATTTGGCTATTTTTGCAGTAAAACTAATTAGGTACGGTACCAAATATTCAAAAATATTCGGCAACAAAACAACTTCATAAAATTTAAAAACAACTTTTGAATCGAATAATTTCAAAATGTCAGACTTTGTTATGGCTTCTACAGATTGCGCGAACCCGGTCTGCAGACCGCGTCCGCGAGGGACGCGGTCCGTCCGTGAGAGACAAAGAATTATGGCCAAATTTGTATAGGAGCTGGACTCGACTTTTATTTTTGATGTCCCAAAATAAACTATAGTGGTCTTTTTACACCCGTATAAATCGGATATATATCATGAATCATGATATATAATATCAATTGATATTTATGCTTGATGTAATATATCAAAATTGATATTTATATTTAAAAATGTAAAATATATTTTTTAAGTGTAAAAAATCAATTACATCAAGTCATAGTCTAAATACACAGGTCTTATTTTCCGAGAGTTTCACAAGCCTATACTGTACTCGGCGAAACATGGCGGTAGCGGTCATTGACTCCCTGTCAAAAACTTGTCATTTTCTATACAAATCCGCGATTGACAACATCTGACACTTCAGTGTCAATCGCGGTTATTATAGAAAATGACAAGTTCTTGACAGGGAGTCAATGACCGCTGCCGCCATGTTTCGCCGAGTACAGTATAGTTCATCAAAAACTTGCTATTTGACACGACATTAACTAATCATAGCCGTCGACGCGGTTTGTAACTTAGGCTTATGACACCCACGTGACCCCCTGTTTTTCGGAAGAAAATTCCTTGTTTGTTATTATACTATTTTTATACCATTTAATATATACCATGTGTTAAGTTAATTCGACTGATAAAATTATTACACTTTTTTTCTTCTGGTTAAAAAAGCTGTGTTTCGCCGAGTGAGTGAGTTTACCGGAGGCCCAATCCCCTATCCTTTTCCCTATTTTCTTCCCTACCCTCCCCTATTACCCTATTCCATCTTAAAAGGCCGGCAATGCACCTGCAGCTCTTCTAATGCTGCGAGTGTCCATGGGCGACGGAAGTTGCTTTCTATCAGGTGACCCGTTTGCTCGTTTGCCCCCTTATTTCATTAAAAAAAATTGATACTCAAAAGTATCTATCGTTGATTTTTACTTTATTTGAAAACTTTGAATATCAATAATAAATAAATGAGTTTAATTTTACTTCCCTATCTTCAAATTATCAGACATACAAATTATTTCGAATCAACTATTACGAAAAAAAATTCATACTCTTAAAAATACTCTAAACTCCAACTTAAATAAAAATCTGAACATTTCTTCTGACCCCGAACTTAACTAAACTAAATTAAAATAATTCTAATTAAGTAATATCATAGATTTCCAAATTACGCATTTTCATTCTCACAAAGCAATCCTAAAACCTTTCCTGTTCTAATTCAAATTATCTCTTAATCTTGTACCTAGCTCACATCTCATGCTGAAACATAATAATATAACATTATATAATAATATATTATATACTTAATATTATCAAATAATTCTGCCTTAGGTAGAAACACAAAATTATTATAAGCTATTTTACAAACTCAATGTCGTTAATTTCAGATAGGTACAACATTTGTTTTAGTTCACTTTATAAATCTCTGGTTCATAGGTAACTACTACGAGTATTAATCGAAAGTTTTCTTCAAAGTCATTCATCAATTTTTGGTAATGCTCTTATTATTTTAAATGTAAAACTACTTCATATAACTCATCCAGTAACTATTACTGGTTCTCCTACAAGACTATGACCAATTTTAAATCTGCTTCCTACACTGCCCTACTCTACCCCGAAATTTGGTGATGGAGGCCTTCCACTTATTATTTTTAATACTTCATTTTAAATTTAAAATATGCTAGTTCCCGTAACATCTTTTTTAGCCTTGCAAATAGTAACCGTATATTTTTTCGCGATTCTTTCATTCTAGTTGTAAATCTATTTTTGTGGTCATCAGTTATTTCCTTTATAATAGTGTATTATGTTCCTGTTCCACATAATCATCTATGACTTTCCTATATTCTTCATAAAAACTCATATCCTTCCGTAATCTTTTTTCTAAATTATTAATTCCTTTCCTTGCTATCTTTTTCGATTGCCCATACACATATTCAAGATTCGCATTTTTAACTGGAAGTCGCACAATATATCTATCATCTTTATCTCTAGTTATAGTTTCCTGAAAGATTCTCTCACACCTTATTTCCTTTTCTGTTATTTTCCTTTCAATGCTCTCACGCTCTCTCTCTTATTTCCAAGAATCTTTTACTAATTCATCTTTCATGAACATCATATTATGTAAACTCACGTGTCTCTCTTTCATTCATTTCAACTCTTCCCGAAAGTATCCACCCTAAATGTGAATTTTGTGCAATCAACCCAACCATTGACGGATGTTTGACTAAACCTTCTAATAATATTTTACCAAACACATTAGCTCCCAAAATCATATCTATTTTACCGGGTAAATTATAATTTGGATCGGCTAAAGTTAAATTGTCTACACCTGGCCATTTAAATATAGTAGCTCTCTTGGACGGTAAATATGAAGTTAAACTCTTTAAAACAAATGCCTTTATATTTACCGAAAATGGCGAATGCATGGATTCTATTTGCATAGATACCATACTCTTAGTTTTAACTTCACCCTCACCAACTCCAGAAATAGTGCCATTGATGAATGATTTTTGTAACCCTAAAGCTTGTACAACTGCATCTGTAACAAATGAAACCTCAGAACCTTGGTCTATTAAAACTATTATCACTAAACAATTATTATTATCTAAAGACTTCACTCTAACTACTGCTGTGGCTAATAACACGCTACTCTCTTGCTTCTCTGATGATAAATGGGTAACAGCTTTCCTCGTAGGCCATTGTCCGGTTTGTTCTGGTCTCGACTAATTTTCAAAACGATTCTCATTCGTACCTCCAGCGCTACCGAAATGTAGCAACTGATGGTGTCTCTTGTGACACTGTATATATTGGTTCGGCACACTACAATCTTTGACATAATGATTATCTTGTAAACAATTAAAACAAAGTCCTGTATGTAATGCTATCTTTGATCTTTCTTCCGGTGGCATCAGTTCAAACCCTTTGCAAAATGTTAGATTGTGTGGTCCTGAACAAATAAAACATAACTTACTCCTGAAATCATTTCTGTAATAATTATTATTATTGTTCTTCTCATTTACCTCTAAATTGCTCCGAAAAGATCTTCTGTTAAAGTTTTGTGCTACTCTGGTTGGCACATTTGAAGAACTCCGACCCTCCAAATTCTCCAGTGCTCTAAATCTTTTCTCCAAAAACTCGCTCATCTGTTTCCAAGTAGGAATTTCATCAGTTGCACTGGTTTCCATTTCCCACCATTTTCTGGATTCTCTGTCTAACTTGTTTGTAACTATATAATTGATAACTACATCCCAGTTAATTTGTAAATTTTGAAGTGATTTTAAACAGGCGCTTGTTGTATCTAACAATTTTTTTTATTTCATGAGACGATTCCGTAAATACAGGGTGCAATTAAACCTTCCTACCAAATTTGGATATATTAATCCTTGTTAAAAATAAAAATACCCGTATTTTTTCTTTTATAGTCACTCAGTATTAAAATGTTGAGAAATAGTTTCCGAAAGTTATCCTAGAAAACACCATTAAATATGGACGCCATGCGCGCGCGCCCACCCACTTTTATGACGCATCCACACATGCCGCCGGCTTATACCGCCGGGTTTGCCGCCGGCTTTCAGCCTACCTTGCCACCGAAGCTGGTGGCATGTGTGGTTAGCCGGCGGCCGGGCCGCCGACCGTGCCGCCGATAAGCCGGCGGCATGTGTGGAATAAGTGGATACAGCATTTTTAAAAATATCACAATTATAACTTACCAATAACACAACAAGTTTCAACTCTGTATTTGTCAATTGAGACAGCTTTTTGAGCTAAGTTTGCCAGTTCCATTCTTTTTTCTTTTAAATACAATAAATGAGAATAGACATCCCAATTGTCTAGTCTATAGGGATCACTTTGATATAAATCACGGAATAGCACCAAAGATTAGTCAACATCTGAAAGAGCCATACATACAGTAGCCGTTATTTAAAAGGTAAAAAAACAATGTTAGAATAGGTAAAAATAAAAGTACACAAAACATAATATGAAATAGTACCTCTCCTGTCATGATGTGCTATAGCCATTTGTGCAGTAACATAGGTGCTCTTTACAAAACCTGCATTTGTTAATGTCATGTATGCTTCTAGGGCTTGCTCTGTGAGTTTCAGTTCTACAAATGCATGTGCTGCAAAGAAATACATCATCCAATGTTTGGACTTTGGGAAGCTGTAAAGAATCTAAAGCTTCATACTCATTAAGTCATTAGCCAACCCGGCCAACTCTATCCATGCAGCCCACAATGTTGGAGCTGCGGCGACAGCCGATTGCAGTACTGTAACTGCCTGGGAGCGCAGATCAAGTTTTTTTAAAACTACACCCTCTAAATATAGAAGATAACCATCAAGATTGTTACGATTAGCCTGGAATAAATATTATTTTATGATTAATATTGTTTTTAAAAACTAGTGACTAGTTACTAATCCCAGGTACAATTTACTCATACCTTAAAAAATGATAAAAGATCTAATAACACTTGAGTGCACTCAGTATTCTCTGTTCCATTATCAGTAGCATTATCGAGTCTTTTCTTTTCACTAGACATGTATTGTGAGTATTTATGGAGAAAAACACATTTAGGACTGGTACAATTTTCAATAAAATGTGCGGCCCTGTCATATTCCTGGCAATCAAAGTAACATTTAGCCAATCTATAGGCCTCTTTTTCGTCTCCTAATATTCCATCATCAAATGTCTGTGGGGAATCCGTATAGGATATTTTATGATCTTTTAGAGCGTAGTTCAATTCTGCTAACCATTTAGAGGTTTGTATTAAGCCTCGATCGTTGCATTCTCGGATGCCATGTAATATATCAATTCTGACTTGATTTAGATCTATTTGTATGTCTGATTTTGCGCCAAGAAAAGGCTGCATATTGCTTGTTTTTCTTGTATTCGAAATATTTGGCTATTTTTGCAGTAAAACTAATTAGGTACGGTACCAAATATTCAAAAATATTCGGCAACAAAACAACTTCATAAAATTTAAAAACAACTTTTGAATCGAATAATTTCAAAATGTCAGACTTTGTTATGGCTTCTACAGATTGCGCGAACCCGGTCTGCAGACCGCGTCCGCGAGGGACGCGGTCCGTCCGTGAGAGACAAAGAATTATGGCCAAATTTGTATAGGAGCTGGACTCGACTTTTATTTTTGATGTCCCAAAATAAACTATAGTGGTCTTTTTACACCCGTATAAATCGGATATATATCATGAATCATGATATATAATATCAATTGATATTTATGCTTGATGTAATATATCAAAATTGATATTTATATTTAAAAATGTAAAATATATTTTTTAAGTGTAAAAAATCAATTACATCAAGTCATAGTCTAAATACACAGGTCTTATTTTCCGAGAGTTTCACAAGCCTATACTGTACTCGGCGAAACATGGCGGTAGCGGTCATTGACTCCCTGTCAAAAACTTGTCATTTTCTATACAAATCCGCGATTGACAACATCTGACACTTCAGTGTCAATCGCGGTTATTATAGAAAATGACAAGTTCTTGACAGGGAGTCAATGACCGCTGCCGCCATGTTTCGCCGAGTACAGTATAGTTCATCAAAAACTTGCTATTTGACACGACATTAACTAATCATAGCCGTCGACGCGGTTTGTAACTTAGGCTTATGACACCCACGTGACCCCCTGTTTTTCGGAAGAAAATTCCTTGTTTGTTATTATACTATTTTTATACCATTTAATATATACCATGTGTTAAGTTAATTCGACTGATAAAATTATTACACTTTTTTTCTTCTGGTTAAAAAAGCTGTGTTTCGCCGAGTGAGTGAGTTTACCGGAGGCCCAATCCCCTATCCTTTTCCCTATTTTCTTCCCTACCCTCCCCTATTACCCTATTCCATCTTAAAAGGCCGGCAATGCACCTGCAGCTCTTCTAATGCTGCGAGTGTCCATGGGCGACGGAAGTTGCTTTCTATCAGGTGACCCGTTTGCTCGTTTGCCCCCTTATTTCATTAAAAAAAATTGATACTCAAAAGTATCTATCGTTGATTTTTACTTTATTTGAAAACTTTGAATATCAATAATAAATAAATGAGTTTAATTTTACTTCCCTATCTTCAAATTATCAGACATACAAATTATTTCGAATCAACTATTACGAAAAAAAATTCATACTCTTAAAAATACTCTAAACTCCAACTTAAATAAAAATCTGAACATTTCTTCTGACCCCGAACTTAACTAAACTAAATTAAAATAATTCTAATTAAGTAATATCATAGATTTCCAAATTACGCATTTTCATTCTCACAAAGCAATCCTAAAACCTTTCCTGTTCTAATTCAAATTATCTCTTAATCTTGTACCTAGCTCACATCTCATGCTGAAACATAATAATATAACATTATATAATAATATATTATATACTTAATATTATCAAATAATTCTGCCTTAGGTAGAAACACAAAATTATTATAAGCTATTTTACAAACTCAATGTCGTTAATTTCAGATAGGTACAACATTTGTTTTAGTTCACTTTATAAATCTCTGGTTCATAGGTAACTACTACGAGTATTAATCGAAAGTTTTCTTCAAAGTCATTCATCAATTTTTGGTAATGCTCTTATTATTTTAAATGTAAAACTACTTCATATAACTCATCCAGTAACTATTACTGGTTCTCCTACAAGACTATGACCAATTTTAAATCTGCTTCCTACACTGCCCTACTCTACCCCGAAATTTGGTGATGGAGGCCTTCCACTTATTATTTTTAATACTTCATTTTAAATTTAAAATATGCTAGTTCCCGTAACATCTTTTTTAGCCTTGCAAATAGTAACCGTATATTTTTTCGCGATTCTTTCATTCTAGTTGTAAATCTATTTTTGTGGTCATCAGTTATTTCCTTTATAATAGTGTATTATGTTCCTGTTCCACATAATCATCTATGACTTTCCTATATTCTTCATAAAAACTCATATCCTTCCGTAATCTTTTTTCTAAATTATTAATTCCTTTCCTTGCTATCTTTTTCGATTGCCCATACACATATTCAAGATTCGCATTTTTAACTGGAAGTCGCACAATATATCTATCATCTTTATCTCTAGTTATAGTTTCCTGAAAGATTCTCTCACACCTTATTTCCTTTTCTGTTATTTTCCTTTCAATGCTCTCACGCTCTCTCTCTTATTTCCAAGAATCTTTTACTAATTCATCTTTCATGAACATCATATTATGTAAACTCACGTGTCTCTCTTTCATTCATTTCAACTCTTCCCGAAAGTATCCACCCTAAATGTGAATTTTGTGCAATCAACCCAACCATTGACGGATGTTTGACTAAACCTTCTAATAATATTTTACCAAACACATTAGCTCCCAAAATCATATCTATTTTACCGGGTAAATTATAATTTGGATCGGCTAAAGTTAAATTGTCTACACCTGGCCATTTAAATATAGTAGCTCTCTTGGACGGTAAATATGAAGTTAAACTCTTTAAAACAAATGCCTTTATATTTACCGAAAATGGCGAATGCATGGATTCTATTTGCATAGATACCATACTCTTAGTTTTAACTTCACCCTCACCAACTCCAGAAATAGTGCCATTGATGAATGATTTTTGTAACCCTAAAGCTTGTACAACTGCATCTGTAACAAATGAAACCTCAGAACCTTGGTCTATTAAAACTATTATCACTAAACAATTATTATTATCTAAAGACTTCACTCTAACTACTGCTGTGGCTAATAACACGCTACTCTCTTGCTTCTCTGATGATAAATGGGTAACAGCTTTCCTCGTAGGCCATTGTCCGGTTTGTTCTGGTCTCGACTAATTTTCAAAACGATTCTCATTCGTACCTCCAGCGCTACCGAAATGTAGCAACTGATGGTGTCTCTTGTGACACTGTATATATTGGTTCGGCACACTACAATCTTTGACATAATGATTATCTTGTAAACAATTAAAACAAAGTCCTGTATGTAATGCTATCTTTGATCTTTCTTCCGGTGGCATCAGTTCAAACCCTTTGCAAAATGTTAGATTGTGTGGTCCTGAACAAATAAAACATAACTTACTCCTGAAATCATTTCTGTAATAATTATTATTATTGTTCTTCTCATTTACCTCTAAATTGCTCCGAAAAGATCTTCTGTTAAAGTTTTGTGCTACTCTGGTTGGCACATTTGAAGAACTCCGACCCTCCAAATTCTCCAGTGCTCTAAATCTTTTCTCCAAAAACTCGCTCATCTGTTTCCAAGTAGGAATTTCATCAGTTGCACTGGTTTCCATTTCCCACCATTTTCTGGATTCTCTGTCTAACTTGTTTGTAACTATATAATTGATAACTACATCCCAGTTAATTTGTAAATTTTGAAGTGATTTTAAACAGGCGCTTGTTGTATCTAACAATTTTTTTTATTTCATGAGACGATTCCGTAAATACAGGGTGCAATTAAACCTTCCTACCAAATTTGGATATATTAATCCTTGTTAAAAATAAAAATACCCGTATTTTTTCTTTTATAGTCACTCAGTATTAAAATGTTGAGAAATAGTTTCCGAAAGTTATCCTAGAAAACACCATTAAATATGGACGCCATGCGCGCGCGCCCACCCACTTTTATGACGCATCCACACATGCCGCCGGCTTATACCGCCGGGTTTGCCGCCGGCTTTCAGCCTACCTTGCCACCGAAGCTGGTGGCATGTGTGGTTAGCCGGCGGCCGGGCCGCCGACCGTGCCGCCGATAAGCCGGCGGCATGTGTGGAATAAGTGGATACAGCATTTTTAAAAATATCACAATTATAACTTACCAATAACACAACAAGTTTCAACTCTGTATTTGTCAATTGAGACAGCTTTTTGAGCTAAGTTTGCCAGTTCCATTCTTTTTTCTTTTAAATACAATAAATGAGAATAGACATCCCAATTGTCTAGTCTATAGGGATCACTTTGATATAAATCACGGAATAGCACCAAAGATTAGTCAACATCTGAAAGAGCCATACATACAGTAGCCGTTATTTAAAAGGTAAAAAAACAATGTTAGAATAGGTAAAAATAAAAGTACACAAAACATAATATGAAATAGTACCTCTCCTGTCATGATGTGCTATAGCCATTTGTGCAGTAACATAGGTGCTCTTTACAAAACCTGCATTTGTTAATGTCATGTATGCTTCTAGGGCTTGCTCTGTGAGTTTCAGTTCTACAAATGCATGTGCTGCAAAGAAATACATCATCCAATGTTTGGACTTTGGGAAGCTGTAAAGAATCTAAAGCTTCATACTCATTAAGTCATTAGCCAACCCGGCCAACTCTATCCATGCAGCCCACAATGTTGGAGCTGCGGCGACAGCCGATTGCAGTACTGTAACTGCCTGGGAGCGCAGATCAAGTTTTTTTAAAACTACACCCTCTAAATATAGAAGATAACCATCAAGATTGTTACGATTAGCCTGGAATAAATATTATTTTATGATTAATATTGTTTTTAAAAACTAGTGACTAGTTACTAATCCCAGGTACAATTTACTCATACCTTAAAAAATGATAAAAGATCTAATAACACTTGAGTGCACTCAGTATTCTCTGTTCCATTATCAGTAGCATTATCGAGTCTTTTCTTTTCACTAGACATGTATTGTGAGTATTTATGGAGAAAAACACATTTAGGACTGGTACAATTTTCAATAAAATGTGCGGCCCTGTCATATTCCTGGCAATCAAAGTAACATTTAGCCAATCTATAGGCCTCTTTTTCGTCTCCTAATATTCCATCATCAAATGTCTGTGGGGAATCCGTATAGGATATTTTATGATCTTTTAGAGCGTAGTTCAATTCTGCTAACCATTTAGAGGTTTGTATTAAGCCTCGATCGTTGCATTCTCGGATGCCATGTAATATATCAATTCTGACTTGATTTAGATCTATTTGTATGTCTGATTTTGCGCCAAGAAAAGGCTGCATATTGCTTGTTTTTCTTGTATTCGAAATATTTGGCTATTTTTGCAGTAAAACTAATTAGGTACGGTACCAAATATTCAAAAATATTCGGCAACAAAACAACTTCATAAAATTTAAAAACAACTTTTGAATCGAATAATTTCAAAATGTCAGACTTTGTTATGGCTTCTACAGATTGCGCGAACCCGGTCTGCAGACCGCGTCCGCGAGGGACGCGGTCCGTCCGTGAGAGACAAAGAATTATGGCCAAATTTGTATAGGAGCTGGACTCGACTTTTATTTTTGATGTCCCAAAATAAACTATAGTGGTCTTTTTACACCCGTATAAATCGGATATATATCATGAATCATGATATATAATATCAATTGATATTTATGCTTGATGTAATATATCAAAATTGATATTTATATTTAAAAATGTAAAATATATTTTTTAAGTGTAAAAAATCAATTACATCAAGTCATAGTCTAAATACACAGGTCTTATTTTCCGAGAGTTTCACAAGCCTATACTGTACTCGGCGAAACATGGCGGTAGCGGTCATTGACTCCCTGTCAAAAACTTGTCATTTTCTATACAAATCCGCGATTGACAACATCTGACACTTCAGTGTCAATCGCGGTTATTATAGAAAATGACAAGTTCTTGACAGGGAGTCAATGACCGCTGCCGCCATGTTTCGCCGAGTACAGTATAGTTCATCAAAAACTTGCTATTTGACACGACATTAACTAATCATAGCCGTCGACGCGGTTTGTAACTTAGGCTTATGACACCCACGTGACCCCCTGTTTTTCGGAAGAAAATTCCTTGTTTGTTATTATACTATTTTTATACCATTTAATATATACCATGTGTTAAGTTAATTCGACTGATAAAATTATTACACTTTTTTTCTTCTGGTTAAAAAAGCTGTGTTTCGCCGAGTGAGTGAGTTTACCGGAGGCCCAATCCCCTATCCTTTTCCCTATTTTCTTCCCTACCCTCCCCTATTACCCTATTCCATCTTAAAAGGCCGGCAATGCACCTGCAGCTCTTCTAATGCTGCGAGTGTCCATGGGCGACGGAAGTTGCTTTCTATCAGGTGACCCGTTTGCTCGTTTGCCCCCTTATTTCATTAAAAAAAATTGATACTCAAAAGTATCTATCGTTGATTTTTACTTTATTTGAAAACTTTGAATATCAATAATAAATAAATGAGTTTAATTTTACTTCCCTATCTTCAAATTATCAGACATACAAATTATTTCGAATCAACTATTACGAAAAAAAATTCATACTCTTAAAAATACTCTAAACTCCAACTTAAATAAAAATCTGAACATTTCTTCTGACCCCGAACTTAACTAAACTAAATTAAAATAATTCTAATTAAGTAATATCATAGATTTCCAAATTACGCATTTTCATTCTCACAAAGCAATCCTAAAACCTTTCCTGTTCTAATTCAAATTATCTCTTAATCTTGTACCTAGCTCACATCTCATGCTGAAACATAATAATATAACATTATATAATAATATATTATATACTTAATATTATCAAATAATTCTGCCTTAGGTAGAAACACAAAATTATTATAAGCTATTTTACAAACTCAATGTCGTTAATTTCAGATAGGTACAACATTTGTTTTAGTTCACTTTATAAATCTCTGGTTCATAGGTAACTACTACGAGTATTAATCGAAAGTTTTCTTCAAAGTCATTCATCAATTTTTGGTAATGCTCTTATTATTTTAAATGTAAAACTACTTCATATAACTCATCCAGTAACTATTACTGGTTCTCCTACAAGACTATGACCAATTTTAAATCTGCTTCCTACACTGCCCTACTCTACCCCGAAATTTGGTGATGGAGGCCTTCCACTTATTATTTTTAATACTTCATTTTAAATTTAAAATATGCTAGTTCCCGTAACATCTTTTTTAGCCTTGCAAATAGTAACCGTATATTTTTTCGCGATTCTTTCATTCTAGTTGTAAATCTATTTTTGTGGTCATCAGTTATTTCCTTTATAATAGTGTATTATGTTCCTGTTCCACATAATCATCTATGACTTTCCTATATTCTTCATAAAAACTCATATCCTTCCGTAATCTTTTTTCTAAATTATTAATTCCTTTCCTTGCTATCTTTTTCGATTGCCCATACACATATTCAAGATTCGCATTTTTAACTGGAAGTCGCACAATATATCTATCATCTTTATCTCTAGTTATAGTTTCCTGAAAGATTCTCTCACACCTTATTTCCTTTTCTGTTATTTTCCTTTCAATGCTCTCACGCTCTCTCTCTTATTTCCAAGAATCTTTTACTAATTCATCTTTCATGAACATCATATTATGTAAACTCACGTGTCTCTCTTTCATTCATTTCAACTCTTCCCGAAAGTATCCACCCTAAATGTGAATTTTGTGCAATCAACCCAACCATTGACGGATGTTTGACTAAACCTTCTAATAATATTTTACCAAACACATTAGCTCCCAAAATCATATCTATTTTACCGGGTAAATTATAATTTGGATCGGCTAAAGTTAAATTGTCTACACCTGGCCATTTAAATATAGTAGCTCTCTTGGACGGTAAATATGAAGTTAAACTCTTTAAAACAAATGCCTTTATATTTACCGAAAATGGCGAATGCATGGATTCTATTTGCATAGATACCATACTCTTAGTTTTAACTTCACCCTCACCAACTCCAGAAATAGTGCCATTGATGAATGATTTTTGTAACCCTAAAGCTTGTACAACTGCATCTGTAACAAATGAAACCTCAGAACCTTGGTCTATTAAAACTATTATCACTAAACAATTATTATTATCTAAAGACTTCACTCTAACTACTGCTGTGGCTAATAACACGCTACTCTCTTGCTTCTCTGATGATAAATGGGTAACAGCTTTCCTCGTAGGCCATTGTCCGGTTTGTTCTGGTCTCGACTAATTTTCAAAACGATTCTCATTCGTACCTCCAGCGCTACCGAAATGTAGCAACTGATGGTGTCTCTTGTGACACTGTATATATTGGTTCGGCACACTACAATCTTTGACATAATGATTATCTTGTAAACAATTAAAACAAAGTCCTGTATGTAATGCTATCTTTGATCTTTCTTCCGGTGGCATCAGTTCAAACCCTTTGCAAAATGTTAGATTGTGTGGTCCTGAACAAATAAAACATAACTTACTCCTGAAATCATTTCTGTAATAATTATTATTATTGTTCTTCTCATTTACCTCTAAATTGCTCCGAAAAGATCTTCTGTTAAAGTTTTGTGCTACTCTGGTTGGCACATTTGAAGAACTCCGACCCTCCAAATTCTCCAGTGCTCTAAATCTTTTCTCCAAAAACTCGCTCATCTGTTTCCAAGTAGGAATTTCATCAGTTGCACTGGTTTCCATTTCCCACCATTTTCTGGATTCTCTGTCTAACTTGTTTGTAACTATATAATTGATAACTACATCCCAGTTAATTTGTAAATTTTGAAGTGATTTTAAACAGGCGCTTGTTGTATCTAACAATTTTTTTTATTTCATGAGACGATTCCGTAAATACAGGGTGCAATTAAACCTTCCTACCAAATTTGGATATATTAATCCTTGTTAAAAATAAAAATACCCGTATTTTTTCTTTTATAGTCACTCAGTATTAAAATGTTGAGAAATAGTTTCCGAAAGTTATCCTAGAAAACACCATTAAATATGGACGCCATGCGCGCGCGCCCACCCACTTTTATGACGCATCCACACATGCCGCCGGCTTATACCGCCGGGTTTGCCGCCGGCTTTCAGCCTACCTTGCCACCGAAGCTGGTGGCATGTGTGGTTAGCCGGCGGCCGGGCCGCCGACCGTGCCGCCGATAAGCCGGCGGCATGTGTGGAATAAGTGGATACAGCATTTTTAAAAATATCACAATTATAACTTACCAATAACACAACAAGTTTCAACTCTGTATTTGTCAATTGAGACAGCTTTTTGAGCTAAGTTTGCCAGTTCCATTCTTTTTTCTTTTAAATACAATAAATGAGAATAGACATCCCAATTGTCTAGTCTATAGGGATCACTTTGATATAAATCACGGAATAGCACCAAAGATTAGTCAACATCTGAAAGAGCCATACATACAGTAGCCGTTATTTAAAAGGTAAAAAAACAATGTTAGAATAGGTAAAAATAAAAGTACACAAAACATAATATGAAATAGTACCTCTCCTGTCATGATGTGCTATAGCCATTTGTGCAGTAACATAGGTGCTCTTTACAAAACCTGCATTTGTTAATGTCATGTATGCTTCTAGGGCTTGCTCTGTGAGTTTCAGTTCTACAAATGCATGTGCTGCAAAGAAATACATCATCCAATGTTTGGACTTTGGGAAGCTGTAAAGAATCTAAAGCTTCATACTCATTAAGTCATTAGCCAACCCGGCCAACTCTATCCATGCAGCCCACAATGTTGGAGCTGCGGCGACAGCCGATTGCAGTACTGTAACTGCCTGGGAGCGCAGATCAAGTTTTTTTAAAACTACACCCTCTAAATATAGAAGATAACCATCAAGATTGTTACGATTAGCCTGGAATAAATATTATTTTATGATTAATATTGTTTTTAAAAACTAGTGACTAGTTACTAATCCCAGGTACAATTTACTCATACCTTAAAAAATGATAAAAGATCTAATAACACTTGAGTGCACTCAGTATTCTCTGTTCCATTATCAGTAGCATTATCGAGTCTTTTCTTTTCACTAGACATGTATTGTGAGTATTTATGGAGAAAAACACATTTAGGACTGGTACAATTTTCAATAAAATGTGCGGCCCTGTCATATTCCTGGCAATCAAAGTAACATTTAGCCAATCTATAGGCCTCTTTTTCGTCTCCTAATATTCCATCATCAAATGTCTGTGGGGAATCCGTATAGGATATTTTATGATCTTTTAGAGCGTAGTTCAATTCTGCTAACCATTTAGAGGTTTGTATTAAGCCTCGATCGTTGCATTCTCGGATGCCATGTAATATATCAATTCTGACTTGATTTAGATCTATTTGTATGTCTGATTTTGCGCCAAGAAAAGGCTGCATATTGCTTGTTTTTCTTGTATTCGAAATATTTGGCTATTTTTGCAGTAAAACTAATTAGGTACGGTACCAAATATTCAAAAATATTCGGCAACAAAACAACTTCATAAAATTTAAAAACAACTTTTGAATCGAATAATTTCAAAATGTCAGACTTTGTTATGGCTTCTACAGATTGCGCGAACCCGGTCTGCAGACCGCGTCCGCGAGGGACGCGGTCCGTCCGTGAGAGACAAAGAATTATGGCCAAATTTGTATAGGAGCTGGACTCGACTTTTATTTTTGATGTCCCAAAATAAACTATAGTGGTCTTTTTACACCCGTATAAATCGGATATATATCATGAATCATGATATATAATATCAATTGATATTTATGCTTGATGTAATATATCAAAATTGATATTTATATTTAAAAATGTAAAATATATTTTTTAAGTGTAAAAAATCAATTACATCAAGTCATAGTCTAAATACACAGGTCTTATTTTCCGAGAGTTTCACAAGCCTATACTGTACTCGGCGAAACATGGCGGTAGCGGTCATTGACTCCCTGTCAAAAACTTGTCATTTTCTATACAAATCCGCGATTGACAACATCTGACACTTCAGTGTCAATCGCGGTTATTATAGAAAATGACAAGTTCTTGACAGGGAGTCAATGACCGCTGCCGCCATGTTTCGCCGAGTACAGTATAGTTCATCAAAAACTTGCTATTTGACACGACATTAACTAATCATAGCCGTCGACGCGGTTTGTAACTTAGGCTTATGACACCCACGTGACCCCCTGTTTTTCGGAAGAAAATTCCTTGTTTGTTATTATACTATTTTTATACCATTTAATATATACCATGTGTTAAGTTAATTCGACTGATAAAATTATTACACTTTTTTTCTTCTGGTTAAAAAAGCTGTGTTTCGCCGAGTGAGTGAGTTTACCGGAGGCCCAATCCCCTATCCTTTTCCCTATTTTCTTCCCTACCCTCCCCTATTACCCTATTCCATCTTAAAAGGCCGGCAATGCACCTGCAGCTCTTCTAATGCTGCGAGTGTCCATGGGCGACGGAAGTTGCTTTCTATCAGGTGACCCGTTTGCTCGTTTGCCCCCTTATTTCATTAAAAAAAATTGATACTCAAAAGTATCTATCGTTGATTTTTACTTTATTTGAAAACTTTGAATATCAATAATAAATAAATGAGTTTAATTTTACTTCCCTATCTTCAAATTATCAGACATACAAATTATTTCGAATCAACTATTACGAAAAAAAATTCATACTCTTAAAAATACTCTAAACTCCAACTTAAATAAAAATCTGAACATTTCTTCTGACCCCGAACTTAACTAAACTAAATTAAAATAATTCTAATTAAGTAATATCATAGATTTCCAAATTACGCATTTTCATTCTCACAAAGCAATCCTAAAACCTTTCCTGTTCTAATTCAAATTATCTCTTAATCTTGTACCTAGCTCACATCTCATGCTGAAACATAATAATATAACATTATATAATAATATATTATATACTTAATATTATCAAATAATTCTGCCTTAGGTAGAAACACAAAATTATTATAAGCTATTTTACAAACTCAATGTCGTTAATTTCAGATAGGTACAACATTTGTTTTAGTTCACTTTATAAATCTCTGGTTCATAGGTAACTACTACGAGTATTAATCGAAAGTTTTCTTCAAAGTCATTCATCAATTTTTGGTAATGCTCTTATTATTTTAAATGTAAAACTACTTCATATAACTCATCCAGTAACTATTACTGGTTCTCCTACAAGACTATGACCAATTTTAAATCTGCTTCCTACACTGCCCTACTCTACCCCGAAATTTGGTGATGGAGGCCTTCCACTTATTATTTTTAATACTTCATTTTAAATTTAAAATATGCTAGTTCCCGTAACATCTTTTTTAGCCTTGCAAATAGTAACCGTATATTTTTTCGCGATTCTTTCATTCTAGTTGTAAATCTATTTTTGTGGTCATCAGTTATTTCCTTTATAATAGTGTATTATGTTCCTGTTCCACATAATCATCTATGACTTTCCTATATTCTTCATAAAAACTCATATCCTTCCGTAATCTTTTTTCTAAATTATTAATTCCTTTCCTTGCTATCTTTTTCGATTGCCCATACACATATTCAAGATTCGCATTTTTAACTGGAAGTCGCACAATATATCTATCATCTTTATCTCTAGTTATAGTTTCCTGAAAGATTCTCTCACACCTTATTTCCTTTTCTGTTATTTTCCTTTCAATGCTCTCACGCTCTCTCTCTTATTTCCAAGAATCTTTTACTAATTCATCTTTCATGAACATCATATTATGTAAACTCACGTGTCTCTCTTTCATTCATTTCAACTCTTCCCGAAAGTATCCACCCTAAATGTGAATTTTGTGCAATCAACCCAACCATTGACGGATGTTTGACTAAACCTTCTAATAATATTTTACCAAACACATTAGCTCCCAAAATCATATCTATTTTACCGGGTAAATTATAATTTGGATCGGCTAAAGTTAAATTGTCTACACCTGGCCATTTAAATATAGTAGCTCTCTTGGACGGTAAATATGAAGTTAAACTCTTTAAAACAAATGCCTTTATATTTACCGAAAATGGCGAATGCATGGATTCTATTTGCATAGATACCATACTCTTAGTTTTAACTTCACCCTCACCAACTCCAGAAATAGTGCCATTGATGAATGATTTTTGTAACCCTAAAGCTTGTACAACTGCATCTGTAACAAATGAAACCTCAGAACCTTGGTCTATTAAAACTATTATCACTAAACAATTATTATTATCTAAAGACTTCACTCTAACTAC
The DNA here is from genome assembly GCA_963422495.1 of Polyommatus iphigenia. Taxonomy (NCBI): domain Eukaryota; kingdom Metazoa; phylum Arthropoda; class Insecta; order Lepidoptera; family Lycaenidae; genus Polyommatus; species Polyommatus iphigenia. The sequence goes on from OY730190.1 coordinate 2,196,703, forward strand.
TGCTGTGGCTAATAACACGCTACTCTCTTGCTTCTCTGATGATAAATGGGTAACAGCTTTCCTCGTAGGCCATTGTCCGGTTTGTTCTGGTCTCGACTAATTTTCAAAACGATTCTCATTCGTACCTCCAGCGCTACCGAAATGTAGCAACTGATGGTGTCTCTTGTGACACTGTATATATTGGTTCGGCACACTACAATCTTTGACATAATGATTATCTTGTAAACAATTAAAACAAAGTCCTGTATGTAATGCTATCTTTGATCTTTCTTCCGGTGGCATCAGTTCAAACCCTTTGCAAAATGTTAGATTGTGTGGTCCTGAACAAATAAAACATAACTTACTCCTGAAATCATTTCTGTAATAATTATTATTATTGTTCTTCTCATTTACCTCTAAATTGCTCCGAAAAGATCTTCTGTTAAAGTTTTGTGCTACTCTGGTTGGCACATTTGAAGAACTCCGACCCTCCAAATTCTCCAGTGCTCTAAATCTTTTCTCCAAAAACTCGCTCATCTGTTTCCAAGTAGGAATTTCATCAGTTGCACTGGTTTCCATTTCCCACCATTTTCTGGATTCTCTGTCTAACTTGTTTGTAACTATATAATTGATAACTACATCCCAGTTAATTTGTAAATTTTGAAGTGATTTTAAACAGGCGCTTGTTGTATCTAACAATTTTTTTTATTTCATGAGACGATTCCGTAAATACAGGGTGCAATTAAACCTTCCTACCAAATTTGGATATATTAATCCTTGTTAAAAATAAAAATACCCGTATTTTTTCTTTTATAGTCACTCAGTATTAAAATGTTGAGAAATAGTTTCCGAAAGTTATCCTAGAAAACACCATTAAATATGGACGCCATGCGCGCGCGCCCACCCACTTTTATGACGCATCCACACATGCCGCCGGCTTATACCGCCGGGTTTGCCGCCGGCTTTCAGCCTACCTTGCCACCGAAGCTGGTGGCATGTGTGGTTAGCCGGCGGCCGGGCCGCCGACCGTGCCGCCGATAAGCCGGCGGCATGTGTGGAATAAGTGGATACAGCATTTTTAAAAATATCACAATTATAACTTACCAATAACACAACAAGTTTCAACTCTGTATTTGTCAATTGAGACAGCTTTTTGAGCTAAGTTTGCCAGTTCCATTCTTTTTTCTTTTAAATACAATAAATGAGAATAGACATCCCAATTGTCTAGTCTATAGGGATCACTTTGATATAAATCACGGAATAGCACCAAAGATTAGTCAACATCTGAAAGAGCCATACATACAGTAGCCGTTATTTAAAAGGTAAAAAAACAATGTTAGAATAGGTAAAAATAAAAGTACACAAAACATAATATGAAATAGTACCTCTCCTGTCATGATGTGCTATAGCCATTTGTGCAGTAACATAGGTGCTCTTTACAAAACCTGCATTTGTTAATGTCATGTATGCTTCTAGGGCTTGCTCTGTGAGTTTCAGTTCTACAAATGCATGTGCTGCAAAGAAATACATCATCCAATGTTTGGACTTTGGGAAGCTGTAAAGAATCTAAAGCTTCATACTCATTAAGTCATTAGCCAACCCGGCCAACTCTATCCATGCAGCCCACAATGTTGGAGCTGCGGCGACAGCCGATTGCAGTACTGTAACTGCCTGGGAGCGCAGATCAAGTTTTTTTAAAACTACACCCTCTAAATATAGAAGATAACCATCAAGATTGCTACGATTAGCCTGGAATAAATATTATTTTATTATTAATATTGTTTTTAAAAACTAGTGACTAGTTACTAATCCCAGGTACAATTTACTCATACCTTAAAAAATGATAAAAGATCTAATAACACTTGAGTGCACTCAGTATTCTCTGTTCCATTATCAGTAGCATTATCGAGTCTTTTCTTTTCACTAGACATGTATTGTGAGTATTTATGGAGAAAAACACATTTAGGACTGGTACAATTTTCAATAAAATGTGCGGCCCTGTCATATTCTTGGCAATCAAAGTAACATTTAGCCAATCTATAGGCCTCTTTTTCGTCTCCTAATATTCCATCATCAAATGTCTGTGGGGAATCCGTATAGGATATTTTATGATCTTTTAGAGCGTAGTTTAATTCTGCTAACCATTTAGAGGTTTGTATTAAGCCTCGATCGTTGCATTCTCGGATGCCATGTAATATATCAATTCTGACTTGATTTAGATCTATTTGTATGTCTGATTTTGCGCCAAGAAAAGGCTGCATATTGCTTGTTTTTCTTGTATTCGAAATATTTGGCTATTTTTGCAGTAAAACTAATTAGGTACGGTACCAAATATTCAAAAATATTCGGCAACAAAACAACTTCATAAAATTTAAAAACAACTTTTGAATCGAATAATTTCAAAATGTCAGACTTTGTTATGGCTTCTACAGATTGCGCGAACCCGGTCTGCAGACCGCGTCCGCGAGGGACGCGGTCCGTCCGTGAGAGACAAAGAATTATGGCCAAATTTGTATAGGAGCTGGACTCGACTTTTATTTTTGATGTCCCAAAATAAACTATAGTTAGATTTGGTTGGTCTTATGCTCTAAACATAATTCCGTTTGAGAATTATGTCTAAATAGCCACAGTTTTTTACAATAATTAATAACGTTAACAATTATTTTGAGGTTAGACTTAAGAACTACCTTTTTCCCGACTGCGGTGTAGCCTACAAGTGTATATTCGGCGATTTCATTTCTAATTATTTCAATTTTTCCTAGAGTATTACCCAAAAAATAGAACGAATGCGAATAATCGCCGGCTGTCAGAATATAAAGAAACTTAAATATATTGATCTTTCTTTTGTGGCTATTTACAGACACATTTCTAATATTTTTCGATGCCTTAAAATATTAGAGAATTTTTGCTACCAATGGCATATCGGGATGCCATTTATCATCTGGTACGATTTGGCCATTGTTCTTTGACAGTTTTGACGGTTCGTCGTCCACTACCAATGAATAGAAAACATATGGAAGTGACATAACTACAAAAAAGTGTGGCCGGCGCCATATTGCCTGGAACTAAACATGGCGGTCTACACTCGGTTGATATTTGTCGAGGATATCGATAAACTAAGATGTTTTAAGTGTAATTAACATCAAACACTATAGTACAGCGATGCTTTAAATAAACTGATGTACGTCTTATCACTTTTAATTTAGGTTATAGAAGTTTGATGTCTACATAATGAGTAAAATTATTATTATTAGAATGAAAACAAAGTGACTATTAAAATGACATTGATTTTGTTATGATTATGTATTGTCAAACAGATAACGAGGCGGATTAAGGTTAAAATCTTTAAAATATTATATGAGCAGATTATTCACCTTATATTTTTTAAGTTCGATAAAAAAGTACATCACTAAACGTCAACCAATCAACATAAAATCAACCGGAACATAAAATAGCGGACCGGCCACAGTATTTTGATTTGGTATAGACCATTATGCCGAGTCCACTCTATAAAAGTCAATGTCCACTACACACTACACGAACCTCGTCCGTCAAACCGGAATGACATTTGTAATATTGTTTTCGGATATGAAACTCTATTATATTGCAATAGAGTTCCAAATGCCCAAAAATCCAATCCAAAACAATTATAACTATTATTTTTATTATTTCTATATGTATTAAACTCCTAAAAGTAGGTAAGCACAAATCTCGCAAAAAAGTGGGCTGTGAGTGAGATTTAGTGCACCGTGCACGATCGCATACCTGATACCAGAAAATAACGTTATATTTACCGTTATTATTATAACGAAATTTGTTCGTTTATACATAACGAAAAAAATTCGTTTTAATAATAACGGTAAATATAACGTTATTTTACTAGATATCGTTAAAAAATAACGTTTTCTGGCTACCATTATGCAAATAACGGTACGTAACGATATTTTTTCTGTTATTCGATAACGTTATGAAGCCCTGAGGTATCGAGCTGGTATATTGTCATTGGTATCGAGTTTTTACTTTTAGCATGGTGGGTGAACATGACTAGTGATTGGACAGTACTAGTCATTGGACAGAGCGTAAAAATACTATTATATTATTATGGTATTAATATTAAGGTTGCTTTAAAAAGTACCTGTTTCTTTAAAATTAATAATATTATTGTTTTTGTGTTTTGTCCAATCACAAGTCGTTTTACCCTAGTAAAAACTCGATATTTTTGATTCGATTTGAAGTAAACACGAACCACGAAGTGTGTTTTCCACTGTGTTTTGTTTTTGAACGTTCGAAACGTCCTACATTTTTACTAGCTTTTTACAATTTTTACAAGCTTTTTATACAATTTTGTTCTCTCGGTTTCGCCATTGATGTTGGGAGTTTGGGAATGGTTTATGTACCTCAGCGCCATACTCAACAAAATAAAAAATAGTGCTGTCAAAGTTGTATTCTGAAATCTGTCATTTTGCTGACATTATACATTAATGACAAATGACAATAGATTATAGACTTATTATTCATATTATTTCATTTTGTTCATTGTTCAGAGTGGTTCAGACTTTGTTGATTTTATTTTCTTGTAAATCAAATAAACACGTCTTACTCGTCATACACTAGTGACTAGTGAAGTCTTAAGTTTAATAAGTATTATCACCATATTATAATCATTGCAGGTCTGTAAAGATTTACATACTTCGCTTACATTTACATAGACCACTAACGTATTGTTTTCATTGCTATTAGTTAACTTTAAACTTACCTGATGATAATTTGTTAAATAATAATAAAGCAATAGCAATTTAAATATTCCATTAATTATGTAGCAATATTGGGCGTTTTATTGCAACAAGAATTTGTTATCTTTGTCGTTTTAGAATAAAAAATAACGATAAAAATGTCTGAACAAAATCCTGAAACGCCAGCTACCCCTGTGGATGTGGATACCAACTACACTTCAAACCCGAATGATCCGAAGAATATGCAGGAAGTTACACAATATGTAAGTTCAGTTGACACAAAAATAAAATAACACCTTGTGACCTACCTGAGAAATGACGGTTTTATTTTCCTACCTAAATTCATGGACGTATAAAAAAAGGCGGACGGAGTCCCACCATACACAAAACTGTGTCGTTCAGAGTCGGCCAGCTGGCTGTATGTACACGGTCCACACGCACACATTCTTGCGCTAGTCCATACCATTTGACAGGCGTCAGAATGTGTGCGTGGCCGACTCCGAAGAAAATTGAAGACACAGTTTTGTATATAACGAGACTCCGTCCGCCTTTTTTTCTACGTTCATGCCTAAATTAATATCATTACAGGTCCAGTCACTACTACAAAGCATGCAGGACAAGTTTCAAAATATGTCGGACCAAATAATTAACAGGATAGATGAAATGGGAACGAGAGTAGATGAATTAGAAAAAAATATAACAGAATTAATGACACAAGCTGGAGTGGAAAATGAAAAATAGAAGTAAATATGCTGTTACACTTAAATCACCTCAGCAAGTAGTGCCTGTTTTGTATAAGTCAGGTAAACATAAGTAAATCTAAATCACTAAAACTTTAAGCTAAGGATAGTCACAGACATTAGAACACAAGCTTGTTGATAAGTCAACATTAATAAGTGCCACAAAAATCATTATCCAATTGCATGTGTATTTCTTAGACTTAGAGCGCATCTTCATTAGTCGTTAACTCGTACGGTATACAGCATGCGGGGAGTCTATGACAACTAATTGACAACTAATGGCGCATTGTCATTGGTCGTGGCATACGTTTCAGAAATCTCCCGCACCCCGCATGCGGGCCCTATCGACCAGTGAAAATGCGCCATTAGGTGTTATATATATTCATTATAATTATCTATGGCACACATTTTGATGTGAGGTAAAATATCAATTATTTGATTATATTAGGAAATAATAATGTAATGGTACAAAAATATTTTGTAATGTAAGTAATGATGCTAGGCTTTTTTCTTATGAATAATGTATAATAATAGTAAGGACACTGTTAAATATAAACTTAACTTTTGTCGGAACCGGTAGTTATATAATTATAAAATCTCGCGTTTGGCATTTACTAAGATTTTGTATGGGAGCTGGGCTCACTCCCGTGAGTATCGCTAGGTGGCGCTGTACAAATCCCATACAAATCTTATTAAACGCCAAACACGTTCACGATCTAATGTGAAACAAAAACTCACACTCGGGCCTCTGGTGTGACTTGTGAGCGATTCTCGTGTGTCGCCGACGCGAGCCGAGTAAGTTAACCCGCGTGCTTTAAGTTCGTAAGTCTATCAGGCCTTTAACACCAAAATAATGCTCGGTATAGGGTTATCAGTTATCACACTATACACATGTGTAGTTCCATAGTCAACTATTAAAAATTAAAATATATTTCATAGTAAAAATTAGTAAAAAAAGGTTAAAATGAAAAAAAAAAAGAATGTAGCAAGATGTACACACAACACATTTACAAGTTATACAATTTTTTTTTACATTTCACATTAAAAGGTGATCTGTACCTATAGAATAAAGCCCATAGCTTTTGTACACCATATTTTAACTAGCTTAGGTATAGGACAATATTGATCATAGTTAAAATACACTTCACGAAATATTAAATTCACTTTTATAGCATATTTTGTGTTAAGTTCAATGTCGTCAAAAGTGTCAATGACATGATAATATGTTTGTGCTTTGTACCATAAAAATATTTTTTTGTTTCTTTTTACATTGTAATATTTCTCACAGTAAAAGCCTGAACTACATTAAATCCTAGGATATTCTAAAAGATAAACTTTTATCCTAAAAACATAAAGATAAAAATATACCTTTTTTTAACGAAAGCTAAAAAATATTTTTTTATTGCAAATCAAGCTACTTACAATTTTTTTTTGATGTAAACCGTCCTAGAAACCAACAAACTAGGAAACGGAAAATGTTCCAAAGATATAAGTAATTATTAATTATTATTTCAGTTGCTAACTTATGTTGGTAAATTTTAGGATTGAAGTAAAACCTATGCTATTAGGGCTTTTACTGTAACAAAATATAATAATTGTTATAGTTGTTGGTGTTCTGTACTTCTAGCTTAGCCTCAGGCCCTATAGTTTCGACCTATAATTTCCCCATAATTTTGTTAAACAGTTTATTGTAATTCAATAACTAATTATTATTAGTTAACCTAAGTCGGCATGTTGGCCCAGAATGTAATGTAACAGCAATATTAACTATTAAAACATACTTTGTTACTTTAAGTAAATCTTGTTTTAATACACAATCATTTTTTGGATTATGTTTCCTAGGGTGAATCTCATTATGAACAACGGTAACTGGTACGGACGGGATCACGAGAAATCGATATTTTGCGTCGGGCAGTACTAGGTACCTACAAATTTATGGGATTACAAAAAGGCTTATTTGCATAGTTACGTAACATTTTGAAAAGTTGGGGCAAATACGCATAGTAAACGCATAATAAAGGGCAGCATACTGCTGCGTCTATATTGTACTTGTACACAGCTTTTTTGGCGGGCCAATATTGAACCGTAATTTAACTCACATTATTATTTTTAACAAAAAATTAAAACCGACTTCCAGAGTAAAAACAATAATTATTATTATAATGAACAAAAAAGTATGAAATAATTCTTACTCTTAATAGTGCCTTATGCAGAATACCCCTAAAGCTCTACTATTTCTGTACACAATCTTCATAATTTTGAAGTCGATACCAGCTAAGAATGGTGCGTTCTTAGACAAAATATTTTTAATTTTAAAGACTGGTACCGACTTCAAAATTATGAAGATTGTGTACAGAAATAGTAGAGCTTTAGGAGTATTCTGCATAAGGCACTATTAAGAGTAAGAATTATTTCATACTTTTTTGTTCATTATAATAATAATTATTGTTTTTACTCTGGAAGTCGGTTTTAATTTTTTGTTAAAAATAATAATTTCAGTCTTTTTAGTAATTTAAGTAATTTATAAGGTTTTCTGTAAATACTAATGTGTTCTAGTAAGTGACTTTGGAGCCAGGATACACATTTATGATAATATGAGAACTATAAAGTTAATATACCTAGCGCCCTCTCGGAATAGAGAATTGCATAAGCAACTCCAAGAATATACTCGTATCACTGTATAATTAATAATATAAGCTTGGCGTTAATCAAGCAATGATAAAATTAATGTTCATGCGCCTATCTCTAAAGGCTCTAAAGTTCTGTTCAGTGACTTTCTTTCTATCACAACACTCCTGGAAAGTCATTAGCTCACTATAATTATTATTCATATTATAATATTATGCTTAAACTACTTAGAACTACGTTAATATAACTATTTATTTTGTCCCAATAACAAGGAGTTTCCTACATACGGACATACCTCATAATTCATAGATCTCATGATCAAATTGCTAACTTGGTAACCTGATCACCAAGTTTGAATCATTTACTTTGATATAACAATATAATTTTTGAAATCGTTCGACAAATTAAGAGTTATGATTTAATGATTCATGGTGTGGTGACTGGTGGTATTGGTGATGATGATAATGAATGTAACTTGCATAGTAGCATATGCTTTGAGTTCTTAAACCAAAGCCGAAACCCTCAAACTTGCATCTATAAGGAATCCGGAGTTCTCTTAGCACCTTCGGAACCAAGGTATATCTTAGTGCAAAATTTTGCTTTTTGGTAGCATATGCTTAGGATACTTCTCATAAAATCGAAATCACCATAATATTATGTTTCCATATAAATTTTGAGGAGTTCCCTCGATCACTCATGGATCTTATCATCAGGTCGAAATAATAAAATAATTTTCAAAATAGCTTAACTTTTTACAGAACAATGTTTAAAGACATCCGTGATCCGTTTTGATCTAAAAATACTATGAAAAATACCTACCAATTATAATAGGGTCATAATGTGAAGGTGGAATGGTGGTGATGATGATGATGATTAATGTAATAAGCTTAGTAGTATATGCTTTCAGTTCTTAAAACAACGCCGAAACCCCCAAACATGTATCTATAAGGAGTAAGGAGTTCTGTTCACCACCTTCGAACCATGGTATATCCTGGTGCAAAATCTTATTTTTTGGTAACATATGCCTGGAATACTTCATATGAAACAGTAGCACAGAAATAGATCGTGATCAGGAGGCATGAAGGTACTATTTATAATGTGAGGGGACGCCATGAATTTTTCAAATCGGACCAGTAGTTCCTGCGATTAGCGCGTTCAAACAAACAAACTCTTCCGCTTTATAATATTAGTATAGATTTTAACAGGAGATTTGTGTTCTCGTTTGACTATGCAGTGCGCAATGCCATAAAAAGGGATCCTAGGACTTATAAAAAATTATTGCACCTTTGTTATGTATATCGTACTCAATTTATTTCGAAAAGATTTTGACATTTCAGTAGAGGAGAGCTTATTAATTTCTTAGAAATATCTACTAGAATTCTAAATTAGAATTAGGTAGTTTTAAAAGGTTGATAAAAATCAAGTTAAATCAGCGTGATTCTGTCGCTTCCGAAGTACTGCCTTCTGTATCTTCCGAACCATCGGATTCCTGAAAAGAATGAAAATAGATAAATCATAAAATATGGTCTGGACTCTGGAGGAATGAAAATGCACAACTGTGTGCATTTTCATTCCTCCATGTGCTCGAGTCCGGGCAGTGGCGGGGCAAGACCAACATTTTATGTGGGCGAGATACATTTTGCGAGCTAGGCCCAAGTATCAAATGGATTATTTTTATACAATCATTATTTTATAAATAAAATTTGAGTCTCAAAACGTGTGAATTCCCAAAAAAATCCTCGGGGTCCAAGAGGCGCGAGGCCCCTTGGAGGCTTGGACCGCGAGGCCATGGGCGGTCGTCCACATCGCTCAAGCCTTGCGCCGCCTCTGATCTGATCCTAAATTCCTTACCAACAACATACATGCGAAAGTGTACTATCTCTTTGTCTTATGCCTGTACAGTGTACCTGTATTATGTTACATATGTCTATAGTCTATACAAACATACGAGTCTATAACTTTATACAGTGATCATAATTATGAGATCTCTTAATAGAGACGGGAATGAAAATAGTTTGAGAATCCCTGATAGAGCTTTAAAAGTAGGTAGGTAATAGTAATTATTTTTCTTACAGTAGTTTCATCGTCATCATTGGCTGCGTGATTCATGAAAGCTCCAATTGAACTTGACTTAGATTTTCCCATTCCGTTCTTTTCGGGGGACTGCAGTCTTCCGGGGGCCTTGGTATGAAATAAGTAATGGTATAAAAAACAACAGAAAAGCCATTTTATTAGAATCTAGAATCGCATTGATTAGTTAATTTTAAATAATATCTCGTTTATGAACTTTTTTAAAAAACTTAATATTTTTAATACGTTTATTCTTTCCTTTCTTAATTATTCCGCTTTCAAAGCATTGGGATAATGTAAAGGAGATCAATAATTTTAAACTTAACAAATTACCTACAGTCTACACTCTACATAATATTATATTAAGATTTTTTTGTACCTCACGCGACAATAGCGACTCTAGTGTCAAATTCACATGCGGCCCCTATTAGAATTAAAGAGTATACGAAATTTTGCCGATGAATATGAAATTGCAAAGGTTCGCTACAGAAATATTATTTGGTTTTTTCCCCTTATTAGATTTAAAAAATATATATATATTAATTATTAGATTTAAAAATATATTTAAGCGCGTACTGCCGACTCGAGCCTTGCGGCGAGTAATATAATGTGAGATTTAGGTTGTTTTGAATCGTGTTTTTTGGCACAATTTGTTTTTTTTTTCTTTTTTCACGAATTGGATAGAATTTTATCTATATAGATTATTTCTGTCGTTTTCTTTTTATAAATTACAGCTCCAAGTTGCCGAAATTAACAGCAATTCTTTGCCCATTTTCTCTAAAATTTTGCCGAGTTACATATTTTTTTACTCAACTATTTCATATTAAAGTGGTAAAAAGTAATTCCAACATTGTATAGACGACTTTCTCAACAGTATATTGTATTTTTTTCATACCGTTAAGACGTCAATACAATCTTTTTTACATCAAAAATCACAAAACTGTCGCGGGTTTGAGTTGGATTATTTAAAAATACTTAAAAAAAATCAAGCTCCAACATTAGATTATAATTGAAATGATCTTACATGTTGTGCATTAAAACTTATAGAAATACTGTATTTTAACTGTTAAATCAGCGAAATCGGCAAATTTCGTATACGGACTCTTAAAAGTTTTTAATTTACAAACTTGCCTTCTTTGTACCTGAAGTAAAAATTTGTATAAAATTACCGTTGTACATTCGTCCGCTTTATACATAGAGTTGTGCAATAGTGACGACAGTGATGTGGATCTTGCTGAAAAACCATGGCTCGCTTGCTTTTCCGGGGACCTTAACTTTCTCCTAAAGTTCTAAAGAAAAACAATAAGCATGTGAAATGATTGCATTACAATTTGCACCTAATATGGAACATTACTAATGTCTAGAGTTCAAAACCATTAGCCACTCAAAATTTAAATTTGAAATATTTTTTTAAAATTTTCCACTGTAATAAATTAATAATGTTTGCTATACATAAGAGAAAAAAGCACAATGTGAATAAATAAAAAATGGTGAGTCCAGAAATGACCACTATTGACTATATATCTGTGCAAGTGCAAGCAAATGTGCCTCAGGTCTGAGGTAACAGCACGTTTTGGGTGTAGGTACCTAAATAAACAATGTTAGGTACCTGATCCTCTTGGCCTGTAAGACCTGTACTAAAAGGCTAGGAAAAAATGTTTGATTAACTTTATGATTAGTTATCTTTGGAATTAAATGCGAGTGATCCTTTACCAGTTATGCTCGTATGACAATTACTGATATTATATTGATTATTGATTGTAAGAAGTAAAAGGCTAAAGTAGCCTATACTTGCGTCGTGGTCTGGACTCCGAACCATAGGTATTAGGTAATCCGTAATGGTCTAAGGGGGCGTCCACAAATTACGTGAGGTGTTTGCCCCCTGGTGAGATTTCGTGAGATTTTATTCAACCCCCCACAAATCTCACGTGAGATTTTTCAAAATGTGGGTTTCTTTTGTAAACATTTGATTTGACAGTCAGTAGATTTTCTTTCGAACGTATTTGTGAATTGTGAATGATCTAATCGTATAACCATAGTATAACGATTACGCTTAGGTACGATTTAAGCATACGTACAATCTGAATGAAATGGACCAAAAATAGTATTATTTTGTTGAGAAAAAAATTACGCGAGATTTGCCGAGACCCCCCCTCTCCCCAACGTGACATTAGATGAGATTTGACTCGACCCCCTCCCCCCCTAAGCACCTCACGTAACCTCTATGGTCCAAACTCCAAACCACGACGCCAGTTACAGAAGTTCATATTTTTATATAAAATTTTGTGACTAGCCGGCCATTTAGACCATAGTATACTCGTAATTTCCTAATTGCGGATATAGTGATTATATTAATCTCACCTCTAAATCAGTTTTCTCGTTGATATCAGCGATTTGCTGGTACGCTACAGTGAGAAGCTCTAAGGCCTTCGCATGAAAAGTCATCTCTATTGTTACGAAATTGGACAGAAGAGTTTTCAGTTGCTGCAGTTTGCGTCGCTCGAAAAACTCCGTCTGCTCGCTGAGGCCTTTAGCCGTGCGCGTCATCTCTGCAGACGCCTTCAACAGTTCCGTTTCAGCGTATGACTGTAAGTAATAAGTAACTTAGCAGTTGGTAAGTAAAAGTATTGGGAGTGCCTCCGCTGCCGGCGCCGGTTGCCGAAATTGCTGCCGGCGCCGGTTGCTGAAATGGCTGCCGGCGCCGTTTTCCGAACTCCGAAGTCACGCGATGTTTGCCGAATAGGCTGCCGGCGCCTATTCGGCAAACATCGCTTGTTAAATGACAGAATAATAATCAAAAACATCAGTCTTGAGCTGAAGGACTATGAAAAGTACAAATAATGTCATAAATAATAATCATATAACATATTATATGTAATGCATCCTTACAATATCATATTATAAGGATGCATATTTGAATCCTTCGATCGGGGATTCTTGGAAATGCTATTGTATTCTATTGTTGTCGCGATCACCGGTGCTCGTATGGGGCTTGAATCTTGATGGGTTAATGGTGGCGATGACGATGCTGATAAATGTGATCTGCATAGTAGCATAATACAATATCTTTGCTTTAGTTGCGTGTGTACGGTAAATTATACGGCTATTGCTGAACCAAAGATTTCCTTTGGTAGGATTGGTCCTTAAGGCCCAATGATGGATTTAAGATGTGGAGCCACCGCGATTTTTGATGTTAATTTTTTAAAATTTTAGCAGCTTCTGCTCTGGAGAAAAATAGAGCCTCGATCTGTATAGAGGCATTAATTATGGTACTATTCCATGTTCGGTACCATATTCGGCTGACTTAAGAATGCTTAATTCATTTTAGGACTCATATTTGCACGATAAAGATGTTAAACAACGTAAAAAGAAGAAAAAGCATTATTTAAACACGCTTATATTAGTATGAGTCAGTAATTACTGGTCCGATTTGAAAAATTCTTTCAGTGTTAGATAGCCCATTTATCAAGGAAGGCTATAGGCTATATTTTATTACGCTAAGACTAATATAAGCGAAGAAATAGAGGAAAATGTGGAAAAAACGGGGGTAATTATTTGAAAGGGCTTATTTCACGAACATTTCTGTTATTTGACACAGATAAAAAGTAGGAACGTGAAGGATCATAGGCTATTTATTGTGGTCTAATTTGTCTGTGAAATATTTAATTTACGCGGGCGAAGCAGCGCGGAACGTCTAGTAATATTATAAAGCTGAAGAGTTTGTTTGTTTGAACGCGCTAATCTCAGGAGCTACTCATCCGATTTGAAAGAATCTTTCAGTGTTTGATAGCCTATTTGTCGAGGCAGGCTATAGCTTATATTTTATCACGATAAGACCAATAGGAGCAAAGATACAGAGGAAAATGTGAAAATAAAGCTGAAGAGTTGGTTGGTTAGTTTGTTAGTTTGAACGCGCTAATCTCAAGAACTACTGGCCCGATTTGAAAAAATCTTTCAGTGTTTGATAGCCTGTTTATCGAGAAAGGCTATAAGCTATATTTTATCACGCTAAGACCATAAGAGCAAAGATACAGAGGAAAATGTAAAAAAACGGGGAAAATTATTTGAAAGGGCTAATATCCCACCGACTACTGGAGCAATTTTTATGTTATTTGACACGAATATATAGTAGACTACGTGAGACATGGGTTATTAATTTGTGAAAAATATACGGTTTCCGTGAAATTTCAGATTTACGCGGACGAAGCCGCGTGGAACGTCTAGTATTAATTAATATGTTTATTGCTCCATTCATCACCATGTCTTTGGCATGCAGAAAAATGCGGCTATCAGCCTCCTTATATTAATTAAGCCCTGTCAACAGCGTTTTAGTTGGTTGAAAATCATATAAATGTTTATTATTATTATTATTATTATATATTCAAATTTTTTTATTTTATTTTATTTTTACTATCTTTTATCTAAATATTATTCCAAAATTGGCATTTAAACATTCGATTCAATCGAAAATGATACCAAACTCGACTATATACCTAAATCCCACGCAGTTATTGACCTCAGACCTTGTTAAAGCTAGAAAACCCCCCCTCCCCCACCTTCATGAAATATTCAGGTGGCTCCACATCGTAAACCCATCTTAGGGATATAAAGATTAATCCTACCAAAGGAAATCTTTGGTTCAGCAAAAGCCGTATTCCTCGTTTTTTTGTCCTGTACGCACACGACTACTCCTTTAAACAACGCTGAAGCCTGAAATTCTCTAACATAATATTTAAGGAATCTGAAGTTCTGTTCAGTACCTTCGGAAGTATACCACGGGGTTTATAACTGTAGCTGTGGTGCAAAATCTTACTTTTTGGTAGCTGAAAAAAGGTAGCTAAGGTAAAGCTAAGCTAAGAAATTTAATGCATCACAAAAAACTAAAATATCCACAGCCGAACAAATAGGTACCTAACCTTCACCTTTGGAAGTCGGTAAAGTCGAATATATTTGAGATTATAATTATTTCTTTTTAAAATTTGTGTATCGGCACAGTATCATGTCTCTGATCGGCACTGGAACCTAGCGCTTTACGCATTATCACCGGCTCCCATTTTGAGTGCCAGCGCCGGCAGCCGTTGTTTTATATCTCGGCTGCCGGCAGTATACTACCGCCGGCTCCCATTACTGATATTTTTGGGAGCCGGCGCCGGCAGCGTAGGCACTCCCAAAAGTATTTGGTAAATAGTAATCTTATATATAATAATCGGCCAAGTGCGAGTCGGACTCGCGCACGAAGGGTTTCGTACCAATACAGAGCAAAAATAGGCTAAAAATTTTAATTTTTTGTATGGGAGCCCCTCTTAAATTTTTATTTTATTATAATATTATTATAAAATATTTAAGTACACATATAACAAAAGAATGTGTGAAAAATTCAAGTGCCTACCTCTTACCATTATTGATACAGAGAGAAAAAGGCCGAAAAAATCACGTTTGTTGTATGGGAGCCCCCCTTAAATATTGATATTATTTTGTTTTCAGTATTTGTTGTTATAGCGGCAACAGATATACACTATCTGTGAAAATTTCAGAAGTCTAGCTATAGCGGTTCTTGAGATACAGCCTGGAGACAGACAGACGGACAGACAGACGGACAGACAACGAAGTCTTAGTAATAGGGTCCCGTTTTTACCCTTTGGGTACGGAACCCTAAAAATGGATTTTAAAATGTGTTAGTCGCGCTAAAACTCGAAAACGGATGAACGGATTGGGCTGATTTTAGTCTTAAAATATTCGTAGAAGTCAAGGGAAGGTTTTAAAGTGACACGAAGTTCACCGGGACAGCTAGTATTATATAAAAATGGATTTTCAAATGTGCTAGTCGCGCTAAAACTCGAAAACAGCTGAACAGATTGGGCTGATTTTAGTCTTAAAATATTCGTAGAAGTCCAGGGAAGGTTTCAAAGTGACACGAAGTTCACCGGGACAGCTAGTCTTATATATAAAAATGGATTTTCAAATGTGTTAGTCGCGCTAAAACTCGAAAACGGCTGAACGGATTGGGCTGATTTTAGTCTCAAAATATTCGTAGAAGTCCAGGGAAGGTTTTAAAGTGACACGAAGTTCACCGGGACAGCTAGTACACGATAAATTGAAAAAAATGGATCTAAAAACTATGACAGAGACCGGTCCGGTGTGGAGGGTGGTCCTGTGTTTGGCAGATCCAGGACACCCTTCGTTGTACGGCTGATGGCAAATCGCAGCTGGTTTTGGTGGGAAGGTCAGTGTGGGACACCTCCGGGGTGATTCAGTACTAGGCACTTCCCCAACCCGAGGGACGTATGAAGAGTTTCCCCTGCGTAATAAAAAAAAGCAATATCGATTAGTTTAACTTACCACTTGTTGTCGATTAAACGGTTGTCTCTCTTTAGCTTTATCCAATATCTTCTTTCTCGCCATCTCCTTTTCCCGTACGTTCATAGTATGCTTCAACTCCTCGCGCGCGTGCTTACAGATACTCTCATATTGGCATAGCTCGCCAATGACCTGTATAAGAAAATACGTCAACTTTGTCACACACTACTTAAGTCTAGGGCAGTCTACTTAGTTCTGTAGAAACTTTCTTTAGGTAATTAGGTACACCCTATTAACTAGAAAGTAAAAGTACCGTAAAGGGACTACAATTACTTAGGAAATAAGGAGCAGTGTAAATAGGGAGGTGTCACCGGAGTCCAGGCACAGGCAATGGCCAGAGTTCAGACCGGGAGGCCTATACAAGCATTGCTCTGGGTACCTAAAATATCTAAAAAAAAAAACAAGGGCGCAGTTATAGAAGCTCGCACAGGGCGCAAAAAAGGCTATTTACGGCTAATATAGCTAAATACTTAAATACCACAGAATGAATACCTTGGCTTCTAATCTCTGTACTTCACAATTTCTATACTCTTCAATAGCCGATAATGTGAGCGATAAATTATCAAGTCCCGAGCTTAGTGATTTATTAACTAATTCATTGTTTGCGTAGTCCTTAATGACTTTTGCTAGTTCATCGCCCATATCTCGCACCCTAAAAATAAAAGAAATGTCAGTAAAGTGAGCAATAACCCTCCCGGCAGTCGGGTACAAAGCCAAAAGGTGTGTAATTTACCGAATTTCAAGCCTTATAAACTCATAATTTGAAAGCTACAAAGTTATAATAAAAATACAGCAATAATCTTCAGTATATCAACATTCCTTTCCCCGTTTTAAAATTTCAATTTTTGTTTATTAAACTCATGATATCAGCTTCCAAAATAAAAACAATTTATTAAAATTCAAGCATACATTCAGCATCTCCTTAGGATTTACAAATTACTTTTATTTGAAACACACGCCAACAGATCGACAATATCATAAACTACATATTCCCCGTTTTAATTTTTTTTAGGACAATTTTGAACTAAGATAAGTAAAAAAAATAGGGTTTTGGTGCGATCTCGGCAACGCGGCAAATGTATGGCCAAGGTCGTTTGCTCGGAGGACGGCCTTAAGGCAGAGAGACAGTACGACGGAAGAAACGCGATTTGTTAGTATCGCTAAAACTGGAGAACGGATGAACTGATTTGGCTAATTTTAGTCTTAAGAAATATCCGTAGAAGCCATAGGTACCTACCTATGGCTTCTACGGATATTTCTTAAGACTACCTACCTAGGTATGTCCTGCAGGGAAGGTTCATATTAGAAGGGAAGTCATAGGAAGTTCGCAGTCTTCTAGTTGGTAGGTATTTTTTTTGTAATACACATTATAGGTACACAAATACCTATCTATCTAGATTCTAGAATCTAGACAGTAGACGCGCGGGAGCGTGGCCGAGTCTAGTTTGAGTTCAATGTAATGTATATTTTATGTATACTGCGGTCTACGGAAACATGTGATGAATAGAAGAATTAATAAATATGTATCGTACACAAAAGAAGATTCCTGTGATCATGGTCTGTTGTCATGGTTTTTTTAATGGTGTAGCATGGTTATATCGAAAACGAGCGAAAAGATCGCCAGATGATAAGTGTCTCGAGTAGGTACCTACTGGCGTTTATGGATAAATGATAATATCCCAAGACAAGTTTCAGTCGGAACTCTAGTATTCTAAAGAGCTTTTTGTAGTTCCCATAATATTTTGTTGTAACCTCTTTTTGACACTAGATGGCTCTGTTCAAGAACTTTTTAAAAAAACATTCTTCTTGATGCTAGATGGCTCTGTGCTCATGTTAGAATTAATTAAAAATGTTTTACTGCATTTAAAGAATACTGAAACTTGGAAGTATAATAATATTTTTAATTGAGACGAAGTTATTGGATTTCATATTAAGTATTTAATGCGATAATTGATACAACCTTGCTGTTTTTCTTGCGTAATCGCCGAAACTAACACACAACTCGCCAAAGTTCTTTTCAACGCTGGAAATTCGGTCTTGAATAAATTTTGCCTGCTGTTCATAGCTCAGTGAGTGTGAGTTTTCACCCCGAAACATGTTGGACGTTTTTTTTAGTTGTTTGACGATATTAATTAAAGGCAGCCGTAGTTACAACAACTTCTTGGCACAATAGACATAACTACACTCATTTCTTGGTATTTGGTATTTGTCGTTGGTTACCTAGGTAACGATAGTTCACTAGTGATGTCAATAACAAAAGAAACAATATTATTAGAGTGATGTAGCCACATATTCTCAAAGACTTCTAGTTTAAATAGAAGTTTTTGCATATTCTTTGATATTCATGATTATGATTACGAAAACGTTTGTGTATTAGCGCTCCAAGAGTATAATTATTATAATAAGCACTATGTTTCTTGTCCTCGACAGTAAATGAAGAGCGTATTCCCTCGTATTCGTAAGGCCGGCAACGCATCTGCAGCTCTTCTGATGTCGCGAGTGTCCATGGGCGACGGTACTTGCTTTCCATAAGACGACCCGTTTGCTCGTTTGCCCTCTTATTTCATAAAAAAAAAGTCTTAATATATTTTGGCCCATGATTATGGAGTGTAGATGGAGGAGAATTATCTATGGGGGATATTTGAAAAAGTGTCCAGCTGTACGCAGTAAATAACATGTAAATGAGCGTTTTCAAAAAAAAGTGTACCCCTACTTTTGGCCTGTCCCCCGTGTTTGAAGTCGAATAACAAGTAAAATTTATATATGACTAATTATTGTAATGCTTGACAAGCAATAAACACGTCAAAACTCGATAAATTTAACCTATTATGCTAAGTACTCACATACGGTTTTGCTCGATCGAGCAATAACGTCAAGCAAAACCCACGGCTCGGACTTTCGTCCACACATTCAGCATTGCTCGATAGTTTTACTATAAATCGATACATTTAATTCCATCAAGCTGGCTCGATGCCAGCCTTCGAGCGGCTCGATGCGAGCCTTCGAGCTGTCAGTTTTGCGGTCCACACAGTACCTAATTATTACTCGATTTGGAGTAAAATTATCGAGCAAAACCGTATGTCAGTACTTAGCATTAAATTCACTATACTTTGCGTAATATTTTTTTATTGATCATTTTTAAAACCAAGGTGTCAGATTTTTGCGTGTCCCCTCTCCAGTTCCTCGATGTTAGAGAAGCTTTTCTGAAAAGTTTTATACTAGGGTACCATAGGTTTTAGTATCGTTTGAAAGTACTTTTATTTGCGAATCGTCGTATGTAGTTCATAATTTAACTGTTATACTCATATACATACAATTTGATTTCCAAAAATATCTTAAAAAGTGGTGCCGACCGGACATGTCGGGCTTGTCACGGTAAATAATACCATTTCAAAACTTTAGATGACTATTTGAATTTTTGAAATGGCTTCATCATCCTTTACATTCACTGTCTGGCATTTTTTAAAAAGCTAATTTTCTAATAGATTTCGAGTAAAACAGACATGTTTTGTGAGTGCAACCGCCGTCAAAATTTCTACTGTCTGGTTTGAGACACATTATCTACTTGCTACAGGCTAGTTTACATCATTTAACTGTTTTCAGATGTTAAGCAATGTATTAATAAAACGTTATTTATAATTGATAATCAGTGTAGGCAAATGTTTTCGTCAGAATACAATTTTGAAATCAAAATTGTATTCTGACGAAAACATTTGCCTACACTGATTATCAATCTTACAAACTGAGACGAAAACGTCGCGTCAGTTTTACGACATAGTGCTTCGTGACATATAGGCTGACAAGAAAAGTCGCAAAATGACAGCATAAAGCTAAGTCTACATGTCATTGTAAGATTTTACATTTTTAGGTTTCACAATGATACTTACTAGAGAACAAAGATCTCAGAGGTATGGAGAAAAATTGAAAAGAGAGAATACTGAAAAATTTGAGGCCCAGAGACTAAAAAATTTCACAAACGACGCAAGAAGAAGCGGAGAAAAGGATTTATTTTAACCATGTAAATTTTTGGTTTCAATGTAAACCCAGCCTTATAAAATATGGTCTATCGGTTTTGCGACTGTCCCCCGTTTTGTGACAGGAAAAATATTAATTTTAACTTATTTTTAATAATAAGGGATACAAATAATTGAATGAAATATTTAAAATGGTTTTACTGTTCCGAAATAAAATAATCACTTTGCCGATTTAAACGACATAATATATTATTCTATCGTAAAAGTAGCGGCTACTTTGGCATCAGCTGTGACAAAACAGAACTTAAAGCTAGTTTAATTGGCATTATTTTCAATTAGTCGACTTTAATATTCTATTTTTCAAATAACGTATCTTAATATAATCTTCGTTACGCAATTAAAATATTTCGCGTCTTTCTTCACAGATAATAGTTACATGAGCATTGAAGACTGTGACAAGACTGTGACAAGACTGTGAAAAAATTTGGCACTGTGATACTTTTTTCACACTTCACAGTGCCAAATTAATTTAATGATTTCTCGTAAAATAAATTAGTCTGCAAGCAATTAAATATAATTTCCATAAACTATATTGTACCTTTAAAATATCTAAATCAAAATTTCATCAAAAATGTAACATTTAAAATTTAACCATGAATTCAGTCATGGTACCTTATTTTGAAAAACTACACACAAACTACACTTTATTTTGAAAACGCTCAAATAACAATTGAAAGTGGCACTAGCTGCAGCAAAGGGTATGGAATGAATGTAGCCGTTGGTGACAAAATACTTATTAAATAAATAATAAATTAATAAAATAAATAACAAAATAAATAATACCAATATATTTTGAAAAATATAACCTAAAATAGCTGAAATAAAAGCTGCTAAATGATTTAAAATTTACCCTGTTGCTACTGTAGCACCACCCTAATTTAACGCATTTCAGCGGACACTTTTTACATACATAGTTCTCCTCCATCTACACTCCAAACCCATGATAGTCGTGTTCGTTTGGTTTTTCAACTGCGCATGCGCGGCTTTTTTGTGTGTCAGTGGGAGTGTCATACTCTAAAATACCCATATACTGATCAATTTCTGAAAGATTTTAGAAAATCTGACAGGTATTTTAGAACCTGACACTCACACTGACACCAATTTATAACTTTGCACATGCGCAATGTGCATTGAAAAACCAAACGAACACGACTGATGACACATCCGAAAAATGGTAGCTGTCACTGTCAATTGTCAAGTTTTGTGTGTCAAAAACAGCTGTTGCGTCAAGTGCTTAGTGCTGCTTCTTGTTTTCGTTTATTACTTTACTTTCTTGTTTTTTCGTAAAAATGAACGAAGAAATAGATGAATATGATATTTACCACCAAGACTTTACCACTGCTTCAGAATGGGAGGTGTTGATAGCTAGATTCGAAGAAGTGATATCAGAGTGGCATTTGTCTAAAGCCAAATTCCAATATGATTGTGAGTACACAAAGAAGTGGGCAATAAAATCTGAAGAAATAAAATTTCGGGGACAGAGCTTTATGCTTTCTTATCATTATTTAGAAACACAACCATCAACGTCGAAATTAAAATGTGATGACTCCTCATTATTCATCACAGAATTACAAAAAAATCTGTGGGATGCCACATCAATGTTTATGGACGATACAGACGCAAGTCCTTACCCTGTTTCCAATTGGTTTGGTCTGAAAAACTTCCTTATGTTATACCCTAAGGCCCCCTTAGTGGATGGAAGCATTATTAAACTGATTTTGAGTTCTGTGAATATTGCATTTGCTAATATTGACTGTTCTGTGCCGTTTTTTGTTAAGATCCGAGAACATTGGCAGCATACCTACCTTGGTATTTACGAAGATAATGATTATAAAATAAATTTTGATACAATACACTTAAAGCGGATATCTAACCAGTGTTCACATCTCAGTGGCCTAGTGAGTTTATTTAAATCAAAAATATCATCTCCTGTGCCCTTAGACGCAGTCATTATATCAGCTAAGTTTTCATATGAAATGAAGGATTCAGATTCATTTGCCTGGAGAATAAGAACACAATCTAATGAATTTTTGTCAATTGATGGTTTTGATGTTAAAAAGTTAATCGAACTCCCCTTCGGGTCAGAAAATAATCCTATTCAGAGTGCCTTGTTGAATGCTATATGGCCACAATTTAGAGAGAGTGCTATCGTGGATTCATCAACTTTTTCAGACATTGATCCATTAATGGCACCGACATGGACCATAACTCTCAAAATAAAAAATAATATTAAATGTCAACTATCTGAAGTTATCGGAAGGGTAATGAATCTGTTAGAAAATAATAATTTACTGATGGATGTTCTGGGGTTGAGCAAAAGTTTGGGATTGGTTAATCCTTTAAACAAAATAACAGAGGCCCCAATAACAATATCAAAACTTGTAAAGGCAGCAGTTGGCAGGAACACAACATCCTCTGAATTCAAAGGACCAATAACAGATGATCTTTTGATGCCTCTATTGTACTATGTATTTCCGGATGCAGTTGAAGATAATGACTTTTCATATCTTAAGGAATTGATCAATGAAAAGGTATTACAGCATATTTTTTTTAATTATCCTGGGTGTGGGGCAGAACCTTGGGCCTAAGCAAACAAGCTTAACCATGAAGCTGTTTTGTCTTCCAAATAGCTTTCTAATGTGGTAAATATTAATTGAAATACTCAATAGAATCCACTTTATATTCTTCTATATCCATTTTTGAGCTTGAACTAAAACTGTAGTCCAATTATATCTTTTTATTCTTTTCAGGACACCAGTGATACAAAAATTTGCAACTATATAAAAGCAAGCCCAGAGGATGGACTGGTGTGGCGGCTGTCAGTAACTGCAGCTCGATTGTTAGAAGCGGGTGGTTTGCCTTATTTAGCACATTTTTGGTATGAGCTAGTGCAAGAACTTCAGTATCGCTGGGAACATAAAATTTTAGTGCCAGGGTAAGTTTAAAAATACTTAACTACAAATTTCTTAACTAGATGCTGCCCATGACTTGGTTCATTTGAATACCAAACTGCTGTCAAAAGTAGCCTAATGTGTCTTTCATCTGTACCCACCAAAATCAGTAGTAAAGTCAATTTAATGCAGACAAACAAAACAGAAAAAAACCATTAACTTATTACTTATAACTTACATAATCATATTATTAGGTAGTTGAATTTTGCAGTAGTTATCATAAGGTTTAATTCACACTGGCGCTTTTGTCGCCGTCATCTGGTTTTGACGCTCGCGAGGTGACGCGTCGTACTTTTCCGCCTACAGCATAATATTCATCTCTTATGCTCTATTATTATTTAATTAAGTACTAAGTACCTTATACCTACACATTTCTGCTATGAAAATATGGAAGCGCACTTCGATACGCATTAATGCCTGCATTCGCTCTTCGACGCTCCTTCCGGCTTCTACATATTCATGGCAGAAATTACTACTTACCTAAACAATAATAGAACAATAGAGATGAATAAGCTGTAGGTGTAAAAATATTATTATGAAGCGTCGCGACGCTGACGCTTCGACTCTGCGCCTGTGTCAGTTTAGCCTAAGGCTGACCATAGACGGACCGCATCTTGCAGTCGAAATCGACTGCTAATTGCGGTTGCCGCACGGCGATCTGCAGTTTTCATATTAAATTCATATCCGCAAAACACGGACCGCTCGAGCACTTCTGGAGCTGAATTTGCACCAACCAAATTTAAACGCGACCGCTCTAGAGCAGTCGGTCCCGACTGCAACTTGCGATCTATGGCCAAAGTGAATAAATTAAATGTGCATTTTGATAATAATAATTATAATAACATAATATTTTTACGCTTTAATAAATCTAATATTTACACCATAAATTTTTACATTTTTTAATGTATTAGGCAATAGCACCATTTGGATTGCGCTTTATTCATTTCGTTAAATAATTTCTAATATTATTTGATCTAATATTTACAAAATTGATAACTAAAATATTAATACAATTTTTTCTGAACTCTGAAGTCTAAAGATATTTAAGCACAAATGAGGTAACTTTTGAATAGCTGGCTTATACTTTTGAAGTAGGTGTTAAAAGTATAAGCAAAACAAAATTCTGAATCAAAAAAAATTAAAAGTATTAAGTACATAAATTGCATTTATAATTTTAAAGCAGTTTGTAAAATAAGGCAACTTAACTTTAAGTTAAGTACATCAATTGGTATACTATATACATGTAAACTATAAAGTTACCTTAGATACTTTTTGGCAAATGAAGTATGAATGTGAGATGTTTCATTATTAATCTTTCTTCTTTTAACTTACACTTAAATGTAAGAAAAAAGATTTTATACATATTTCGCCTGCAAATAATAATTCAGCAAAGCGGCGAATAGATTAAATATTAATTATTAAATTATAAATATAGCTATCTACTTACAAGATAATTACTAATTAATCTTGTCACCAATTTGATTTAAAATATTTTTAAATTAAATATTATCCTTTTACAATTGGAAATTTCTTACAGCGTCTACTGGTTCAACATAAAACTAAAAATGTTATAATTTTCGCAACATTGAGTGCATAGCTGCTTACATTAAAATAATTGCACCATTTGTTAAGCTCACTCTACTAACAGTCGATCATTCTTTACGAGTAGTAGCAAGTGTCAACGATAGGTGAGCAAAACTCCATATTATCTAATATGTAGTTCATCGTCCTCGCACTGAAGTGGCTCCAATTTACTGTCCACTGAATGCTTCCGAGTCCTACGCCTGTTCCGGCGAGAGCGTGGGTGGCAACATTTGGTGTGATGCGTGCACCACATTATCTTTCCACACGCCGCGTCTCTCGCACGCTATAAGGGCACCAGGCCTCCCCGCGTGGTCGGGTTGCGGGCCATATAAATATCCATGTCGTGGTCGGTCCAGTTGTCCGATGTATCACAATATCCTAGTCCTATCGATCCCACGCTGTAGCGGCTCGCCGGACGCGATCGTGACCGCGGTCGCCGCCTGGACCCCGGTCCGCTGGTTGCGCCACCGGCGGCTCCGCTCAGAGACAGACGGGATGCCCTCTCCGATGCGGCACCCAAAGATTGTCTCGAATGTCGGAGATCTGAAATTGAAATATATTTTTATCTACAAGTTGGTAATTTCATTTCAAAATTAAAATGTAGAGTACCTACTATCTCGAGTATTTGTGAACAAAAGAGGGAAACATCTGCTGTTTATATTTGCGGTGGTTAGATGTTGGCCTACTGATTAAGATAATCGTCTCGTCTTTGTTCTGCGTTGCCTGTTCAATGTTACTGTTTAAGTATTTCATTTTACTCTGACTTACCAGTTTTAGAACCTAATAGACTTCCTGGGTAACCAGGGGCGCCGTAGCGTCCTGTATAGCTATGTTGAGACTGCCCGTCGGCAAGGGATCGAGCCCTGCCCGGACGACCGGGTAAAGGTTCAGGAGCTGCCTGTTCAGTATAGGAACGTGCTCGAGGGATCGAACGTGCACTATAAGCCGACACTTGATCCCACTCACGCTGCTTTCCAAAAGCGCCGATCGTCGCTAACGACGATAGCGGCCCGGTAGGACTGGGTGTGCCGGTGAGTCCTCCGCAGCACGTATTGGGTAGTTTCTCGGGCAGCTGCGAATGAAGGCGGTGTATAGTCCTCGATCGGCGACGAGAAGCGGCGGCGAACACCAGTACTGCCACGACTATGGTTCCACAAATCGCTGCACTCGCTGCTATTGTTATCTTGTCCATGTTAGTTGCAGCAGCCGAAACAGTACGAACTTCACGACACTGTGAATATGGTACCGTTTCCGGACTTACGTGAATTTCTTCCAAAGAAATCACGCAAACGACGATACATTCCTGCAAAGAATTATAATATTAGGTAAGTTGTTTTTAACACCAACAAATTACTGGTTGTATTGAAAAGTTAAATATTTATCTATTTATTAGGTTTTAATATTTAGTAACAAGGAAAAAATATACCTGGGATGGAACGTTTTTAATCTTAAATTCTCTTTCACTCGCTTCCAATGGCGGTCCTTGTTTAAAGCTTTTGTCACCAAATAATCGATATACCACTCGAAATCCAAGAATATTAGCAACTTCCGAATCCCACTGAATTATGACTGAGTTATCTTGTCTATACGCATTCTTAACTATAACCTCGTTGGAGTCATCTTCCTTTATTTTCTGATGTGGATAACTCATAACAATGGGAGGTCTTTGGTTCGGAGAATGTCGCCAGGTTGGTGCTGCGGGCCGTACCGAAGGATTTCGATTTGCTTTGGTTGTAGTACTTGGAGTTTGTGTAGAGGAAGATTTAAATATTGTAGAAGATTGACTGGTGTTCATTGTCGTAGTAGTGGTTGATGTCGTAGTACTTTTTGTTGTGGTGCTTTGTGTTGTTGACGTCGAAGGCGTTTGAGTCTGACTTAGTTCTGTGATTTTATTTTCTTGAGATGTTGTTTCTACTTCTTCGTTTGTTTCAGAATCACACACCAATTCATTTGGCTCGAAACTGTAAAAACCTCGTTCGCGAAAGTGTGGTGGATTACCGCAAAATTGTGGGTTTCTTTCACGAGATGTAACTTGCAGTTCGCCATTTCGAATCCATTCAATTATCCACCGTAAACGGCAGTCACAATTTAGGAATCTGCCGCCTAAGCTCAGACCTCTCAGTGTGTGGTTTAAATGAGCTAAGGCATTTTCTGGTACAGTTGGTATGGGATTTCCGTCGAGTGCCAATAAAGTGATGGAAGGATTCTTTACAAATGCATTAGTAGGTAGCCTGTTCAACAAATTGAAACCAATGTCTAAAACTCTTAGTTCTGTCAATATCGATAGAGCTTCGGTCGGAAACTCTGGGAGTAGGTTGTTTAGGAGACTCAAAGAACTTAGGGTATTCTTTATACCCGCAAATGCGTCTCTTCTTAAATTCACTAGTAAATTTCTTTCCAAATTTAGTGCTGTTAAGGACTCCAGTCCTTCGAATGTTTTTTCCTCATCTGGACCGGGTAATTCCCGGATGCTGTTTTGAGACAGGTCTAGGAAAGCCAAATTTCTAAGCCCTCTTATACATTCTGGAACTCTTTTCTGTCTTGTACCTTTAAGATTAAGATTTTTCAGAGAATTTTCCAAACCCAAAAGGGCTCCACTTTCTAAAGTCACATTATTATCTGACAGTTTTAATGTAGTCAGCTCCTGAAGAGTAGCAAATGAATAGTTTCCAATCCAAGTTATACGATTTTTGGAAATGTCTAGCAGAGACAAACTTTTCAATACTCTGAATGCTTTCACCGGTACTTCCGTTAGTTCATTATCCTGCAAATTCAAATTCTTTAAATATTGACCTTGACCTCTAAAAGCATCGTCCTCGATCTTTGACATCTGGCATCCTGATATTTGTAAGTTATGTATAGCTAAGTTAGCAAACATTTCATTCGTCAAAGTGGGTATCGTCGAGTTATTTATGTAAAGTAATTCAATAGAGATTTGCTGAGCATTAGAGTTCAGTGCCGAAAGTAACGTCGAGAAATCCACCTGTAATGAAATTTAACAAGGTTAGTCGGGCTTAACTTTATATAAAATTTCTTTATTAGGAACTTTTTTAATAAGCTTGAATATGAATGACTACATTCAAGTTTGAACGCACCTGATCGCATTGTATGGACAGTTGTCTCGCGAGATTGAAGGCACAAATGCAGGTCACTTGCAAGGCGGGCATGTCCTTCCATGGACATTGTCCTTGCGCGTGTTGAAGAATCACCGTTACTGACACGATCAGCAGCCACGACCGCAGACGAGATCGTGTGTGATGTTCCTGTAACAACATTACAAATCTTTTATAAATAAGTTTGTACTTTATAGTAACAAATATATTATAATAATTACAAACTTTTAATAGATACATACTGTTAACAATTATTTTACTATTCCCTGGTTATATTTATTTTTGAATACCTAAACAGTAGTATAGTTATATTTTAAAAGGAAGTCAAACGAAGAGGCAATTTATAGGAATTACAGGATTTGTAAGCATCGTCATTAGAGTTGCGGGAATAGACTTAAATAATTGACCGCAATCGTAATAATTTCTAAATAAAATATTAATTAAGGTTTATTGCATATTACATAATTATTTGAGTTGAAATTTAGAAAATATTCTATTAGTAGATGAACTTAAAAATGAAAATCAAAACATCCAATTCATTCATGAGATTGTCAAAATTCCAACGCTAGAAGGTGTAACATTAACCTGTTTAAGTTGGTCGAGTCATACGATTTCGCCAGTAACGGTACACGTCTCTAACGAGTTATAAGATGCGTCAGATGCTGGCCGTTTCACTTTCGTATACTAGCTCATACGAGGTGTATGACACAGTTGACCCAGGTGTGCACGCTTACCATGGCTACTATAGAAATGATAATTAAAATTACGGTAGAATAGACAGACATAACAAAGGAAATCTACCATTTTGTCCCAAAAATCTTGTAAATAAATCCCAGACTACTATCATGGCCATGATACTTCCGGCTGGAGATTGCAGCTACTTTATCTCTGATACGATATTAAACCAACGAAATGTTGATCACATCAACTACGCGATCAATATTTTTTGTTTGAAATCTAAGACTAAGGAGCTCACGCTATATGTTGAAAGATAATGAGGAGTTTGCTAAGAAAAAGATACCTAAGTAATAATAGGCTATTTCTGTCCGGGACATCGTTAGTGCATAGTACATTTTCTCGCTTGATTTATAATAGGATGTTATTAAGTGCAAGACTGTAGGATGTGTTGTATGCAACGTCAGTCTAATTAACGCTTATGATTAAAATATCTTCCGCCAGACTTGAAAAATCTACTTTGTTAGTGTTAAGTTTATCTAATTTATTACTTTTAGGCATGTATTTAACGCGGCGACAAATTGATACCATTCCGGGTGAAGTGAAAATGGATAGTAAATAAACTACTTTGGCGACTAATTTGAGGTAGCATTTTAACTAGAAAGTGGCGGCTTTTTAATGAGTTTTGAGGTTTTGTTTAAATTTTATCTGGCAGTGATTTTCTTTTGTGGCAATTGAATTTCTTCTAAGGCGACAAATTGTTGGCGGATAAAAAAGTTAAAATAGGCTTTCATAAATTCTAAAATGGGGTTGTCTATAAACTTGACCAAGGTCTGAAATAATAGAAACAAGATCTCATAAAAAATTCTTTTGGCTACATTTTTAGGGATATGATAAACCAAATTGTGACATGCAAAAAAACTATTCTTGGTCTATTTAATTTTTTCTTGACTATCTTAAGTGTAACAAAAGGGAGTGAAATAATTATGTATCGAACGGAAAACTAATCTAAGTCAATCAAAATCGATTAATTTATTGGTTTTGATTTAATCATGGACGCCGGCAGGGGGGTGCCAGGTGGTGCACTTGCACCCCTTGGGAATCTCAGGATTAAATGAACCTACTTACTTTGAGTAACTTACTTTTTAACGCCTTTAACCCAACCTACAACGTGTTTTGTGACGGTCGCCGGCTGCTGCCGCAGCACAGTCACAGTTCTAACCTTACCAACTTTTGGACTTTCTGGATTGTGTTTGTTTTTGTTTTGGCGGGGGGCTGCGCCCCTCTGTTGCTTGCTATTGCTTGTATAGTTTAATAGTTGCTAAGATATTTAATCACTGCAAAGTTAGTTATTTTGTGACTTAATAGAAAGTCGCCTAAAAAGATATCAGTTGCCGTGTTATTTATTTGCCTTACTTTTACAATTGTTTTTATTTTTATTTGTTAAATATGCGTGCACAATAAATAATATTTATCATAATTAAAATCTTATCTCTCTCTCTCTCAGAAAGAATGGCCTGATAATATTATTAGGCTAGCCGCTAGATATTCATATTGAAACATTTCTGCTATTATGTTAAGTAAAAAACCGTGTTGGATATGTTTTAGATTGCAGAAAACAAACAATGGAACAGCAAAAAATGGAAAGGGCGTAAGCGACAAAATGGTTTTTGTCGCGTAATTTAAAAACCATAAATACATTTCAAATAAGCTATGGGCAAATTAAACTGTATGCTTGAACCAATCTATGTACAAATTTTGGAAGCTTAAAATAATAAATCACTCTCCTCTGTTGGCAAAATAGGAATCCCTTTTTTTACAGAGGTATTTTTGATTGATTATTCTTTGTTATAAAAGTTGACCAATCGTGTTATGCTATGGGTAATTCAAAGACAAAGACATGATGAATACTGACAATGAACTTTAATTTAGCTTTAGTCATTGCTGAGAAAAATCGATATCGCTGCAGCCAAATTATCAAGGCGTCGCGCGTCGCCTTAAAAGTATAAATTCTTCATGAAATAGCTTACCGAATACGGAACTGTTTACGAGAAAAATCAATTGTTCGTTGTTTTAAACAAGACGTGTTTAATCGAGCAGTTAAGTTGTTTCACAATAACATAACGTGTGAGCTGAAGCTATGTTTTGTTTTTTTTTGGACTTTCTTTTGTTAACAACTTAGCTTAGGGTATACCACTGTTTTTGGTTTGGGTATCAAAAAGTTGAATTTGCAACAATGATGAAATCTGTAAAATACTGTTAGAATACTATTTTGAAACGCCTTTGCTTTAGCTTTTAGTTATCTACTTGTAGACCATAATGCAAAAGTGATATTTCTGTCTGTTTGTTTGTTACCTCTTTACGCTTAGACCGTTGAATCGATTTTGTTGAAATTTGGTTTCGAGATAGCTTCAGGCCCAGCAAAGGACATGGAATTCTTTTTATCCTGGAAAAAGGTACGTTTCTTGCGCGATAAATAAACTGCGCGATGGAGTTGCGGGTGTCGTTCAGTCTAATAGAATAAGGTGTTGTAATACGTATAGACTTAGATACTTTCAAGATATACATTAACTTTATCTACTCAATAAGTGTACATAAACGTTTAAGACAAATCTTACAAACATTCGAATCCATGAATGAAATATTCCAACGTAACGCTTTCCGACCTCACTAACAGTTTAGAAACCAAGACGCAATTTATGTCGCCTAGAAAGAGACGATTAGTGTCGCCAGCGAACAGTTAGGTCCTATATTGACACCGCGCCGTTACACAGTCTTACATACAACAATGTAATCCGTGTGCTATTGTTCTAAAACCGAAAATTGAAGGTCAAGTGCGTGTTGATTGAGAAGAGAGATTTAACTTTTTTAAGTTATTAATCGAGTTCCACAGACCACAAAAGAAAATACTCTAATTATAATTTAAAAGGCTACTTCCCACTTATTTGATTTGTTGTAAGATATATTATGTATAAATTCTTTAAACAATTGAAAAAGTTTCTTTCTTTCGCAGCTCCGTTGCACAGAAATTAGATTATCGCGCGGGAACCGTATATTTTCCGGGATTTCCTTAAACTAAATTTCATTTAAATCGGTTCATCGGCGTGAAGAGGTTATAGACAGACACGCGAACTTTCGCATGTATAATATTAAGTATGGATATGGATTATAAGAAGAGGTAACACACAGATTATAATTTATGTACTTGTAGTTAAGGCCGTCCCCCGAGCAAACGACCTTGGCCATACATTTGCCGCGTTGCCGAGATCGCGCCAAAACCCTATTTTTTTTACTTAACTTAGTTCAAAATTGTCCTAAAAAAATTAAAACGGGGAATATGTAGTTTATGATATTGTTGATCTATTGGCGTGTGTTTCAAATAAAAGTAATTTGTAAATCCTAAGCAGATGCTGAATTTATGCTTGAATTTTAATAAATTGGCTTTACTTTGGAAGCTGATATCATGAGTATAATAAACGAAAATAGAAAATTTTAAACGGGGAAAGGAATGTTGATATACTGAAGATCATTGCTGTATTTTTATTATAACTCTGTAGCTTTCAAATTATGAGTTTATAAGGCTTGAAATACGGTAAATTACGGAATCTCCGTAAGGAACGCCCTTAAATAACAATAATATTATCGCTCCACTGAATATTTAAAAAGAAATTCAGTGTTTTGTGAACATAAAATATATTGGGTTTACAATATTCTAATAATCCAATCCAGTGCTGGATTTAATAAACTGGATTGGATTAATGTAAACGTTTTTTTTATTAAATAAAATGCACGAGCAAATGGGTCACCTGATGGTAAGCAACTACCGTCGCCCATGGACACTCGCAACATCAGAAGAGCTGCAGGTGCGTTGCCGGCCTTTTAAGAGGGAATACGCTCTTTTCTTGAAGGTTTGCAGGTCGTATAGGTCCGGAAATACTGCTGGTGACAGTTCGTTCCAGAGTTTTACAGTGCGCGGCAGAAAGTTACGCGAAAAACGCACTGTGGAAGACTGCCACTCATCGAGGTGATGAGGATGGTATGTTTTTCGCGTGGGACGATGGCGAAAAGTTGCAGGTGGTATGATTCCGAACAATTCCTCAGAGCACTCCCCGTGATACAACCGATAGAGGATGCAGAGTGAAGCTACATCTCGGCGTAATTCCAAGGGGTCCAAGCTGTTTGAAACACTATGGCAGTCAACAATTCGAGCGGCCCTTCGTTGGATACGATCCAGAGGGAGCAGTTGGTATTTTGGCGCCCCTGCCCAGAGATGAGAACAATATTCCATATGAGGCCGAACCTGCGCCTTGTAGAGTTCCCAAGCAGCATCACAAGCTGTATAACAGCTGTATTAAAGGTCGTTTATACTCTTAATGCTGTATTTCCAGGCTGCATAAAGGCTGTATAAGCGCTTATACAGCCCTTATACCCCTGAAATGGGCCAAATTATACAGCGTTTTGCGTTATATTGGCTGTACAGTAGCTGTATAAGCATAAATAGGCTGTATAATAGCTGTTTTGCGGCTGTACTATGGTGTACGAAGAAACCAATACACTCCAATTATTCCATTCTAACTCACTTGTTCAGCTTTACGCTGTAAAAAGTCTGTTGAACAGAGTAACAAAAGAATTAAAACGAAACAGAAGATATATTTTAATGATGGCGTTTATAATAACAGTTGATTAAAGTAACATATTATAAACGCTGTGTTTAAGGAGATTCGATAGGGGCAGGATACAGTGCATTATCGTGCAAAAATAAATTTATTGTGGATATGTTTTGTGATAAAAAATAAACGCGCCAGCAAAATAATCAAGAAAGAGATATTAAATAGGGTTACTAAATATGGTTGTTATAGGTTAGAAATCAAAAAGTTTGAATTAATGGACGTAGAGCCTCGTTGGTGCATAGAAGGTTGTTGGACAAACTAAAAATATTGATAAATATAATAATATTAGTCTAATTTTTATGTACTCATGTTCGTAATCTTCGATTTGTAATTGATAAAATGGCGACAATTTGCTAAGCAGCCTAAATTCTATTTTGATGGTCTTATAGCATTAATAGCTGTACCTACTATGTAGGTAATGGATATAGTATTCAGCTTTAAGCGGTTGATAGGCTGTATAAAGGAATAAATTTACTATTATTGCTGTTCATTACTCTCAAAGAGAGAAATTATACAGCTTTAGTCTGTAAAAGGGATTACACCATAAAAAGAAACTGTAGAAGAGAGTTTGGCTACTCCATAATACAGAAATAAGATTTGAGGACCACGATAATACAGCTCTAAGCTGTATTAAGTAAGTGACGGTATCCATAATACAGCTATTGTACAGCTTTAATACTAAAATTCGGATCAAAGCGTTACAGGAAACTTAAAGCTGTACATGACAGTTTCGATACACTGATTTAGAACTTTAAGCGTACTTTGACTTCTTAATACAGACTTAATACAGCTAGAGCTGAATAATTACTCCTAAACCGACATTATAACACTACAATATCTCTTCAACGCTCTTATACAGCTCTAAAACAGCGTTAAGTTAATATTGGCTGCTTTTTAGGTGTTCATTACGCTTGGTTGCTGCTTGGGTTGTAGGCGTTGGTCCGGACTGAAGTACTGTCTCGCTTTGTTAAGAACACCAAGCTTCTTCGAGGCTAATTTGGCCTTACCCTCTAGATGATATCGGAACTGGACTTCGCTCGATATGTTGACGCCAAGTATCTCAATGCTAGGGGAGATGGTTAAAGATGTGCCCTCGAAACGAGGATATACGACCATCATAGTGTTGTTCGTCTTATCAAAATGAACCTACTCATAAAAATTAGCTTGATAGTAGTAAAAAAAATTGTTCTAGGGAACTCTGACTAAATATTAATCCTTATCCCTACGAATAATAAAACTAAGGAAACGTAACTCCCATACTATTACCGTTTAAAATTTGGTTCCTTTCGAACTGTCATGTAACGTCAGCCTTTATACCGCCACAGAATATATATTAGTTGTACCAACAGAATTCCCACTGGCGAAACCTGTTTAAAGAATTAACGACTCATGCCACGATACTATAAAGTTTAAATTCCGACCGCGCAGTGCTAGGTGCCTACAATTATATTTGCCTACATCTCTGCTCTCTTTCTATCGCATAACTCGTACCTTTTCTGAAGAAATCAGGGTTGTCTGTTTTTAAAAATAATATTATAAGTACTTAATCTTTATATTTAATTAACTACATTTTAACTCGAAATAATCTAAGATATTATGTCTTAGTACCATGTAGATTTAATTATCATAAATTCGCGTGTAACTAGTTACGCGTACTTAGATTCGATAGGTACCGTATCTTGGTACAACTAATATATATTCTGTGCCGTATCTTAATTATTGAAACCGGTCTTATATTACTTACTTAAAGTGTTTGTATAACTTAGTTATTTTTCTAAACAAATGAGGTTTCGAATAGTACGCATCACGAAATATAATAGCAAAGACGCGACACCAACCTACGATGTTTACTATTAGTAATAATTAATACCTAACCTTTTTAATTAATGTGTTTTTTTGACAATGAAATACCTTTATTAACACGTTGGGTGCGAAACAGGGCTTGAAACACCCTGTCCATGTCTCGTCGTTATAGCGGTAGGAAAAAAATTAAACTTCTCTGTCGTGCGGGAGGCATAACTTCCATCTGGTTCAGTGTAGGAAAGTGATAACTATATATCTGAGATGTGCTATTGATTCCTAGTTCAATGGTATACCGACCTTAATACCGGGTTTCTTAGACCTCGTGCCGCACTGAACAAATAAAAATTCTAACACAGTGCGGAACGAGGTTGCGAACACCTCGTACCCCCGCGCACCTCGTACCGCACCCTAAGCTAGCTTCACGCGGTTAGTGTTGTGCAACGCATTCGAGACTGAGCACGCGACGAAGTACGACTGCTGCCGATTATGTCGAAACGTTGCCGAAAAAAGTTAATCAAGGAGGAAGATGAAGAAAAACCGGGTGGTGAAACTGGTAAATCTAAGTCAAAATCAGGATATAGGAAGATATTTCAAAAACAGGTCAGTCACAAATATACTCCGTCTAGGTGAAATAATTATGTCAAGTATGTTATAGTCAACTCTCTGATTAAGTGTTGTAAGTGACTTTTATGACTTTTTGAGTTTAAATATCCGACAAATATAATGAATTATATTTTCACTTTGTTTTTAGCGATCTAGCATAAAGGATTACGGTATTTAACGGATCTGTGAGTACGTACTGTTAAGTTGGAGTGGTGCTTTTAATTTAACTGAGCTATATTTTTTGGCGTTTTTGTGTGAAAAGCTTAAGACGCGAATCATTGACACTATACCTACACAATAACTTATTTGCTGTTTTTGTAAAATTAACATTTATGGAATGAACAACAACAAAATATTATAAAAACTAGTATTAATTAAACCATAAGTTTGATAAATAAATACAATTAAATAAAATCGATATTTCTTTTCCCATCACTAAATTATATGAAAAACTGCTATTGTTCAGTGCGGTATGGGGTACATCAGACCCCACATTTTATTTTACCCATAGAATCTAAACTAACTAATCTAACCACGGGCGGCGGTAGATTTAGGTTAATGAACTCATTGTTAATAATAATCACGACAAAAGCCGCACACTTTGTCTTATTTGGCGCCAAAAAAAGGATTTTGGTCTCCTACGGGCGGTGGGGTTTAATATGCCTCGTGCCGCCACAATCTCTGGTATAGGACAAGGTTTAAAACGACCCGTAACGCAGTAATGGAAAGTACAGATATATCTGTGCCGCTGGGAACGTGTTAATTATTCGTCTACCTACGAAGGTAACCCAACTAATATATTCTACTTCAACTAGTATTTAAAACCATAAGTAATCGTAATTTGACTCTATAATACATTGTACAAAATTTAAATCTATAATAAATAATAATAAAACAATTTTAAAAAGTTCTTAACTCTCATCGTCCTTAGGTCGCTTAAAGAAAGTTAAATTTGGTTCACAGTCCGTGTTAAGACAGTTATACACTGCGCAATATTTCTTTGCCCTTTTTTTATTGTCCATTGTGATCAGATTAATTTATCAATTCTGTGACAGCGACTGAATAAGTACGCAGGTAGGCATGCAACGATCAACTAACTAAAAACTCGTGCGCGCGCGCGCGAAGTGCCCCCCTAGAGGGGTACTTACAGTTCGATGCCTACAGGCGCGAGTGGGACAGGCCTAATACCGCTTAAGGCCACCTAAATATTGCAAATGTATTGAAATGTGTACCTAAGGTACACTTTTTTGACAAGTATTTTGGAGCATGTTTTTTCACGGAGTTACTCTTCCTTAGTTTTTATTATTCGTAGCCTTATCCAAATAAAATAATTGTTGATGGGTATTTAATTTTCTAAATCTCGAATATAATAACAATACATTCACGTGGACGAAGTTGCGGGCAACAGCTAGTATCTACTAAATTAAAAAGAGAAACGTAGAAATATTAATCGAGGACAAGGTCAATATGGTTATGATCAATTGACTTTATAAATATCGAAGGAAAAGCAAAGTTATAATTGAAGAAACTTTCACAAAGCATGCCTTGTCATTTGTTGCAAAATTTGCATTTCTAGTAGGTATAAATGTGCCTCTAGACTTTGAGTAAATTTCGCTCGATATGTTGACGCCAAGTATCTCAATGCTAGGGGAGATGGTTAAAGATGTGCCCTCGAAACGAGGATATACGACCATTGGTGACTTTTTAGTGGTGAACGCGCAGACTTGTGTCTTGGCGGGGTTGAATTGGACCAAGTTACGTCTACCCCATTCAGAGACCTTCTCCAATGAGTTCTCCACCTTAGACACAAGTTCGTTTCGACTCTCAATGACATTTTGCTGAGAAATATTGGGGGAGCCGGTATATGCAGCATCACCTGTATTATCATCCGCATAGCAATGAATGCCGCTGGTCTGCAACATGTCATTGGTATGCAGTATGAATAGAGTAGGCGATAGTACACAGCCCTGAGGGACACAAGCATCAACAGACTGAGTTTCCGAGCATTCGCCGTCAACTACGACCTTTATGCTTCTGTCTGCTAAGAAACCAGTGACCCACTTACATAATTTCTCGGGCAGCCCGTATGAAGGAAGCTTTGGTAGCAGCGCTTTATGCCAAACCCGATCAAAGGCCTTCGCAATGTCTAAACTAACAGCCAATGCCTCTCCCTTCGACTCAATTGCCTGAGCCCTGAGTCAGGTACGCCAAGAGATCACCAGCCGAGCGACCCTTACGGAACCCGTATTGTTTGTCGCTTAGTAATCCCTGGCCGTCCAAGTATCGAAGAAGCTGGCTATTGATAATGGATTCCATTATCTTCGAGAAGAGAGAGGTTATAGCGATTGGTCTGTAGTTGGAAGGATTTGAGCGATCACCTTTTTTGGGGATCGGCTGCACCAAGGCTGTCTTCCAGGAAGCCGGGACGATGCCAGTGAAATAAGAGAGCCGAAAAAGACGCGTCAAGACCGGAGCCAACTCTGGGGCACACTTTTTCAACACAATAGGCGGGATTCCGTCAGGCCCACTCGACTTTTGGATATCAAGGGAACGGAGGGCTTTTCGCACTGAGCGCTGATGAAACCGAATATCCGACATGATGCTCGTGCATCGCGGTATGGTCGGCGGTTTCTGCCCCCCGTCATCCAGGGTCGAGTTTGACGCAAAGAGCTTGCCCAGAAGATCGGCTTTGTCTTTTGCGTCCTGGGCCAACGATCCATTTCCTACGTGTAGGGATGGTAGGGTTGGCTTGCAGAAATTTCCTTCAATAGCTTTGGCCAGAGACCAGAATGCATGGGTTCCCGAGGGGAGGCGCTCAAGTCTCTTGCCAATTCTATTGACGTGCTGTTGCTTTGCCCGAGTAATCTCTTTCTTGAGGGACCTAGAGGCAAGGTTGTACTCCTTTTTATATGTGCTGGTATTTAAATCCCGAGCAGACACTGCGTTGGCCCGGAATTGGTAAGCCTCCTGCTTTCGGCGAGAAGCTTTTTTGGGGGATGAACCAAACCAGGGACGAAATCTGCCGCCAGTTGGCACTACAGAGGACGGAATGAAAAGTTCCATCCCCTGCATCACCACATCGGCAACAGAGTTGGCAGTGTTGTCGGGATCATCCGGCGAGAAGCACACTTGCCCCCAAGGATAAGATGCAAAAAACGACCGCATCCCATCCCAGTCTGCTGACTTGTAGTGCCACACGCGACGGTATTTAACAGCACGCTGTCTTAACACCGTCGTAAGTGGCACAGAACTCCTGACAAGGCAATGATCCG
This sequence comes from Polyommatus iphigenia, assembly GCA_963422495.1. Taxonomy (NCBI): domain Eukaryota; kingdom Metazoa; phylum Arthropoda; class Insecta; order Lepidoptera; family Lycaenidae; genus Polyommatus; species Polyommatus iphigenia. The sequence goes on from OY730190.1 coordinate 2,235,915, forward strand.
ATGAACCAAGTGGTGCGGTTACGGATATTTGGTAGCCAGTAGGCAGTATTTGAAGTCAGCAGAAGGTCCAACAAGGAAGGATTCTGACCATCCACATCTGGGATTCGCGTAGGCGTAGTAACCAGTTGCGTCAAGTCGTTCGCAAGGGGAAAGTTGCAGACAGATCTCCTCGCATGATCAGTTTTACTGGAATTGAGCCAGTCGGCGTGGTGGGCATTAAAGTCGCCAAGTATTATGATCTCTGCGGATGGGATCTGCCGCTGCACAAAATCTGAAGCAGCTTGCAGGTGCTCCAAGAGTCGGTCCGTCTCGGGGTCACCACTATGGGACCTATATAGGCATGCATAGACGCGAGGGTGGTCGTCGCAATCTATGCGGAGCCATAAGATTGATAGGTCCATGACCTCAAGATTGCTGAGGCGGCGAGAGCTGATATCATCTCTGATATACACACACACTCCAGCTTTGGGTAGAAAGGAGTGCTCGAAATAATACCCTGGGTGGGAAAGGTATGATGTGTCACTCGGAGATGATATCTGCGTCTCGGTTAAAAAGAGCAAAGCCGGCTTTGCCGTCTCAAGGTGGTAATGGACGGCATTAAGGTTTGAGTGTAATCCCCTGATATTCCAAAAGTCCACGTTTAATATCGAGGGGGGTGCCTTTGTGTGTTTGCTCTTGCCCCGAGCAGATTGGAGCGCAGTTTTGCCCTCCCCAGAATACGAGGGGCAGCATGGACGTCCAGAGAGGGATTCTCCAACGCAGTTGGTACCCTCCTGGGGTAACAAATTGTTTTTCAACTGCGGCATTTCTAGGGGGGTAGGGGATTGGGCCTCCGGTAAACTTACTCACTCGGCGAAACACAGCGCAAGCGCTGTTTCACGCCGGTTTTCTGTGAGACCGTGGTATTTTTCCGGTCGAGCCGGCCCATTCGTGCCGAAGCATGGCTCTCCCACGGACAAATACCGGCGTTCAGCCACCCCTCCCGTGTCACCGTGAAAAAGCTCACGATGGCACGGGGGAGGTGCCCAGGGACACGACGTGGACGGACCGGTATCGCCCCCAAATATAATATTACTTATAACTTGAGCCCTATCCAAAGTATGTTCGCAAGTAAAACTGGCTGTTTTTTCATACATTTCTTCGATGAAAAACTAACTGTAAAACATTTTATGAATTTTATTTTATTTTGTAAGCGTAACGGTCATTTTACAATTTTTACATGCATCACATCACAACTTTCATATCGTACAAAATGGCATGTGAAAGCCTTGCCAAAATTAAGATTGTTTTGTAATCATTTTGTTTCATGAATAAAATCTTGAAATTAGCTTGAAATAATATAAGATATACTCTGTAGATATTCTCTCTATTCATCTGTATATATCGTGCACGATGTAACATTACTGATTACGGATAATATTTTTATTACAGTAAATTATAGAAGAGCAAACGAAAGTCACCATGAATTAGGAGTTAGAGAAATATAATCCACTCGTTATTCTTTTGGGCCACTTTACACATAATATTAGTAAAGTATGTTTTACACACCGATATTTTTAAAACGTACCAAGACTCGTGGGTTTCTGTCGTGGTATTCTATCGTGGTAGAGTTGTAATATCGTCGACGTCAACACCGTAGTGAAACTGCGGATTACATGTTGTGTCTCTAGACATAAGTGTCTTAACACACTAGGCCGAAGTTACGCGGCGTAAATTCCGCATGATTACGTCCGCAATGTCAAACGCATACAAAATACAGACGGAATGCGACGGAATAGTGTATCATCGGTAATTTAAAATACATTGCGGGCGTAATCATGCGGAATTTACGCCGCGTAACTTCGGCCTACTGTGTTTAGACACTTAGAGCCTGGGCACAGATGATTATTATTATTATCAGCCGTTAGTGTCCCACTGCTGGGCAGAAGCCTCCCCTGCCTCTTTCCACGTGTCTCTATTCTTCGCTGTATTTGGCCACTCTTTGTCTGCAGCGTCTACCTCGTCGCGCCACATTTTTTTTGGGTATGCCACTCCGTAACGCGCCCATCTGTCCGGGCGCATGCATGCGGGCGACGTGTCCTGCCCAGTTCCATTTTAAGCCAGCCGCTTTCCTGCCCACGTCCATAAGCCTCGTTTTGGAGCGCGGAGTAGTGTTTCGGATACGATCCATCCTTTTGACACCTAAAATGCTGCGCTCCATAGATCGTTGACAAACGCCGAGCCGGGACTTCTGTATGTCGGTCAAGGACCAAGACTGAGCATCGTAGGTTAGGATGGGCAGGATGCACATATCGACGTGTTTACGTTTGAGGCACAGTGGAAGGTCATGAGTTCTTTCATGGATCAAAAGCTTTTCCACGCCTTCTCAATTTGGTTTATGTCCTTCCTTCCTTGTCCTGTCTATTATTTAATACTAAACAAGTATACACAATCAATAATTGGGCACAGATGATAATAATAATAATATACTCTTGTCTTTAACACTATAAATTAGTAGTGTAGGTACTTAGTAGTGACTGAGTAAGTTTAACTCTAGAATCTAGATAGAGTTGTAAGACGTCGTCTATGTAAACGGTGGAGTAGATTTTGGTGTAAAAGCAATTCACAAATGAATCCGCTGATAACATCTAAAAATGCAACGGTTTTAAATTTTTATTTAAATTGGCTCATCGCCTCCGCGCGGGCCAGCAGTGAGCCGTTCTTATAACAGTAACCGCTCCATTTACGTAGGTCCCGTTAAACTTCAACAGCGGCCCTTTTCGTCAGCAATTGAAATATCAGTTAGTAGACAATGTTTGTCTACTAACTGATATTTCAGCTCACGATGCGCCCGCTTATTTATGATTATATTGCTCATATTTTGTGACTACATACTTCATCGCAATCAGAGTAAGGACTGGACAAATGGGGATTGAGAAGTACAGCTCATAGATTAAATATATTTAGTCATTCTGCTTTGAAAGTTAAATGTTCAAACAATGAGTTACAACTAAACTTTCGGGTTTCGCCGCTTATAATATCAACAGTGAATACTGCAGTCTGTGCTGCAGTTTTCCCGACGTTTCGGAAACTTTCCCATTTCCTGCTGCGTGGATAACACCAATAATAAAATAATAGTAATTATATTTATTAATTGGTATGTTCTAATAAAGAAATCTTTTTTGCACATGTAACAGTATTGTTATATCAGTATTAATATAATGTTATTTAAGCATTTTTTATGTATAATTAATAAACCGAGTACGAAGTACCGTTTGTAATAGGAAATAAGTATGACTTATTACTGTATACTGACTGGCATAGTGATCTATCAACGCACAACCCAAACCACTGGACGGATTGGGTTGAAATTTGACATACAGGTAGATGCTACGACGTAGGCATCCGCTAAGGATTTTGATAAATTCCACTCCTAAGGGGATAAAATAGGGGATGAAAGATTGTATATAATAATAATGTTTAACGCGAGCGAAGCCGCGGTAGTAATATACATACGAATAATATATACCTAATTTCCTTTTTAAAGAGCGTATAAAAGTATATTTCGTAATTTTAACAAAACCATATTTTATTTTATTGCTCAAAAATGTTAATAAAATAATTTTATTTCGATAAAAACTTCCACTAACAGTAAAATGGATAGTGCTTTTATTTATGGAAGTGAAAAAAGTTAAAATTTCTGAATGGCAGCGTTGCATGCAGACTGAACGCTTCCGTATAAAATTATTTAATAGGGTTGTTATTTTTATTGCACATAACCATAATAGTTTTCGTTACATGAGTATTAAAGCATCGAAGTGAATGATCGCAATATTTATATCATAGTTCATGGACTCAATAAAAATAATTCAAAAGAATTTAAAAAATATGTTACGCACGAGTTAATAGCAAAGTATCTTTAAAGTTTAAGTTATATAATGAAAATTGACATGTCATGTCTGTGTCATGCATAAAAGATTTTGCCAAACGTTACAATTTACATAGGTTTTGACAAAGGTACGTACGCGATGCAACTAAAGCGGCCACCACTGCTAGGATTATGGACAAATAAGAGATTAAGAACCTATTTGTTCATCTAAGAGATTCTGTATTCGTCTATCATTGCCCATAATAGATGACAATTGCGCATATAGCATACTATACAGGGCTTAACAAAACAAAGTGGTATAAATACTTAGGGGTGTGTATGTGTCCCTTAAATAGAGTACGCAGTAGCAGCGCGGAAAGAGCCACTTTTGACTTTTGTTTATGTTTCTATGAGAATTGACCCGCCGTCATGAATTTTCATATTCAAAAGATACTGTTTCAGCGCTGCTATTTTAACAGTGAACTTTAAGGAACATATACACGCCTGTATTATGTATTACTATTTACTTTGTTTTGTAGACAGCTGCAGCAGCTACGGTATTTTGGTTATCCGTCATGGCCTTCCGTAAAGATATAGCTTTATGCTTGATTGACGGGTGTCCTCGCAGGCCCGGCAGCGTGCTCACTGCCCAGTGACAGGAAAGGAAGCGGTGCCGTTTGCCGGATCTTCATCATCGACGTTGGTAATAACGTAACTTCCTTCGTTATATGCCAATTAAACGAATACTATACTCGCGAAAAGACGTAGCCTAGGTATATGTCAGGGCTATAAACATGTACTGATTGACTCTCTGCTCAAAGTTATAATTTACATTATAGCTCTGGGTACGACTGGGTAACGTCCCCTACAGGTTTTTAGAGTCTTGTATCTTTTAGGACAATACGTTTCCACCAACGCTTATGTGTCAACTAAGACCGTTGGTCCTAAAGCTCTCCTACTCATACCTTTCTTCTGATGAATTTTGTCGTGGATCCCATTATAGATTTAGCTTGTCCCTCGGGCATCCTGAAATTATATCAATAAAGGGTTTTCGTGGTTGGTTACCACTGTTTAATGTGGCGACACAGGAGTTGCAGTAGTGGGAATGAGCGGTGGGCCATTTTTCCCAAATAAAAAAATAAATATGTCCTAAATATTGACGTACATACCATAATTAATATTGGTAAAAACCTCTAATGGACGTTAAGGCGACGCCTTGATAATTTGGCTGTAGCGATATCGATTTTTCTCAGCAATGCCTAAAGCTAAGAAATTAAAGTTCATTGTCAGTATTCTTCATGTCTTTGTCTTTGAATTACCCATAGCATAACACGATTGATCAACTTTTATAACACAGAATAATTTATCAAAAAGACCTATGTAAAAAAAGGGATTCCTAATTCCTATTTTGCCAACAGAGGAGAGTGATTTAAGCTTCCAAAATTTGTACATAGATTGGTTCAAGCATACACTTTAATTTGCCCATAGCTTATATGAAATGTATTTATAGTTTTTAAATTACGCGACAAAAACCATTTTGTCGCTACGCCCTTTCCATTTTTTGCTGGTCCATTGCTTGTTTTCTATGAGATTTGAGAGATTCTCATAGAACACAAGCAAACTAAAACATATTCAACATGTTTTTTTACTTTAACGCGGCGTCATCTTAAGGGAGATCCGTTAGGGTGCGGTTGGTGAAATTATCGTTCTCCTTGTGTTAAAAAAAGTATTACATGTAAATATTATTGTTCTTCGTATTTGATGTATCTAATATGGTTTAAGGTTTATAATTTACAGAGAGTTATTATTATATGGCGTTATTGATTTAAACATTATAAGCATTGAAAAAAATTAAATGGTATTAAATAAACGATTACTTTGTGCGATTTTTGTGCAGGGATAAACGTTCAAATTTATTTTACCAATAATCAACTTCATTTAATCTTCTCAACTCGTATATAATTTCAGTTTTTTATCAATAGCGAGGAGCGTGTTTATCTACCGTTAATTGCAATTGTTAAAAAGGAAACTTAAATAATCAGCTGTAACTATACACGTGCAAATTACAATTTCAACAATTACTGGTCAGATTAGGATCAATGATAGGCGTGGCTGTTACGTTATATCATAACAGAAAACATTTGTTTCCCGGGTTTAATATTATGATTGATATTATGTTTCATTTTTAGGGTTCCGTACCCAAGGGGTAAAAACGGAACCCTATTACTGAGACTTCGATGTCTGTCCGTCTGTACGTCTGTCTCCAGGCTGTAACTCAAGAACGGTAATAGCTAGAGAGTTGAAATTTTCACAGATTATGTATTTCTGTTGCCGCTATAACAACAAATACTAAAAGCAAAATGAAATAAAAATTTAAGGGGCGCTCCCATACAAAAACACGATTTTTGGTTTATTTTAATTATGTAATTTATTATATTTATTTATTATATGTTTATATTATATTATATATAATCTATTCTGTTATATATATTTAAAAAAAAAAGTCCATGGCGTGATGGACTGCAATTAATTAAAATTAATAATATTATATCAAATATCTTTGGTGCGAAAAATATAAATAATAAAATAACAATAAAAGGATATGGGCGAACAGCCCATAGACGGCTCCAATTTTATAAATAAAAAAAAATATGTTCATCTCATAGTGGCTATTTACATTGCTTTTTAGCCTTATAATATTCAAAGACATATAAAAGCTTTCAATATGGTCAATTATTCTTATAAAAGTAATGCACAAGGTAACTAATAATGCTTTTAACTTATAGGGGCATTTAATAAGACATCTATCCAACAAACGAATGCTAACATTTTATATGACCTTAACAAGGATGAAAGCAATCCACATTCCCTTAAACAGTAATTATAAAGATATTATTCTCTTTAAGGATACATTAAAATGCTTTACATAACTAAATTCGCCATTTTAAACGTACAACAGATTGTGTAAATTTCTTGCGGAGCGGAATGATCGGCCAAGTGCGAGTCGGACCTGTGCACGAAGGGTTCCGTACTTTCATAGAACAAAAAAAGGCCAATTCTTTTTTAAAGTTTTTAGGCCTTTGTGTAAATTTCAGGTGCCTACCTGTTACCATTATTGACAAGCAATAAAAGCGAAAAAAACATGTTTGTTGCATAGGAACCCCCTTAGATATCATATGTATTAATTTTATTTTGTTTTATGTATTTGTTGTTATAGTGGCAATAAATGCATACAATCCCGACAAATTTCAAAATTGTAGCTATTGTGGTTCTTGAAATACAGCCTGGAGACAGACAGATAGACAGACAGGCGGACAGATAACGAAGTCTTATTAATAGGGTCCCATTTTACCCTTTGGGTACGGAACCCTAAAAAGGGATTCAAAACTGTGGAAGAAGTTGAAAAGGAGCGATGGTTACAGAAGAAAAGTAAAAAATAAAACAATTAATTTGATAATCACGTATTTTTAATAATATTTCAAACTTAAAATTGGTGCGCAAAAGTGAGCTAAAGTATCCATAAAAAGAGGTATCTTTCGGCCAACCCAACTACAGTGGAAAAAAACATTTTTATATATAATATACGGGAATAACACTAGCTAGGTGCGATTTTGTTAGTGTGAAAGGAACCCTAACGATATGTAAAATGGCGATATCATAAGAAACAATTGATGCCGTTATAAAGTCTTTACTCTCATAGACTCCTTATAGACGATGTGTGAATCCTGTTGTTCCTTTAAAAGCACTGTATATAACTTGACTAAATAATTATTGACTTTTTTAGCACAAAAACAGCTTAAATTCAAGGGCGAGTTGATACCAAAACACACAGCGTATCACATTTTATAATTCATTTTAATTCCCATACACTTTTCACTATAAACGAGCACTAAATCAGGTAAATAAACTATACATAAAATAATGACTTATCGTTTACTTGACAGTAAAATGGCTGACGTTACTATTTCTTCTCCAAGCTGTTGCGAAAATGTAAATCACTTATGACGGCAAAAAGGGCAAACGGAGTTTAACTCCCTTATATCGGACAATAATATAACACGTAAAAGGGTGATCGCCCGTTTTAACGCTTTCTATATGTTTCTTATAACACACACACGTATAAGGAAAAAGGCGGACAATAAATCAACTATAAGGAGGGTATAAGGTTATTATCCTTATAAATTGTGCCCAAATGCACCCTTATTAGCGATAATGCGACTCCTATAAGAATATTATTTTTGGCTATATAAGCCACTACAAGAACAATTTTTGTTAGTCGGGCGGAACCCTTCGTGCACGAGTCCGACTCGCACTTGGCTGATTATTATTTTTTGTTTTTCGATATTCAGATTATATCTACGGGGTTTTATCGGCACATTTCGTTGCCTGAACTATAATATTATGTTCTATAATCTATGCAAATGAAGTTTACTATATCAAAGCATCAGCGACGTGTAAGGTAGTCCGATGATTAGTTCGGTTATATTAACTGTGAAATATTTTTGAAGTGAAAACTTCTTTAGCGGCGTTGAGCACTTTTGTGGGATGGGTAAAAACTGTGAAACTCGCGTCAGATTCTCGTGCTGATCGAAAAACCGTAAGACGGTTGGAGAGTAGTGTTGTAACATCGAAATCGATTAATCGAACAATCGATTGTTTTTTTTCGATTGTCGATATTTTTTAATCGATTGAATTGGGTTTCGATTAATTAAAAAAATCGATTTTTTAAAAATCGATTTTCATAAAAAGTGGGTTAAAAATTTAATCGATTGTAAGGGTTTCGATTTATTAAAAAATCGATTTTTTAAAAATCGATTTTCATAAAAAATGGGTTAAAAAAAATTGTAAGGGTTTCGATTAATTAAAAAAAATCAATTTTTTAAAAATCGATTTTCATAAAAAATGGGTTAAAAATTTAATCGATTGTAAGGGTTTCGATTTATTAAAAAAAAAACGATTTTTTAAAAATCGATTTTCATAAAAAATGGGCTGAAAAAAATAATGCACAACGTTAATAATCAAGTTTTCACTTCTGCCGGCACTCCCGGAGTGCAACCCGTCTTTTTTTTACTATGCAAATTGTGGCATCCAAAGGGCATCTAACTCAATGATATTGTATGTTACTAACGTAACTAGATTGGCAGTTTACGACAGTAACGCGTCACCACTTTGAAGATGCCTGCAGGCATATCTGCCATACATAATGACATAATAACATTATGAAGTGACATTGTCTTTTGGGCTATCAAGTGGTTACGCATTTCTGAGAATCGTTTGTAAGACGTTGCCACTCTAGTATTTTAGAAACTCATTGATCTAACTTCGTTTATATTTAGATTGGGCTTATAAACACACACACTCTTACAGTACGAATAGTATGGTAATAAAATACACGACCGGTAAATATAAAATTATTAAAGTGGAAAAAGTTCAAGAAGTTTGGTTTAAACTACCTTTAACATTTCGTAACAAATCGGGAAGTTACGTGGCGTTTTTTGGTAATGTTAATTAATACTATTATCTAATTATTTATTATTAATTAAAGTATCCGATTAAGCAAGGTTTAGGTATATAGAGTTATATGATTTACAGTTTTAAGTTAACGATGTCCGTTAAAATTGTATGGTAATTGGCAACCAGATTTACCACGGATAATATACGGTTTGACCATTACTTTTCTATACTGGCACAACTTTTTTTCCTCTGTTAGTATTTGTTTGTAATTAAAGATTATTTTGCAGATTTATTAGAGTTTTTGGAAGCGAGGTAGAATCTACAAAATGTAAAATATAAGATACAGGATAATTAAAAGTTAAAACAAAGAAACGCGTTGGACATTAGGACTGAGCAGTGAATATATTAAGCGTTAACCAACATCTACAGGAAACTTTAATTCACAACTCTACAATGGTCGTGCTGCTATTGTTTCTTGCCGCAGAATAGAACACAATCCTTAATTAAAATCACTGAATAACACATGTAGAAGTGAAGGGAGAATGTAGAGTATACTCTACTCGTTTCATGTTAGTTGTTAGTAATTATAAGAGATCATAATAATTTAAAGTCGAGATCAGAGATGGCACGTCTTTAATATAAAACATAATAAACGCCTCGACTGGTGTGTTTGGGTGCTTTGGTGTAATAAACTCTAACAGTCAAGTTCTACTAACTCCAACTTAACTCTCAAGTCGAAAGTACGGTAATCGTAGACTGCGTTCTATTTGGAAAAGCGATGTGCGTAAAAAACCCGGTATGCGCATCACCGTTTGAGTGAGAAAATAATGTAAAAGTGGGCACTGGCTCAGCGCGGCCGCGATGGCGAGCGACGCGCGACGCGCCACAGACATTATCATTATTTACCGACATGTGGCCGTGATTTCTGAACGGTCAAGTTTATGTTACGCCGCTAATCGACACATTAATTTTCTAATTCTCCTTATATTCATACCCCTCGCCGTCTGCGGAAAGTCACACCTTCTATTAATATCCTTATGTTTGTCCGGTAAAGCAGGTTGCTGCATCATTGCTTGTCTTTGAGAAACTTTTGAGAAATTGTCATTTCAGCCTCAGCTGGTTTAACATTTGTAAAAGTAGTCATTTGCTTCTCGTAAATATTGCGGTTTGAATTGTCGAAGTGGTAGCAGTTATTATGTAGAGCACACTCACTATTAAGTACGAGTATGTTCCTCACAAAAATTCCATTCCTCACGAAAAACACATACATTTTTAGCCATTTCATTATTAACTCATAAGTCTAGACTCTAGATGGATGGGTCGAGCAGGATTTTGAACTTTTAAGTTAATAGTAGCTAATCAACTTTAGAATTTCGATCTTCTGTCACGTTTAGTTTCCTACAAGTATCTGTTTCTATGTATTATAATAGGTGTACCACTATATTATCGACTAGCGACCCGCCCCGGCGTCGCACGGATGTAAAATATATCGCCACTGAAAAAATGATTAAAATCGATAGCCTATGATCCTTCACGTGAACTACTTCTTATATGTGCCAAATAACATAAAAATTGCTCCAGTAGTTCGCGAGATAAGCCCTTTCAAATAATTCCCCCGTTTTTTCCACTTTCTCTTATTAGTCTTAGCGTGATAAAATATAGCCTATAGCCTTCCTCAATAAATGGGCTATCTAACACTGAAATAATTTTTCAAATCGGACCAGTAGTTCCTGAGATTAGCGTGTTCAAGTTAGCCCTTTCAAATAATTTTCCCCGTTTTTTCAACATTTTCCTCTATTTCTTCGCTCCTATTAGTCTTAGCGTGATAAAGTATAGCCTATAGTCTTCCTCGATAAATGGGCTATCTAACACTGAAAGAATCATCAAAATCCGTTGCGTAGTTTTAAAGATTAAAGAGAACAAAGGGACATGAGGGAAAAAAAGCGACTTTGTTTTATAATAAGTATAGATAAGTGATCACTAAGCACAGAACTTAATTTTAAAGTAACCTGACGTAGCTTTGTAATGGCTAATGAAGTCTTGATGTTGTCTATCCTGAATTAATGAGATGTAGGTTAGTAATGATCGTCTGATTTCTAATTTAGAGGAACGTGCTCGCGTGAAGTTAACGCCTAACGGTGGATGTTCTCTAATCAATCTTCGTATCGTAGTGTATGCGGTACGAAAAAATGTCGCGCCTCGCACCTGCTCGGAGCGATGAACTGTGCGAAACTAATGTGAATCTTCACTGTTACGATTCGTAGTAATCCTTATAATATTTCACATTAGCTTAATTATCGTTGCATCGTTTCATGGATCTGTTAACGATATAATTTACCAAGAGTTTTATTGAACCAAAAACGTTTTATTTTCATATTTAGGGAGTGTCTCCTATTGAATATTCTTACGGAGCAGGAAGACCGCGTGCGTAGACGACGCCCGACGATGGTCGTCGCGCGACACAGTTAACACCAGGCACATTGTTCGAGTTCGATGCCATTGGCTTTTTGTCAGCTGTTAGCTGCTCAGTGAAACTTGCGGAAAACTCACATTACAAACGAATGAAATCTACGTATACAAAAGAGAGGCCGGGGCTTTAACCTGCCGCAGATCCCACACGACGGCATAGTTACTGTTGTGGGAAGTGCAATTCGGCAGAGTGCTGTTTCCTCGATACATTTACATTCTTGTTCGATTTGTGTTTTCCGTTTCAAGTGTGCAATTTTTTGCTGCGTTCGCTTCGTACACGCACGTCAATTCTTGAAATACCGTGATTGATAATGCTATTACTCCTGCGTATCCGTCACCTCTAGAGATAACCCACATATCGCATTTTTGTGGGAACGTAGGACGTGAATCTACGTGACAATTTGGGGGCGCATGACACACGAATTCGAAGATATGATTAATGTGCGGAATCCGTCCAGTTTCTGTGTAGCCACATTGCGAACTTTAAGAAAATATAGAGCTGAAATAGTATTTATACAAAAAATCGATGCATTTCAAAAATTCTGATTGCTATCACCGTAGGCTACATCGAATCGAATTGTAACTAAAGCCGATTGTCTTTTAATCGTATTCAGACCTTGTAAAGTTTGAAAAGAAGGAAAAGTTACGGGAACATAATAATATTTTTGCTAATCGTGCCTTTTACGTCGCTGAGACATTTTACTCGAGGGGAACCTCGGTAAACAAACAAACCCTTAGGAGGTATTTAGGGGCATAATGGTGATATGATAGAGTTACTTGATTAGTATCTAATTACGCTCCGAGCGATCGATTAAGATATTTAATGGTTCTCCCAATCGTAACTAAAAAGGGGAAGTTTTTATGTAATTTAGTGGTATTACAAAAGTATAATATTTTGTTTTCGCTAACGAGGAGAAAGCGCGTATTGGAGTACGACATGGCGACTGACGAGAGAGTGTCCTAAATCATCAGCTCGTGTGATTCGGCGATGGTTTGTTAAAATATTACTTTGAGCTTGTAAATATGACCTTGATTCGTCGTTTTTATGTGAAAATACTTTCGTTTGTACAATAAAAAATGAAAGTAGCGTCTCATGCTCGTTCTAGCCGTAATTTGATTAAGTATTATTAAATTACTGTCTAATGTTTGCGTTGTACTACTTAATAACGTTGTCGACTGTTTACAGAACTTTCTATAAGCTGTAGTTGTAATATTAAAATTAGCATGGATTTGTACATACATACTATACTTATATAACAGTTGATTCAGAAAGTTCTTTGTTGACCACTAATTCTTTCCTTTGAACGTTCGATTGATTATGATAAGTCATGTAAATTATTATGCATTTGCATTCTAATTACATTATAATAGATGGCTATACTATCAGAAAACTCTACGTTCTAATTAATATTTACATTGTTAATTCATGAAGCCCCAAGCGGCCACATCCGGCCGCGATAACAATGAAAAAGCTATTGTGTCTCGTTTTGCCACGACTGATGGGTTAATTCACGACAGTGGACTTCCGTAATGTAGAATGGCTTAAAGGGTGAAAATAGTAAAACGTAAATTATTGGGTCTAGGACCTAATTAGGTATCCTGCCGGTATCCTTTTTTATCCATATGAATGTTATAAATACAAAAGTGTGTCTATCTGTCCATCTGTCTGTTACCTCTTCATGCCCTCCTAAGCCCCGGGAACTGAAAATATTTCCATACCAAATTTTGGTGTTTGTTAAGGAGATACTTTTGAGTCCCAGGAAAGGACATAGGATAATTTGCACGAAAAAACAGACAACAGAGTTGTGGGCGTCATCTAGTTATTTATAATTAATTTAAAATTTGTATATGATAATAATATATACTTTTAATATTATTGATTTCTTAATAGTAAACATGAATGTTAGGTCTTTCTGTAAACTCTTTAGTGATTATAATAGAATTAGAAGTTGTTTTTAATACAAATTAAGTAGATAATTGGATACTCTTAATCAATATTTAATTTGTAATGAAAAAAGGTTTTTTGACACATCTAATTCACCGGTATTAATCCTTCGATCGTGGATTCTTGGAAATCTATTGTTATTCTATTGTTGTCGCGAATACCGGTGCTCTTATGGGGCGTGAATCTTGATAGGTTAATAAAATAAGTAATACTTAGGAGTACCTACACTGAGATGAATGAAACCTTAATTTCAAATTGAAACAGTCAATCAAAAAATACATGAAAATAAATTCCAAATAATATTATTTTGGTGCCCAACTACAACCAGTAATCTACAACAGTCAGCACGCGGTTAATAAGTCTATCGAGTTTTATTAGCTCCCAGTTCCCACTAATGTGGGTCGGTTTACGGGACCACGTAGAATTTTCACGCTCGACTGCAACGAGAGTTAAAACTAAGAAAATTGAAAATCACACTCACCATCGTGCGAAAATCCTCTAGTCGTATTAATTCCTGGCAAATAATTCACTCCTGGTCACATGCACGTCGATGATATTTTTTTAACACAGAAAGAATAATCATAACTCAATCACAGTATTCGTGGGCACGCGGGACGTATTTTGGATCCTACGGGAACAACTTGTGCGGGCAGAGCCCCATGGCAGTACCTCCCTGGTAGTGCGGTCGGCGCGAGACTGCGCGCGCGCAGGTGTCCCCCCCCAGCGCGTCTTGACCTACACTTCTCGCGGTGGCTCCGGCCTCCGGTAAACAAACGGTTCACTGGAATACCATTAAGATAAAAAAAAACTCGATTTGCTCAGTCGGCCCCTGTTTAACTTGCATCTTCGATTCTAACGGTCGGACTCGTTTCCGTGATCGTCATTGATGTGTTATTATTCGTCATCCGGTTATCTAAATTGAAAATCTTACTTTTTATAAGTGAAAGTGAATAATTATATGCTATGACAACTTATTAACAAAGTTTGGGAGCACTTAAAATGGTCCATTAATATTTTTTTAGGTTTCATTTAACAAAATAATACAATTTTTATATTTTATGCTTGCTTGAAATCTTGTAGTCGCGAAGCTTTCACGGACAATGAGCTGACGCATAACTGATTACCTAAAAGGAGTGGTTCACTTAATAATTTTATATCTACTAAATTAAAAAGAGAAACGTAGAAATATTAATCGAGGACAAGGTCAATATGGTTATGATCAATTTGCTTTTTAAATATCGAAGGAAAAGCAAAGTTATAATATAATTGAAAAAACTTTCACAAAGCATGCCTTGTCATTTGTTGCAAAATTTGCATTTCTAGTATGAATGTGCCTCTAGACTTTGAGTGAATTTCGTCGGTATTGACGCGTACTTACGATTCATTCGCTTTCTTCTTATTGGTCACTATTTTAATTTTATTACCGAGCGAAAGCTTGAAGAAACTTATTACTCTATGTCAATATTGACTGACGCTCTATTATCTATTTAAAATATGTACTTCCCAGTAAATAAATAATTATTGATTATCCAAAGTATATTAGAATAGTCAGATATTGTGTAAAGTTTGTACCTTGAAGCTGCGATATATTATATTAGTACTTGGTAGAGTCACAGTATTACAATAGTGTTAGAGTCACAGGTAGAGTCTCTACAATTTACATTGTTATGACATCTGTTTTGCATAAAATTTCATGTTTGCTATTTACGTTGGAAATCATATTGCTAATTATATTATTATTTAGGTGTTGCCATATTCCAATAAATCAGATGTGAACGAACTAACATTCCATTACCAGAGAACGAAATATCTAAAAATTTGTGTTATTGATAATAATTAATAATAAATAATAATTAAAGATGTAAGAGGAAGAACCAGATAACTAACATTTTATAAGAAACCTTGAAACTTACCTACTTCATTATCTGGTTATATAAATAAAATACACTTTTTTATTTCAAATCGTTTTCTCGGCCCTCAAGCATTCAATTATGCAAAAAACGGCAATATTTTTACTGTTACTAACCTACTTAATCCACTAACGTCTTCTAATATTCTTAGAAAAACTATCGTTGTAAAACTTAAAGCTGCTTTTAAAATAATTAAATATTCCTTTGTTGTCACTTTCATTTTCTGACCTCCCAACTAGCAAATTAGTCCTATAACAAAAAGCCTAAATGACATTTAGTCGTATAGAAATCTTATAGTTGTAATTAAAGTTTCTAACGTCGTGTTACAATATATTAAACGAACAATATGTCGTATAAGAGTTTAGTCATTTAATTTAGTCCTGTAATCGTTAACACGACCAAATTATATGACTATCCTATCAATATCGCAGTTTTGACCTTTAAAATACATATTTGATGTTGTATAAAATTAATTTATATAACAATCATAATCTGGTTGTAATGCCGACCATAACACTACTCTTTTTTTTCAACTCTCTTTATACAACTATTATAAAATGTTTATAAGCCTAATCTTCATATTTTGCGAACTTAAATAACTTACTTAAGTTATGATTTTAAAATACTTTTAAAACTTACTGTTATAAAACATTTTAGTTATTTAATTATATTTTCATGTTTCTCTTTTACGACTTTGGCCAAGAAATAATCGGCCAAGTGTGATTCGGACTGGCGCACAAAAGGTTCTATACCGTTATAGAGCAAAAGTTGGCCAAAAATGGTTTTTCTTATGGCACCCTCATATATTTAATATTTTATTTTAATTTTATTATTAAATGACAAATATAATTGAAGATATTGTGAATATTTTATGCACCTTTACTTTTTACGATCTATTACTATGATTAAAAAGCTTAAGAGTTAGTTAGTTTGATTGTACGCGCTAATCTCAGGAACTACTGATCAATTTTTTTTCGACATCAGAAATTTTTACCATATTGAGAATTCGATAAAATGCATGGGTTTCCACTTTGTTACGGTACCCTAAAAATGGCGGATGATAAAATAAATAAATGGTAAGATATGCGACTTATAGTCATGAGACATCATATAAAAGTCATCATCATTACCTAAAATCGTGTAATTGTAAAAGTACAATTAATCTTAATTTTAATTAAATTCATAAATATTATTTTGCAATTATTCGAAAGGGGCGTTAAGTATTTGTTAAAAAACGTATATACAATAGTCGAGAAATTTAATTTCCCTTAGAAATGTAGATATTGATACCGACTAACACCAAATACATTATAGTCAATAGCATTCATTCAATAATAAATATGGCAGACAAACTTTTACCAACATGATGGCTACTTTTTCTTTTATCTTACTTCAACAGAACTGTAAAATAATTAGTATCCGCAAAAAGGTAATGCTAATGACTACCTCCCAATGTTTATACAACGTCTACTGGATCACAATACGACGAAACGGTTATAAAATTAATCACTTTACGACTGCTATACGAATATTTAGCCACCAAAACGACCATGACACGATCGTTATACAAATAAAAGTTATATATTTTGCGCCTATTTCTCGTCATATAAAGGTTATTACGAATGCTATATAACCAAAAAGGCCTGACCTCAAGTTATAACCAAAACGTTGTCTCGAAAATTATATGACCAAATTTTGCTAGTTGGGCTATTTTTAAGCTCTAAACTAAAAATTGTTCGTGCTTTAATACTTTTAATTGTGTATTATTAATATAGTTAATGGCTATTAAAATATTATTTATTATTCACTCAACAGGGCGTACCGACACGCATTTTCTTTTCTAGTTTTCCACTAACTCGAGTTGAATTTAGCCCAAAAGTAACTTTTACAGAAAATTGTAATGTGGCCAAAATTGTTTTAGTATAATGTCAGGAATGCCCAACGCCCGGACATGTTTGCTCCACCAAAAGCTGCAACTGCTGAACTGCTGCATCCAACGGGCTAAAGACGGACCCGAGACCCAAGTGGGAAATTCTTCCGAGGACGAGTTTTACGATTGCTCCGAGAACGAGGGCGCCGAGGAGCAGCTACCCTGGGACAGACCGGTCGGCCGCCTCCATCGTCTGGAAAATGCGATGCTTAAAAATGGTGCTCCTCTTTACGTTCCTTGTACACAGGTAAGGAACGCGAGATGTACCACGGGAACAATATTGCTTTTATTTGACGTTTGTATGTACCATCGAGGAAATTGATTCCTAGGCAGTTGGCGGACCTACGTCATATTGTGGTCAGCTTATGTCAATTCAATATTAGCTATGATCGGTCGGATAGGTTTGACTTAACACAATCAAACTATTTAGCTCCGTCATCTGCCTAGGAATCAACTTCTCTGATAGTACATACTACATAATATATATGTCCGCAATTTGTTCTTAGGACCCTGCTCCGAAGACCGAGGACCAGTTGGAGGAGGACGCGGAGCTGATGGTCCGGCTCGGCGACGATGCGAAGGCCTCCGAGCTGCGAGCCAAAATGATGAGCGCCTCCCTCCTCTCGGACATGGAGGCGTTCAAGGCCGCCAACCCGGGGGCAGAGTTGTGCGACTTCGTGCAGTGGTACTCGCCCCGCGACTGGAAGCCCGACGACGGGGGAGGCCTGGGAGATCGAATGCTGCTGCCCGGAAACCCTTGGGCGGAGGCGTGGACGGTGGCGCGACCGGTGCCGGCCTCTCGACAGCGGCGACTGTTCGACGAGACTCGCGAAGCCGAGCAGGTCCTACATTTCCTTCGCTCGAGGACCGTGAGCGCCGTCGCTGAGCTCCTCCTTCCGGCTATTCTGAAGGCCGGAGCGGCTAAGGCGGTCGCGGAGGGGGCGACCGGGGCGTCCGCGTGCATAGGAGGCGTGGACAGGAGAAGAACGTTCGAGATAGCCGCCCGCGAGCTGCTCGAAGTGGAGAAGGAGGCGTGCAGATCTGTCAGCGTTAAGAAAGTTTTGGGGAGCAGCGACGAGGGTAAGCCGCTCGACGTAGCCGGCAGGTCCCGGGTGTTGAGCGCGATGGGCGGCACGCTGCCGGCGCCGACGCGGCGGGAGTTCACTCTGCGGGTGAAGGACGACGTGGGCCCGCAGGTGATGCGGGCGGCGCTCGCCAACGACATGACGATCGTAGGGGCTTTCACGGAGCGGATTGTTGTTTTATAGTCACTGATTGTACTGTGTACATCACGAGTACTGGTAATTTTTTGCGCTACCTGTAGCTCTAGCACGGCGACCAGTAGAAATGCGAAAGTATAGACAAACTGTGGACATAAACTTAAGGTGCCGTTCCGATCTTTACCGCGGCTAATCGCGACCGACAAAAATTCAATTAAAATGCCACTTTATGACAGACTATAGTATATGTCATAATGTAGGATATTATTTGAATTTTTAGGACTATAGTCTGTTATAAAGTGGCATTTTAATTGAATTTTTCGGAACGAAAAAAGATCGGAACGGCACCTTAAGTTTGTCTCCACAGTTTGTGACTATAGTCTGTCATAAAGTGGCATTTAATTGAATTTTTCGGAACGAAAAAAGATCGGAACGGCACCTTAAGTTTATCTCCATAGTTTGTCTATACTTTCGCATTTCCACTGGTCGCCGTGCTAGGGCTACTGCAGGTATCGATTGCATTGCTAATCTCAGTAACACGAAACAATTATTACAATATGACAAAATTACAGCGTCGAATTGTTTGAAGCAAAACATAAACTGACATTGCGCTGATGTTATTTACGTACCTTTAAGTTATACATAAATTTTTAACTTCTCTTAGTAATTAAAATCATCAAACCACATATTAGTTATTCTAAAATGTCCTAGTTCTTTTGTCTGAAGTGACATCCTCAACGTTTCTAATAAAGACAGGAACATTCGATAGCTAATGAGTTGTTTTAATGTTTTATTAGTAAGGCGATAATAGTGTATTTATAGTTCTATAAAAGTATGCAATAAAAATTTTAGTAATATATTTTAAAAAGATGATTTCACTGCTGTTAATGCTTGGTCATGTTTACTATAGTCGGGTCGCAAGATTGAATTGAGTTCGTCCATTGACCAATTGCTGCTTGTCTTTGTTAAGATTGTTTGTGAAATATATTTTTAATGATCTTGCGTTTTTATTATATTTTATTTAAGAAATTGCACAGGAGGATTACAAAAAAATTATTACATTCACAAACGTTTGCAGCAAGAGATTTAACAGGAGGTATTTTCCGGAAGTGAAAACGGGCGACATCCTAGTTTTTTAAATTGATTTTAAAGATTAATTGCAAAAAGAATGATTTGTGATTATATTGTCTACAAATTACACACAAAAATATTGGTATCTCGTTCCCACGTATACTACCCCAGGAAAATTAAACATTCGACCTCGGAATAATTCGCATAGAGCTGAAAATTGGTAGAGACGTTAAGTATACCATTATAAATAAAATCTCAAAAGTCCCCGGCGATCCTCCTTGTGCAAAAATTTTTATTTAAGGTCAAATTAAGAAAATGGGGTTTTTCCTATTTATTTTTCAAATGGTACATTTTATCATAAAAATATGTATGACATAAGTGTAGATCATAGAAATCTCTACAAAAAATATCTTTACACTTTTTTCGTACGACTTACCAATCGTTATAAATAGCGGGCCTATAGTTGGGAAAATCATAATGTGGAAAAAACGGGGGAAATTATTTGAAAGGGCTTATCTCGCGAACTACTGGAGCAATTTTTATGTTATTTGGCACAGATAAGAAGTAGACCACGTGAAGGATCATAGGCTATCGATTTCAATATTTTTTTCAGTGGCTATATATTTTATACCCGTGCGACGCCGGGGCGGGTCGCTAGTATATTATAAAGCTGAAGAATTTGTAGAACTACTGGTTCGAATTGAAAAATTCTTTTTGTGTTGGATAGTCTTAGATATCGAAGAAGGCTTTAGGCTATATAACATCACCCTGCGACCAATAGGAGAGAAGAAATAGGTGAAGATGTGAAAAATACGGAGAAAACAATTTGAAAGGGCTTATCTCACGAACAGCTAAAGCAATTTTTATATTATTTGGCACAGTTATAGAATAGACCACGTGGAGGGACGTAGGCTATTTTGTTTTTGAGGAAAATGTACGGTTTCCGTGAAATTTATAATAAACGCGGGCAGAGCCACGCTTAAAGTCTAGTACTACATACTAGGGTTGTTTGACATGCTCTCGGCCTGACATACCTACTTCTGAATGCCTTGCAAGCGTACTGTTGCTCTTCGCGACTCGAAAAGATAAGATTTGGTAACGGTTATAAGTCACGCAAAAGTATGTTTGGCTGTGAACAGCCCTCGCATGCTGTAGTACAAGAAGTTCTGCTCCACCCTGTTAATTATGTATTTCACAGAAACCGTACATTTTCCCGAAAAACAAAATAGCCTATGTCCCTCCACGTGGTCTACTTTATATATGTGCCAAATAACATAAAAAATGCTTCAGCAGTTTGTGAGATAAGCTCTTTCAAATAATTTTCCCCGTTTTCCCACATTTTCCTCTGTTTCGTTGCTCCTATTGGTGGCAACGTGATGTTAGGTAGCTCAAGTCTTCCTCGATAAATAATACTATCCAACGCAAAACGAATTTTTCAATTCAAACCAGCAGTTCCACAAATTTTTTAACTTTATAATACAAGACGTATGAGTATGATTTCCCAAACTTTAAACCCGCAAATTATGAGGAATGGTAAGTCGTATGAAAAAAGTGTCTGAATATTTTTTGAAAAAAAAAAAATTATATTGTCTACACTCTTGCCATACCTATTTTTATGATAAAATGTACAGTTTGAAAAAAAATGGGAATAACATAATTTTCATACCTTTGACCTTGAATAAATTTTTTTTCACAAGGAGGATCGCCGGGGACTTTTGAGGTTTTATTTATAATGGTGTATTTAACGTCTCTACCAATTTTCAGCCTTATGCGAATTATTCCGAGGTTACGATTTTTTTGCGTCTAAATAGACCGGACTATACGTTAGCCGGTCACCTATTTATTAGTGCATGTCAGAAATACACGAGCAGCTGTAGGTCAATGTCAGAATTTCGCACTATCCGGCGACCGGACTTTGAAGTACAGATACCTTCTGCTGAAATTTAGTGCTTTATATTATCAGACTGACTTTTACAAAACGTTTTTGTGTATCTGCACTTACATAGCTATAACTGAAACAATTTTTATTTTCTTGACTTTTCAATCTATCTTGCCTTTTTAAACTTGTCAATTTAATAATATTATTCTCGTAAATATATAAAAATATATTATCTTATGTAAAATAAGCATATCTTCTTAGAAGAATCACAAACATAATACTATGTAACGTAAATTTTATCAAGAGCTTTTAGCGAGCACGCACGCAAAATAGGAGTAACGAATCCAACAATCCATAGATATACGAAATGCTCGTACTGTAAAGCCTAATTCATTGAATGCTTTGACAATATTTCAATACGCTTAAGCTTAGATATGGTGAATGGTGATCAAAATCATTGGAACATTTAAAAATCTCGTAAGGAACATTTCTGAGTTAATACGTACGTGCAATTATTGACTGATATTTGTGTAGTGATTATAAAATATACTATTGTTATAGTAGTTTATAATCGTAGAGTTTCGAATAAGTGTTATGAGAAAAGTTCTGTGACCAACCCAAGAAAATAAATTGAGTTCTTAGTGATGAAAAAAAGGGATTTGGGCGCAGTTAGTATTTTGTTTAATATTAAATAAACGTATTAAATTGTTATTTAATACTAAAACTGCTACTATATTCTTCCCCCATCCAATACTGCTACTACTATTAGATGGGGGAAGATCGCATCTTCTATATTCCACAAATGCGCTTACCGTTCCTTCTTAAATCTTTACAGATCTTAGTCACTTTTGAGTCTTCAGACTCACCGTCCCGCTTAAAATGATCTTACATCGTGGGCTTATGTCACAGAATAGCCGTGTAGAAGTGTTAGTGGGTGCATTCCATTTTTACGGTTTTATATTTTTAAATGTTCGACTCCGCTACCACTTGGTTCACAAAAAAAAGACCTAAAAATGAAATAATATTTTCATTTTTAGATGCACCTACCTACTATGTATTAGTAGTAGCTGTTAGGTAGTAGTTATCCTCTAGAATCTAGATACTTTGTATTTAGTAATATTAAGTCTTCGTTACAAAATCACACATTTTGTATTTAAACCTATTGGTTATCATTAGACAACAGATTTATGGTATAAAAGTGATCTTGTTATTGTGTCTTTAGGTACTATTTATATTTAAAAAAATATAATTTATTTGTGTTAAGGCTTAAAGCTATGTATAATTTGTTTATTATTTTATATTGAGTCATTAAAAATTTACTCTAATAATATTGTTTTTAAATTACTGAAATACCCCACCGGTAGAAGGAGAAGGGATTCTAATAGGGCCTTAGTGGTAGGCGTTAGCGAATACCTGCGGCAAAATTAATGGCAAGTAGTGCGATATTTAATAGTTCGAATGTTACAATAAAGTCGCTTTTCATGAGGCTATTTTCTTATTTTCTTGTCAGTACAAAGTGGCAAGTCATGAATAAAACGTAAAGAAAGTGAATAATATTATGAATATAAACCGGTCCATCCAAGACGAGAAGCTAATTAAAATGTAGGCAATCTGATGATACTAACCGCTAACGTTTGATCACAATTAAAATGCATGGTATTATGATAAAATTTTCTTGGGAAATAAAAAAATATGAATACATACTACTTACGAGTTACGACATAATATAAAATACAACAAGTAGAAGTTGTTTACTCGATCGGTACCGGCTATGGAGACAGCTTTAATACATTGTCGTTCTCTATACCTACTCTACAAAGTGGTGTACTTCTCTAGAAAACGCACATCATAATACTCTCCGTTATGAACGAAACCAATATCGGAGCTTTATCAGACAATAGACATTTTTTTACCTCGCGTATTTGAGTCTTATGATATCACGCATAAAAGTGAATCAAGCGTTTGAGTCCTGCCCTACGCATGCGCGCGTGCTCTCAGGCTGGGCGCTCCACCAGTTCGGTTAGTGGCGCGCTGGAGCGGCTGGTCGATTCCGGCCTGTGCGGGGAGCGCGCGCAAAACCTTTACCGCTTTAATCTGCTAAACCATATTTTCATGAATAAACCGAGCAAAAAGATAATCTGCGCTCGATCCGCTCGAGATTTTTATGTGAACACGTGAACGGTGGAACACTGGTGAAAGCTAGGAGGTGTTTATTTTTTTATTATTTACTATACTCGTTGATAGAACTCGGGAATCGCGGCATGTATAACGTGTATATGGGCACTTGACGTCGATTAATAATTGTGGTCTCCGCTTAGGCCGAGTGTCGCTGTGGTTTGTCTATTATTTCGCCAGATACCGATTATGACCACAAAAGAAACAGCGATTGAACTCTACTGATACTTAGCGGTATCATTTGGTCGAAAACATGGACGCTAAAAAGCGAGAATTTATGGTAAGTTATCACTGTATTAAATAGCCGAATTGAAAATTAAATAATCGGCCAAGTGCGAGTTGGTCTCGCGCACGAAGGGTTCCGTACCGTTATAGAGCAAAAATAGGCCAAAAATTGTGTTTTTTGTATGGGGGCCCTCCTTACATTTTTATTTTATTTTAATATTATTATTAATTATTGAAGTAGACATACAATCAAGGCCTTAATAAAAATATCATGTTCCTACCTGTTGCCATTACTGATATAGAGCAAAAAAGGCCGAAAAAATCACGTTTCTTGTATGCGAGGCACCCTTAAATATGAATTTTATTTTGTTTTTGGTATTTGTTGTTATAGCGGCAACCGAAATACATAATCTGTGAAAATTTCAGAAGTCTAGCTATAACGGTTCTTATGTTACAGCCTGGAGACAGACAGACGGACGGACGGACGGACAGACATCGAAGTCTTAGTAATAGGGTCCCTTTTTACCCTTTGGGTACGGAACCCTAAAAAGAATTAATATATAACCATTTTTTTAAATTAACGACTTGTTTTGTAGGCCTCATGACGTGTCCTCATACTATGTGTTAATGTTTAAGTTAAAGGTTGATACACAATACACATTAATAGGATCACGATTCACGTGACGTTGTATTGTGATCAATCAAAATACTATTACGATACATTTGATCGTAAATGTTTACTTATATGACCTATAAAGTATATTTTTATAGGAAGCTCTTTATTCTATCGAAAGTTTGTTTTTCCTAGATATCCCCTTGAAACCTTAACGCTTAAAACATAAATACAAAATATGTAAGTACAGACCACAACGCGCTTCTGAAATCGTGAAACTCGTGTCGGAAATTCGAAAACAAGTGTCTACCTACAGTCTACATTAACAATATTTGTTGCATATTTTTAGCTCTTTTAGGATTTAACCCATCAGTCGTGGCAAAACGAGACACAATAGCTTTTTCATTGTTATCGCGGCCGGATGTGGCCGCTTGGGGCTTCATGAATTAATTAACTTTACGTGTTGACAATCTACTGGATGAAATATTTTTTTTTTAAGTTTTGACCATAATATGTGTAATTTTGCTATGGGGAGTGTAACTAATAAACTGTAATAACATGCTTGCGCATTAATTATGGCCCTCCCGAGCAGCAACAGGTGGCCCGTAAGGGTGATAATTACCTTGTCAAAATAAGGAATTTATTGTAACATAAAATATAGCATTATGGTGTGGGAAAATAGAATAAACGGTATTCTACGTAAGTAGCACAACACGCCCGCCAAACTGGCTTTTTCAGATCTTAGACGATATGATGTTTTCTAGTCCAAAAATGAAGAATGATCTACAGGATGTAACAAAACTAAGTGATAATAATTTAGGGTGTGTATGTGTTTCTTGTAGAGAGTTCGCTGTGAAAGTGGCAGCGCTGAAAGACCAAATTTTTTTTTCACTTTTGTATGGGGAAACTCGTGACGCTGGGGCGCTTGCCCAATGCCCATACAAAAGTGAAAAAATAATTTGGTCCTTCATCGCTGCCACTTCTACAGGGAACACGTACACACCCTAAAGTATTACCACTTAGTTTTGTTACACCTTGTATAAAAATATACGTTTCTTGGCTCTACCCGCTAAGTAAGGTACCTGAACTGAGCTCTTGTGTTTAATAAAGTAAGTAAATAATATTAAATTAAAACTTAGTAATTAGCTGCCTATCATCTGACAAAAGATAATGTCAGCTTGCAAAGTTTCAGATTGTGGCGATATAACTAAATGGTTTGTCTGATAGATAAATATAGATTATCGTGCTGGGCGGGCGGCCGGTATCGCACCCATAATCAATGCGAGCAATAAAATATTCAATGCGAACAACAATTAAAGATTTTATTTTTATCCGTGTCCGTACTTAACTAACGAAGTAGGTACTAAGGTTGTTCTTCGCTTTGTACGCGAATTCAAGAATTCTCTTTATAGGTTCCTACATTTTGTGTCTTCAGTTCCATTTCAGTTCCAGTTCCATTAATGGTTCTCTTGTTTGTGTTACAGGATATGTTATTCAAATGATTGTTGCGTTAATTATGATTGTTGTTACCTGTTTGTCAATTGTTATCGGAATTATACGTGAAGTGATAGACAATGCAAATTTACGTTATTGCGTTGATATTATGTCGTTAATTTTCGATAAGGCATCTCCTAGAAAACAATATCTCTGTTACTAGGTATGTTATACCTGTCTTTATCAGGCCGATCAGGCCGCAGCTTTGTGGGAAAAGTGCTGATTTTTATATATATATATATATATATATATCTCACAATATATAATACCTCAAATACATTACGAGTAATGGCCATGATATGTACAAGGAATACTAATGCGACGTGCGATTGTGAAAATGATTTTTCTGAGATTGAAATGAATATCTTAAGTGAGACTTTGTTATGTGAAGAATGCTCGTATGCTCAATGGAGCGGCACCGGCCCCGGCCTCTATCTCCACTGAATGGTTCACCAGCTATTATAAATAGCCTATATCATGTGTGGCCGTGTACACAATTTGTGTCCGACGTAGTCCAGCCTTTATAGTCTTTATTAGGGCCCAAGTGTAAGCAATGGTGTTTTAATTTAAAATCTAGATGGTTATTACCAACCCAGTGACATAATGTAGAGCTAAAATAAACGTTTTCAAAAAGGGCTTCGTGGCTTGTGCAGATTTTTGCTTTTTACGTAGAGAACGTCTGCCGTCTTGGCTGAGCGTACGTCGCGACGTCTATATACAAATTGACGTCACGAGAGTAAAGAATGCTGTATGCACTTTAAAACAATATGTCGGACTGTGTAAACGCTTCGCCGAGTTTGCATAAATTAAAAACTTTTCTACCGCAGCATGTTGCTCCGATTGCGCAGCTCCGTTTTATTTCTGTCTTTATTCGGTTAATTGTTTTTGATATAGGATTAGATTTGATATCGTGGAATAGGTAATACGAGTAGTTAGTAGTTATATCTTTCTTTTATATCCGCAATGTAATTATTATTCACGGCGCACACGCGATTGTTGACTCAACCGAAACATTAGTTCGCGTAGTCAATTAGCTCCTTTGATATCGTTAGCGGGTTGGTACATTTTAAGTGGGTCAGCACTCGGTATGCGCCCAAAAACACAATTTTTTAATATGTATAACTGACATTATATTTGTAACGTTTTGGTATTTGTCGTCTGTTTAAGTTCAACATGTCTCGTGTTAAGCTGTGCTGCTCAAGGCAACATCGCTTGTTTATATGAGCCGCTTCTGAATTTATGCGATGCTTCAAATCCAGTAAACAGAGCGCTCAGTGAATATACATCATAGTTTCTGGCAGGGAGATTGTTTATAATAAATAAATCAGCCGATATTGATGCGTGCGCTTAAAATCTAAAAAAAAAACGGTTGTCTGTAAAGTCGGTTTACTGACGATAGTTGAACGTGACAACGTCATAGCCTTAACCCCTCAGTTCCGGGAAAAATCTATGCAAAAAAGTTGGCAGGTCAATGTGCAAAAAAAAAATGGCGCCCGGCCTACCCTCTTTGTAAAATTAATGTAATATGAAATATCCTTACATACAATCCATATTTTATGTTTGTGTGAACTACATTATAATATATGTTAAATTTTCTATCTATCAAGCCATCATAATATAGTATTTAGTCCGATGTGATATTAGTTTCTCAATTATAAACTTTCGAAACTATAATTAGTGACTTGTTCAGAAGAAATAAACGAATACTTTATTCTTATCTCAATGATAAACTCCTATACTAATTATTTTTGTAAGCAAATCGACGAATGATGTTGAGATGTATAAAAACAAACTACTTGAAATAGGACACTCCTCTGCAAAGAAAAAATAGTCCGCAAGCAAACATCGAACTTAGTGCTATACAAATAAATTTCAAAATGGCCGCGGCCGGCAGAAAGCCCTTAACCATATTGTGTCAAATGTTTATCGGTTCCCTGCCGGTCTGTGTGCTTAATAGGGCAATAAATAATTTCGTACAATAGTGTAGTAGTAGTTCTACAAGCTTTTAACGTAATTTATTTACAAACATAATAAGCAAATCGCTTCTGAATCTCTATAAATAGAAACAAACTTTTTCGAGTGTAACCTAAAGTTATTTCGATGTATTTCTTTCAAATGATTATCTAAAAATATTTATAATGAGTAAAATAAACTATTCGCAATACAAAACGCTACATACATTCGTGAAATCCAGTAAAATCTTCGAACAAAGCACAAGTCATACCTTGACACGTAGGAAATAGAGCACAATTTTGAATAGCCGAAATAATACTAATAGCTCACAGATTGTTTATTTATTTTTCATTCAGAGTGTGGTCAATGTATCAAAGGTCATAACTAACCAAACTTCTTCATACAAAAGTATTCTCTAAGTCATCGAAATACGTAATATAATCGAAACAAAGAGCGCGGCCCAGGTGGGCCTTACGGTTGTTGAGAGACTTGAGAGGATAAATGGAACGCCTCAGAGCGATCAGCGAGGTAACGCCGCATATTGCGTCATGTTTTTTCGTGCGCGCAGCCCATATCGAATTATAAGACGTTATCACGTCAAAACTAATATCACTTGCGCTATTTGTAAAATGCGGTACCTTAACGCGACTCCACGCATTTCAGCTACATTAGCACTTAGCAGGGACGTGCTCAGTGCTCACTGTAATAATGTTTGACGCTTTAATAAAATTCAATAAACTAATTAACTGCAGGTATCGCTCCGAGCGAGACGCGATGACATCACAAAATAAATAGAGTTACCCTGAACAATGCTCCCAATACCAAAATTATTTAATATATTATGTTTAAAATACGGTTATTGCTATAAAACTATCTAGGTTTCTTTCTACTGTCGTGATATACGGATTTCATTAATGCACCTAAGAACAGGTTAAACTTGCTGCGACGTATTAAAATGACGTGAAAGTGGTAAAGTGGAAGTGTCAAGGTGTCATTCTTCTGCAGCGGTCTGTATCATTTTCTATGTACAGTCGTAACGATAAATGCCAATCTGTTATCGTGGTTATAACTTTTGGCTAGCCGCCAAGGACACGCCTCGCTGTGGATAACCAAATATTGTAAGCAGACGTAATAAAATAAATCCCTCGAAAGTGGAATCCTTATTTTATATTGTTGAACAGATCCGGATAGTATCTCTAGTGATTGTAGCTGTTCTTACGATCTTGAGCGTTACGTAGATCAGCAAAAGGACATGATAGAGCAAGTTTAAACATTAATTAATCCTTGGAAATCTTTTATTATCGCGGCCCACTTGGGCCTTACGGGAATTGATGGGTTAAAATTAATGTTACAAGATTAACAGTAGTACTAATAATTTGTTTTTTATATTTCCAATTCTATAAGGCCCTGCCAACAACTTTTAGTAAATTTGGTTAAGGCTGAGCTGTGAACTACGGTCGGCTAGGTTTGAAATTATCTACATACGTTGGAACGCCATCTGGCTTATGAATCAATTTCTCTGACAGAACAATGTGGGGGCAAATGCCAAATGGTAAATGTCATTCAAGGGAGAAAGTGCAACTCAAATGAACTAGATATTCAGGTTTGAACTTTAAAGTATAAAAACTATTGTACCGAAATAGCATACTGGAGCCCGAAGCTTCAACCCACATGCGGGGAAAACATTTAACACGACCATGACCTTATGATTATTATTGTTAGTAGGTAAGTTTACCACAACAAACTATGAAAATACTAGAAATTAGTTTTATCGTGCGGAAACCGTACATTTTCCGGGATGAAAAGCTTCCCATAGGAAGCATCATACTCGTATCCTTTCCAGGGACTCAAAGTATCTCCATACCAAATTTCAGCAAAATCAGTTCAGCAGTTTGGACGTGAAGAGGTAACATAAAGTCCGACAGTTATGACACTTTCGCATTTATCTTGATTAATGATTAATTATTAATTATTATCTTATTGTTGTTAAGGCAAATCAACAAAAACTTTTAGAACAGACTTTTGTTAATCGAATAAAAGAAAACGGGATGCCCAATTGTTTTAACTATTACCTATTTCAATACTTACACGACCTCAACAATATTGACCAAACTGTGTTCGGTTCGGCAGTAAAGCCGCTTGTAAAAAACTAAAAATAAAATACGCGATGAAATTGTAACGCGGAATGTACACAATCGTCCATTCTACCGTGTCGTAAATCACACTGTATTGATTTATGTCTGTCGGACGAGATATCTGCTGAAGAATTTATGCAAACTAAAAAATTAGATCGGAAGATCGTCTAAATTATTCTAAACTCATTACTTTCATTGAGTAAACTACGCAACTCGTTCAAAGTTTCCTTACCTCGGATATTCTATGACATCTCTGGGCAGGAGCGCCAAAATACCAACTGCTCCCTCTGGATCGTATCCAACGAAGGGCCGCTCGAATTGTTGACTGCCAAAGTGTTTCAAACAGCTTGGACCACTTGGAATTACGCCGAGATGCTTCACTCTGCATCCTCTATCGGTTGTATCACGGGGAGTGCTCTGAGGAATTATTCGGAATCATACCACCTGCAACTTTTCGCCATCGTCCCACGCGAAAAATATACCATCCTCATCACCTTGATGAGTGGCAGTCTTCCACGGTGCGCGCACTGTAAAACTCTGGAACGAACTGTCACCAGCAGTTTTTCCGGACCTATACGACCTGCAAACCTTCAAGAAGATAGCGTATTCCCTCTTAAAAGGCCAGCAACGCACCTGCAGCTCTTCTGATGTTGCGAGTGTCCATGGGCGACGGTAGTTGCTTTCCATCAGGTGACACGTTTGCTCGTTTGCCCCCTCATTTTATAAAAAAAAACCTTCATGTTGGTGTCACCAAAAACATACCTGTTAAAATGGGGCAGAGTTCCTACCGGCTAATTCTTGGCCTAAAAAAAGAGTTGAAATCCAATCCAATGCCAAGTGTAGATGCACTTCATCGATCATAATCATCTCCCATCAACAGCCTGATCCATAATACTTCTAATTTGAACTTGGCAGGTTAATTTAATTCTATAAATAATTTCTAATCTGTACTAATATTAAAATTGGGAAGAGTTTGTTTGTTTGTTTGAACGCGCTAATCTCAGGAACTACTGGTCCGATTTGAAAAATTATTTCAGTGTTAGATAGTCCATTTATCGAGGAAGACTATAGGCTATTTCTGAACGCGCTAATCGGTCCTTTTTGAAAAATTATTTCAGTGTTAGATAGCCCATTTTATCGAGGAAGGCTATAGGCTATATTTTATCACGCTAAGACTAATAGAAGCGGAGAAATAGAGGAAAATGTGGAAAAAACGGGGCTGATCTCAGGAACTACTGGTCCGATTTGAAAAATTCTTTCAGTGATAGGCCATTTATCGAGAAATTCTAAAGGCTATACGAGTATTTTATCACGCTGAGACTAATAGAAGCGAAGAAATAGAGGAAAATGTGGAAAAAACGGGGGACAACATGAAGAATAGACCACGTGAAGGGACATAGGCTATTTTTTCCGTAAAAATGTACGGTTCCGTGAAATTCCTAAATAACGCGGGTGAAACTGCGCGGAACATCTAGTAATACATAGAATTAATCATCACGAAAACCTACCGATTTTTTGTTTGTTGTATGGGAGCCACCCTTTTAAAACATTTTTTTTTAGTATTTGTTGTTGCAGTGGCAACGTTTTGAACCTTTCGGTACGGAACCTTTAAAACTATATGTTTAAGAATAATAGTATTTTAATTATTATTTTTAACAAAAAAATTAAAACCATAAAGGTAATATAAGGTATAATAACTTTATGATTAAAACCGACTTCCAAGGTAAAAACAATAGTAATATGAACTAAAAAGTATTAAATAACTCTTACTCTTTAATAGTGCCTTTTTCAGAATTCGTCTAAATCTTAAGTTCTATTTCTGTAGGTACATACTACAGTCTTCATTATTTTGAAGTCGGTACCAGCTAATTTAATCGTGAGCTCAGTAATGTCAGAATATCTGAAACTTTTGGGACTGGTACCGACTTCAAAGTAATGAAGACTGTAGTATGTACCTACAGAAATAGTTAAGATTTAGATGAATTCTGAAAAAGGCACTATTAAAGAGTAAGAGTTATTTAATACTTTTTAGTTCATATAGTTTTAATTTTTTCGTTAAAAATAATAATTTCACTCTTTTCAGTTAAGTATCTACAAAATTAGGCTTTATGCGTAAATAACCAATACGAATGTTAACTATTCACATTATGTTACTTACTGCAAGCGAAATTGTGGTAAATGCTTGCAGTTATCTAAGCGATGCTGCAATTTCCAAAATTTTATCTTTAAAGGTTCAGTTCCTGAGATAAGCGCGTTCAAAATGAAACTCTTTAGCTTTATAATAATAGTAATGGATAAAAGTACATTAATTTAATTTAATTTATTATGTTTATTTTAGTTAAACTTAAATATTTGCCGCGGGAGAGCCATGCTTCGGCACAAATGGGCCGACTTGACCAGAGAAATACCACAGGCTCACAGGAAACTGGTGTGAAACAGCGCTTGCGCTGTGTTTCGCCGTGTGAGTATATTTACCGGAGACCCAATCTCCATTTCAACTGCGGCATTTCTAGAGTACCCCCCTATCTCTGTTGAATTGGAGACCCAATCTCCATTTCAACTGCGGCATTTCCCACTTTTTGTTGTTGTTTACACTCCAACCTTAATGCTGTCCATTTCCACCTTGAGACAGCAAAACCGGCTATGCTCTTCTTAACCGAAAAGCAGATATCATATCCGAGTGAAGAGTCTCGTTATACCACGGGGCCAGCCGCCAGAAAATCGGACCAGTAGTTCCTGAGATTAGCGCGTTCAAATAAGCCCTTTCAAATATATTTCCGTTCCGTTTTTCCACATTTTCCTCTATTTATTCGCTTCTATTAGTCCTAGCGTGATAAAATATAGCCTTCCTCGATGAATGAGCTATCTAACACTGAAAGAATTTTTTTAATCGGATCAGTAGTTCCTGAGATTAGCGCGTTCAAACATACAAACAAACTCTTCCGGTTTATAATATTAAAAGTATAGATGAAAATATAAGCATTATAATATTTTATAAAATGTATACTAATCTATACTAATCGATACTAATATTATAAAGCTGAAGAGTTTGTTTGTTTGTTTAGTTGTTAGAATTTTTCAAATTGTGTCCGATTTGAAGAATTCTTTCAGTATTAGATAGCCCATTTATCGAGGAAGGCTGGAGGCTATAATAACATCACGCTGTGACTTTTAGGAGCGATAAAACAGAGGAAAATGTGGAAAAAGCAGGGAAAATTATTCATCTTTGAGAGCTTCCGTTGCGTGCGCTGCAAAAACGGCCCAAGATGCCCAAAAATATGTATGGAAGAATTATTCCTCTTTAATGATCTAAAAAATGTCCGTGATAGTACGTGTCTATCATTTAAGATTAACTCAAAATAATCGTTTTTATATTATGGTCTAAGAATCGTTGGTCGAAATGAATGCATTAATGAAATAGACGCAGACGAAGCCGTAGATAACAGCTATAATTTATAAAGCTGAGGAAGTTGTTCGCCAAAATAAATATAATGCCCATAATAATAATTACTATTCCACGCGAACGAAGTCGCGGGCACAGCTAATTAGAGTTTAAAAATTAAAAGTCTGTGTTATACGTATTAACTTTGCATGTGGCGGTTGAAGTTGAGGTCGTCACAGGAATTTTATTATAGTGGACATCTGCTCCACAAAGTTGTGTGGCCTCGGAATGTGTCTTTTGGAGAAAATGGTGCCAGATATGTCCAATACTTGAGAAGTCACTACGGCTCCTATATAATCGTGGTTTTCGACGGGTATCCATTATGACGCTTCAGGAAAAAACACCAAAAGCTCTGAACGTCTCCATAGAGTTGGAGCTAAGTCCTCCCTGTTATCTTTGACGAGACAACAATTGTTTCAGTTGCTCAGGATAAGTTCCTATTGAATGACAGGAACAAGGTTAGATTCATCAACATACTGAAGGTGCAACTGGAGAGGAACAATATTCTTACACTACAAGCAGAGGAGGATGCTGACCGACTAATAGTAACTACAGCCATTTCCAATATTATGTTTTCTACATACGACGTAGTGAATTTTAATTTTTTTTTTTGATTTTGCAAACATTTGAAAAGCTGTATCTTTGAAACTATTCAGTTTATCGAGACCCAACTATTCTCATTTCGTTGCAAATTTAGTCTATTTTAAAGTAATTCCTGGTGACTTCTACCATTAAACAGGTCCTTGGTGGTAAAAAATGGCAAAAACTGAAAACTGATCAAAAATTTAATGGTTTCTCATGAATTTTCCAATGTTCCGGAAGGATTTCGAGGTGGAAAAATTATATTTGACATTATCACCTCATCACATACAACATATAAAAAAAATCAGAACCTCCCCATCTGATGCAAACCAAAATGTACCAATTCCATGTACTATAATTATGTAATACGTCAATGTTTTAAAAATCATTTAATTCTGTAGTCGCCAATATTTATTATAATATCAAATATATATTATAATACCAAATATCACATAACACATATAATAAAATGTGTTATGTGATATTTCAGATTTTTATTATCTATGTTTTTTGGTGACGTGAAAGCGACCTAAATAACAAAAAACTTCTCAGCAAAGTTACTTACATCGCTTCTATATAGCAATAATTTGCTGTATAAAGTGTGCCCAATTTGGTCATGTAGAGGTTGAGTAGAAGCTTATATAGCAATTTTTCATAGCAAATGGCGATGTAAAAACATGCCCACAGCCGCTACTCGGCAATTTTGTGCTACCTGGGTTATTCTTGAAATATGAAAAAATTCACGACAGTAGGGAATATGCTGAATTTAAAAGGAAAACTATCACGGCTAAGAAGACTTCATAAGTTTAGCTATTAGCTATTAGTAGGGGAGGTCGCGCTCAGTTTAAAAAGTAATTTCATACCAAGCGAAAATCGTTACAATAATAGTATTCCACTAATACATAACAGCTTTGATCGTCAGCTGCTTCAGAAGTGGTGGAATAAAAATTGAGAGTATCTCAAAGCTGTTGTTGGGAATCGTATTGAATTGACATTAAAAAGATCACAATTCGCACCCAATAAAGGTTCATATCTAGATTATACACGTTTAGGTTTGATAGGTGTCGTTTTAGTTTTAGTATATAACAACAGATGGCGCTTTTAAAGAAAATGTATTTAATTCTTCTTCACAAATATTGACTATCGAATTAATTACTTAAAATTGCTATGTGAGACAATTTTATGGTTAATTCAAACGAAAATCGCCGTCAGCTGAATGTTTGCAGGTGGAAATGTCGTCTACGCGACGCCCTAGCATACATTGAGCGCGAAGTAGGGCTATATTGGTCATAACTTATATCGCTGGCTGACGGTTTTTCCACCATCGTATTAGCGACTGACGGTTTTCTTTATTATTTACAAAGTAGAAACATTCACCTGTATAAATTTTGTACGGTATAAAATGACTTTATATTCAAAAATTTTTTACATGTTCAGTAACGCGACTGACGTTGAATCCCCCGTCTGCAATACGGCTGACGGTGATTTTTTGGTTAAACATGACCTCAATAATCACCCATCAAAGTTTCATTCGGTATAAAATCACTTTTCGCAACAATTTTTTTTACAACTTTGAAATACTCTCAGTTAACATTCCACCACGGGTGCGGCGACTGACGCTGATTAATTGATTGATAAATATTAAGCTACCGCTGGACAAAAAATTGGTCGGTATGAAATGGCTTAGCAAACGATAGCACTACCTCCCCTACTATATGTCCACATTATGCAATTTCATCTTCAATTTTCGTCATCTTCTTTTTATTCAACTTTCGTTTGGCATATTCTATAATTTAATGCGTCAAAGTCCACCCGCGTTGAAAGAAAAGTGTCATAGCGCGCGCTACGATTTCAACGCGCGTCGCGGGCATGCCTCACATTCGCTGTTGACTGCGCTATAAGTTATAACGCATGCCCTTGATGAACAAAAAAGGCACAGTGTGGACAAAGCTATTGAGTAATAAGTTGATCAACTAAAAAAATGTATTCGGCGAATAGGAACTTTTCGTTAAAATAACTAAAAGTCGAGATGATGTTGTTAGTAGTGTAAAATACGCTATAACAAATCAAAACTAACGGTACTACGGAACCCTATATTGCGCGTGGCCCGACATGCCATTGGCTGTTTTTTTTTAATTTAATATCAAGTACCACACAGGTTAGGCATAATAATAATTATACCTAACCTAAATAAGTAAAATAATTCAATTATTAAACAAAAACCATGTTTTACTACATATTTATGTTTATTGTCATTTTCGGCAGGTCCTTCTAATACTTTTTATAATCCATCATCTATCGTGATCGGTTTGGTCATATCGGGCTCGTAATTAAAGTCGAGGGTGCGCGTACGCAACAACTCCTTATAGACGTAGGCGGACTTGCGCGGCGTGCGCGTCTTCTCCGGGCTCTCGAAATCCACCTCGTATAGCCCGAAACGCTCTCTGTAAAAAGTTGGTTACTTAGAAATGGTAGAGAATAAAAAATACTTCAAAATAATTTCATAAAAATGATGAGTTAAAGCGTTAAAACCTACTTAGTAAATAATACTTAACAAGGTCGGACCATAAAACATAAAGGACGCATTTACTCACGAGTATCCTTGCGACCATTCAAAGTTGTCCATTAGGCTCCATGCCGTGTACGCTCTGACGTCACAACCTTCTTCCATCGCGTCGAGCATGGCATCGAGATAGCTTCTATAGTAGTCAATACGGTCGTCGTCGTTTAAGCCACCGAAAGACGAGTAACCGTTCTCAGTAATTATCACAGGAGGATTGTCGAAGACGTCCTTAATTTTAGTCAAGAGTTTATAGAAACCCCATGGAACCACCTGCAAAAATATAAATTTTTATTTCGCGAATATTTCATAAGCGGATTTGAAATATTTATTATTACATTTTATATGACGCTTTAAATTAATTTATACGAAGATCTTGATCATAAATTCTCCAAAATCTTTCGTTCTAGTGCAGGGCCGATATAATAATATTATGCATCCAGCTTAAAATAACAATATTATCATTATTCTAAACATAATTAATAATTACATACCTTTAACCAAACAGATGCTCCTTGCGGCCAATCACTTTGGGCATATCCCATGACGCCCATGTCATCTCTATATGAGGGTGAATCGTATACGCCATCTACGGATTCGTTTCTGTATACAATACTAGAAGAATAGTGATTAATTCCGAGGAAGTCGGAGCTTCCCCTCACTAATTCTATCTCATCGGCGGTAAATTCTGGTAGCCTTGACCTGAAGAAACCTTGTTTTTCACTCTTTTCTGCAATCCTCTTTTTCATCGACGGCGGAAAATCGCCGGTCTTGGAGAAGATTGGATACGCGTATTGTCCCCACTAAAAATAAATATTACATTAACATCTATATATTAATTGAAACACTTTGGATCCCTTTTGGCGAAAAATGCGGAAATATAGGTGATTGAAATTTTGCACAGTTATAGTTTATATTATGGTGTAGGAGTGTATCGAGCTAATATTATCTTGAAATTATGCTTTTATCATACACTTTTTAACAAATAAAACGTTACACACACTACAACACACACACTAGGAGATTTTGATTGACTAGCCTACACAATTTTTTTCTCTCCAAGAATGTTAAACACTAATTAATAATCGTAATACCAAAGTACGTCACTGAATCGCCCAGCGGAAATAGAGTCTTTGTACGAGTCGCATTTTATTTTATAGTTATTTTATTACTAGTAGACTAACATACATAAATCTATACATACTCGTATAATAAAACTGTAGAAATGAAAATTCTGTACATTAAAGATATTCAAAAAATAATAAGCGGGGGGTGCTACTACATCGCTGTAGAAGCCAAAAATGTGGTTAGTTTTTTTGTCTGTCTGTCTTTCTGTCTGTCTGTCTGTCTGTCTGTCTGTCTGTCTGTCTGTCTGTCTGTCTGTCTGTCTGTCTGTCTGTCTGTCTGTCTGTCTGTATGTTTGTTCCACTACCACACGAAAACTACTGATCCGATTTGAATACGGTTTTCGCAGATATATTTGTCTTCTTCCAACTCAAAATCTGGTGTATCTAAATCACCCCCCCCCCCCACCCCTCTAAGGGGAGCAAAGATTGGGTAAGATTTGTATCAAACTTTTTTCTTTAATTGACATCTGGTGTATAAAATTTTTCCCCCCACCCCTCTTAGGGGAAAAAAGAGGGGGTAAGATTTTGTATCAACTGATGAAGTAGAAATACTTTAAATGGCAAAACAGCGTTTGCCGGGACAGCTAGTACATAATATTATTGGGATTGGGCTTAAAATAAAAAATGTAAGCCCCAAAGGCAGGGCAGGTCATAATACAGGTCGAAAAGTTCTGTAACTACTTCTCGTTCTATAATTTCTCTCGCCAAAATGCGAACGTTGTCGTCGCATGCGTCTGCCTGGTATGGCTGCTGCATTGTGTCTGTCCTTCGCGAGGTTGTAAACAAGCGGCTAGACGGTTGGCTACAAGTTGCCAACCGACGCTTCCGCCTGTGGTTGCCAACGCAGGCCTCGCTACCAAGGGCGTTTAAAGGTCAAACCAAATTTGGTATCAAACAACTATCTACATTGTTGTAAACTTCAGTTGCCAACCGCCCGCGCCGTTGACAACCGTATATCAGGCCCGAGTGTGAGTTTTTGTTTCACATTCGATCGTGAACGCGTTTCGCCTTTACTAAGATTTTGTATGGGATTTGTACAGCGCCACCTAGCGATGCTCACGGGAGTGAGCCCAGCTCCCATACAAAATCTTAGTAAACGCCAAACGCATTCACGATCGAATGTCAAACAAAAAACTCACACTCGGCACACAGATACTTTAAAGTATACTTTACTTTACTTTAAAGTATCTGATACACGGTTGTCAACGGCGGTTGGCAACTGAAGTTTACAACAATGCAGATCGTTGTTTGATACCAAATTTGGTTTGACCTTTAAACGCCCTTGATAGCGAGACCCGCACTTTCGACCTGTATTAAGACCTGCCCTGCCTTTGGGGCTTACATTTTTTATTTTAAGCCCAATCCCAATAATATTATGTATTTATGTATGTTAGTCTACTAGTAATAAAATAACTATAAAATAAAATGCGACTCGTACAAAGACTCTTATTTCCGCTGGGCGATCCAGTGACGTACTTTGGTATTACGATTATTAATTACTAATTAGTGTTTAACATTCTTGGAGAGCAAAAATATGTGTAGTATGTACCTATTGTATGTATGTATGATAAGCATAATAAAAATTAATTTTAGTCATAATAAAAATTTAACATAATTATATTAGAATTATTATATTAGAATTAGGTACAGGGCGCCATGAGGTTGTGTGTGAGTTGCGAGCGTAGAGACGTCCTATTCACGCAAAATCTATTCGACACCGTGGTTTACAACACGTTGACAACAGCAACAACAGTGTGGCTGGCAACGCGCAAACCCGTTTTTGCTGTTGACAACCGCCGTTGACAACCGTGTATCAGATACTTAGGCTGGCCTCACACAGCCGGAATGTTACTCTGTATTCATAATCTGAATTCATATTATTAATTTCGAAAGACCGGAATACCATACAATATCAGTATGCTCCACACACATTCTGATTTTTTCAGATTATGAATTTCTCGATATTGTATCGTATTCCGGTCTTTCTAAATTAATAATATGAATTCAGATTATGAATTCAGAGTAACATTCCGGCTGTGTGAGGCCAGCTTTAAAGTAGATTTAGTTTTTTTATTGAATCTTAAATACTGTTAAACTATTATTACAAGGCCAGTCTGTCATCATTTGACTTTATTAATCTGAGACTGTCGTAGGAATTATGTCTCAAAAATAATAAAGTCAACTTTTTGACACTAGAATATCAATAGAAAAGCGTTGAAATTTGAAACTTATAATTAAATTTTTTATTTGAGGTCGAATATGGGTCCAATTTCGACCATTGGGCGGTTCTCTGTGAGTGAAAAAATTCATAAGTTTTATAAAAGGAAAAAAGGAATAAAA
Source organism: Polyommatus iphigenia (assembly GCA_963422495.1). Taxonomy (NCBI): domain Eukaryota; kingdom Metazoa; phylum Arthropoda; class Insecta; order Lepidoptera; family Lycaenidae; genus Polyommatus; species Polyommatus iphigenia. Next base: position 2,276,286 of record OY730190.1, read on the forward strand.
AATAGAATAGGTAATATTATAGGATCTTTCAAAAATTTTATAATTCTGATACCTATTACATACTTCAAATTCATATTGATCTTCGCTAGCCTCCCAATGTTCATCAGTTTCAGGCTCGTACCACGATGCACTCAACGTAATACCGATAGTACCACCCTGGGTCGGTCTGAACTCATTGTTATATATATGATACGTTTTAGCATGGGCTACTAGTAAGTTCTTAGCGCATAAGTATTCAGCGTAGCCTGTGATATTTAACATAGGTGCCAAGCCAGCATCAGAATATCCTTGCAAGCAAACTTCTCGGGGCTCATTCATAGTAATCCAATATTTTACCCGATCGCCGAACAGTTCAAAAACGATTCGGGAGTAATCACTGAACCAGTCAACCATATGTGGATTGGACCAGCCACCCAAATCTTGAAGCTTTTGAGGTAAATCCCAGTGGTAAATAGTCACCATGGGTTCGATGTTGTACTTCTTCAATTCGTCAATTAAGTTGTTGTAGTAGTCTACTCCCGCTTGGTTGATCACATCGGAAAAGCTGGTCGGAAGGATCCTGGACCAGGATAAGGAGAATCGGTAAAAGTCTAGACCAAGCTCCCGGACCATTTCCACGTCTCTCTTGTACAATCGATATGATTCATTTGCATCGTCTCCGGTGTCGCAGTTTTTTATCAGACACGGAACTTGATGAGCTATACGATCCCAAATGTTCTCAGATTTACCTGGAACGTCGTTCTTTTTAAAAAAATTGTCCAAGTGCGAGTCGGACTCGCGTACGAAGGGTTCCGTACAGGTATAGAGCGAAACTGGGCAAAAAATTGGGTTTTCTTGTATGGGAGCCCCCCTAAATATTTACTTAATTATATTAAAATTTTATTCATCCATATAAATATTAATACGGGAGCGAAAAACTTTGGACCCGTTTTGACGAAACGTAGGTGATTGAAATTTTGCACAGTTATAGTTTACTAGCTATTTGACCGAGCTTTGCTCGGTATTCGATAAAACACGAATAAAATGACATTTTCTAAAAATGATTCCTAGCTAGATCGATTTATCGCCCCCGAAACCCCCTATATACTAAATTTCATGAAAATCGTTGGAGCCGATTCCGAGATTCCAATTATATCTATACTAATATTATAAATGCGAAAGTATCTCTGTCTGTCTGTCTGTCTCGCTTTCACGCCAAAACTACTGAACCGATTGTAATGAAATTTTGTATACAGATAGTCTAAAGCCTGAGAAAGGACATAGGCTACTTTTTAACTGGAAAAAGGGGATGTAAGGGGGTGTTTATGCGTAAATTTGTTCAAATTAAGTTAGTTCCAAAAATTCATAACAGATGGCGCTAAGAGACGCCTACATCGCGCTATCGCTTGCTCATGCGTCTTTCTATAAGATGTGGTACCATGTAAAGTTTGGTTTTATGATTCTTTCGATTGTTATTACACGTCATTAAATATTAACTCACTACTCAGTACTTTAGCTATGCAGTGACGTAACCTTAAACCTACCAATGACAAATATTAAATAGTTTATGGGTAACGCGCGCTTTAAACTGAAGTCCACGCGGACTAGTCGCGGGCAACAGCTAGTATATTATATATACAAGAATTGCTCGTTTAAAGATATAAGATACGGTGCTGGAGTGCATCGAGCTAATATTATTTTGAAATTACGCTTTTATCATACATTTTTTTAACAAATAAAACATTACACACACTACAACACACACACTAGGAGATTTTGATTGACAAGCCTACACGTGAATGTATGTATAGGCTTGTATGTAATGTACTCTTTTATTTATAGTTGAAGTCTGTTGTCAAATTGAAAATAGATTTAATTTGACAATTATTACACGCAGTTTTGGCGGGCATGTGAAAGAGTGCTGTTGTGTTTTGTATTATTTTCCTAAAATAGTGTTAGCTGGGTTTTTAATGTGTAATATTGGTAGAATATTAACCATTAGATATTCGTGTTCATGCACAAGTGTAGGAAAGTGATGTAATATCCAGAAACGTGCTATTTTGTGTTCCCTCCAAAACTCCATCGAAAGTTTCAGTAAAGCGTCTACCACTTTACTGAATCGACCGACTTGACTCCTGTGACTGTTTTGACTTTTATTTAGACTTTGACTAGACTTTAGACCTGACGATACATGAAAACGATGATGAAAATTATAATAGGAGGAATATGGTTTTCCCGCCATATTCCTTACCTTTTTACCTTGTCTGTGGCACAACATACACATCCTTTGTGTCAAGTTGCCAAAAAAGAAGAAAAAGAAAGAATTATTACACGGCCAGTCTGTCATCATATTTTGACTTTATTAATCTGAAGCTGTCGCAGGAATTATGTCTAAAAAATAATAAAGTCAATATTTTGACAATAGAATAGAAAAGCGTTGTAATTTGAAACTTGTAAATATTTTTTTTATATAAGGTCGAATTTCGACCCTTTTTTTTTAATTTTGGGCGATCTCTAGTAATTATTATTAAAGTACAAATATAATTAAGGATTTTGTGAAAATTTCAAGTGCCTAGCTGTTACCATTATTGATTACGAGCGAAAAAACCTAAAAAAATCACATTTCTTGTATGGGAGCCCCCTTAAATATTAATTTTATTGCATTTTTAGTATTTGTTGTTATAGCGGCAACAGAAATACACAACCTGTGAAAATTTCAGAAGTCTAGCTATACTTAGCGGTTAGCGGTTCTTGAGGTACAGCCTGGAGACAGACGGACTGACGGACAGACATCGAAGTCTCAGTAACAGGGTCCCGTTTTTACCCTTTGGGTACGGAACCCTAAAAACTGTTTAAACTTCTTGACTTTCTTCCAGACTTTTGTTAAAAGTTCAATTGCACTTACCATCTTCATTCCATGCCCCTTCTATCTGGTAGGATGCTGTGGCAGTCCCGAATAATAAGTGTTCCGGGAATTTACGAGGTTCCTTCTGAGCATCGCATGTAATCGTAATGAAGCATAGTGTTAAAACTAGACTGAAAAACAGAAAGTAGACATTAGATTAGTGATAAATAATAATAAAAGATAGATTAATAATAATAAAAATATTATATTTTCTTTCCTTAAAAAAAGTGAATGTACTAACAACTTTAATGTTACCATGTTGCTTACGTTTAGACCCCCTTGCTAGTATGTTTGTGGCATACTATCACCGCTATATATTACCTTTATCTCTGTGATTAACAGTTCTATCTCAATTTTTGACAATTGTTTATTTTTTGTGACATATCGAAACCTAAAGGCAAACGTTTTATCAAGATTACTAGCTGTTGTCAAAATAGGAGGATTTATAGAGATAAAATTTAAGTGTTTTCTAAAGCAGGCGTGCAGGCCTCAGTAAACAGGTGTAATCCGCGCGCGACCAGAATGGGATCGGAATGACTGTTTTGTTGACGTGCGCTGACATTTGGCCAGCCACTTAAACACTTTACAGAAACTTTACAGAAAGGCTTATATAACTAGGGTAAAATACCAGTCATTAGAATATTTCAGTAGTGGGACACTTTATACTTTGATCGTAAAAATAAAAGTTTGTGGTTTTTAAACGACGTAAAAATTAATGGAATTAATATTGAGGGGCATTCGCGTTCCAATAAAAATAGAGTATTTTAATTATTATCATAACATATGCCTGGAATACTTCATATAAAACCAAAATCACTATATTATGTTTCCATTTGAATTTCGAGGAGTTCGCTCAAAATTCTTATGGAAGAGAGAGAGAATTGGAGAGAGAGTTTTGTGAAAATGGGACCAAATTGGAGTGAAACCTTATACAACAAAACAAAAATTTTTGAAATCGGTTCACAAACTGCCGAGTAATCGTTGAACATACAAAAATAATAAAAAAAAACCGGCCAAGTACGTGTCGGGCCACGCGCAATATAGGGTTCCGTAGCACCGCTAGTTTTTTTAATTTTTTGTATGGTCAATGAATGTACATTTATAACCTGTTATACACTACTAACAACATCACCTCAGTTACTTTCAAAGGAATTTGAACGAAAAGTTCCTTTATACTTCGCCGAATACATTTTTTTTAGTTGATCGACCATTACTCAATAACTTCTAAAGTCTTCTTAGCCGTGATAGTTTTCCTTTTAAATTCAGCATATTTCCTACTCCCGTGACACTGGACTCTAACGATTTTTTCCACTTTAAAACTTAATATTTCACAAACGGATCCCCAAATCGGAAAATGATCTATGAATGCTCATAAAATTTTGAATAACCTATCCAACGACACCCCACAAGATCGGGTGGACGCGAAAAAAAAATTTCATCCCCGCTTGATGTGTAGGGAGGTACTATAAAAAAATATTTTTTTAAGATTTCATGTACCATTTTGTCGGCATCATTAATATGTGTATTCATGCCAAATTACAGCTTTGTAGGTCCTATAGTCTCTGAGCAAACCCGCGGACAGACAGACAGACGGACAGACAGACGGACAGACCGAAACTATAAGGGTTCCTTGTTGACTACGGAACCCTAAAAATCTGCAGCCGAACATATAACCTCCTCCTTTTTTGAAGTCGGTTAAAAAGTGGCGATATCACCACTTTTGTGGTGTGTATGTGTGGTGGATATATATATATACCTATACTTTACGTTACATATTTTAAACATACAGTCTAAGATCTGTTTATTTTACTCATTGGCCATTGCTGGAAGAAGAGCAGGTATTCTGTAGGATGCCTAGGAATTATATAGTTTGCCTCGCCCTAGGAATTGTATACATTGCCTAGGTATTGTATATAATCCCTGAATTATATAGATTGCCGCTAACATAATAATATTATACATACAATGAGTCCCGACACCAGTATCCTTCCTCTTTTGATGTCATGATGTATGATATATTTTATCGACTAATTGGCTCTCAAATTTTTTCTCTGTCTCACGGTTGTAAAATAGCAGCCATTCTAGTTTTTTTTTCGGGCGCTCATACTAATCTGACCAATACTTCTCATGAAAATATCCTATGAACATAAAAAATTCTATCTCATTTGATAGTTAAACTTGTGAACTACGTTTACACAGACATTATGTTACAAATTTCACGGAATAAAACATAGAAAAACCAAACTCTAAGAAAAATAAAATAATGTGTTTTTTTTAATTAATCGCTTTTTATGAAAAATCTTGTGCATTAATCTGGCCTTTTATTATTTTAAAAAGATAGAGGAGGTTTTTATGTAAAATAAATTCCTTGACTTCTATGCTCTCAGTCAGATAGTTTAGAAGTTATAACGGTTTGCTTATGAAATATTGGTCAGTAATATAAATATTACCGTTAATTTGTGAAAACCAGTTAGAATGCAATAATGCAAAGGTGCTCCCAAACAGCAGTTATGTAACGTTATTAAACATTATGTAACACGATCACATTTTATAACATCGTGTAACATACGCTACAACATGTCAAAAAATAAACGTGTCTTTGGTTATAATTTGTTAAAAAATGTTAGACAAAAATGTTATCTAACGTTATATAACTTCTGTCTGGGAGCACCTTTAGAAGGTATTCTGCAGATTATCTGGCTGAGTCAGTTAAAGTGCAAATAAATCATTTTTTTCTTACATTATCGCAATAATCTGCAGAATACCCAGGTAATAATCTGCAGAGTAACGATCATTCATACGGTAAATTGCATAAAACAGGTTCTTGTTTGAATAAAACATTTAGTTGTTGAGAATTATTTAATATAAGTTTAGGACATAAACAAAGGAATAAAATTTAAAAAATTAACTAAAATGTTTTTATGAGCCTATGCTGTTGCTGAGAGCTGGGGATGCGCAAACGCATTCCTTAAACGCAAAGAAATAGGTGAAAAAGGACGACGCGGATTGATCGCAAAGTTAGTTTTTTCTTAATAACTCGATAAAATACAACATTTTAAAAATCCATATAGGTACGTCAGTTTCTCAATGATAGAATTTTATACAATGTGTTAAAATATTAATTTCTAGTGTAATGCACGGACCTTATGGCAATATATGAAAAATTCGTAAAAATTAGATGTATCTTTGTGATTTTTTTCTATCGCGAAAATTTTAAGATATCGTGTTTCCGTTAGGTCGGATCCTCGGAAATATAATCATAGTATCTATGTTTAAAACCGGCCAAATGCGTGTCGGGCACGCGCAATATAGGGTTCCGTAGTACCGCTAGCTTTCGTTTTTTTTTATGGTCAATGAATGTACATTAATTGTAACGTGTTTGACACTAACTACTATCAACATCATCTCAGTACGTTAAAAGTAATTTGGACGAGAAGTTTTTTAGCTGGTTCACTATTACTCAATAACTTATGAAGTCTTCTTAGCCGTGATTAGTGATAGTTTTCATTTTAAATTCAGCATATTTCCTACTCCCTTGAATTTTTTCACATTTCCAGAAACAACCGTTTAGCTGGTAGAAAGGGGGGGGGGACACTAGACTCTTACGATTTTTTTCACTTTAAAACTTCATATTTCACAAATGGATCCCTAAATCGGAAAATGATCTTTGAATTCTCGTAATATTTTTAAAAACCTATCCAACGACACCCCACACGGTGGGGTGGACGCGATAAAAAAATTCGTCCCCGCTTGCTGTGTAGGACCTAGATTAAAAAATGTTTTTTCAAAGAACTTAAATACCGTTTTGTCGGCATCATTAATATGTGCATTCATGCCGAATTACAGCTTTGTAGGTCCTATAGTCTCTGAGAAAAACCGCGGTCAGACAGACGGATGGACGGACAGACGGACAGACCGTCCATTCCTCCGTTCCTTGTTGACTACGAAACCCTAAAAATGAAACAATTCAGGGCTTATTTTCAAGCATAAAAATGAATTATAAAAGTCAATTTCTTAATGGGAGCTCCTATACAACAGACGTTTTTTTTGCCTTTTTTGCTCGATATTAATAATGACAACAGGTAGGCACTTAAAAGTTTCACAATATCCTTAATTATACGTGCACTTTAATTATTATTAATAAAATAAAATTAATGAATAATTATTTACCATACAAGAAACTATATTTTATTGCTCTATAATGGTACAGGAACCCTTCGTGCGCGAGTCCGATTTGCACATGGCCAATATTTAACAATTAATGATCGGTAGGTAAGCATATTTTAAGTTCATAGTTGATATCCAATGTTCTCGTCTTCAAGGTGTGTTTGTAGAAATATGCTGATTTCCGCGGTCTGCGCGTTCTGTGTGGACTCGTGTAGTCCACCTCGTACAGCCCAAATCGTTCGCTATGGAAATAAAAATATATTACAGCATGAAACTAAATAAATCTAAATAAATATAAATAAATCTATACACGATCTATAAACGACAAGAAATTTTTTATTCCGGAAAAATTAAGGTTATCGCAAATTTAAGGCACGATAAAGTAATTTTAATTCTAGTTTTTTACTAAAAGTAAAAATTTAATGCATGAAAAAATAAAAGTGAATAAATCAGAAAAAAACATTATAACCCCATCAACGATAATATGGAAAATAATAGAAATAGTTTACAATAATTTAGTCTAACGATTTTAATTAATGTAATTTGTTTAAATATTCTAAATTACCATAAAATAATCATTTAAGATTTATGACTTGTAGTCGGCCAAAGAATGGTATTTCCTTTATTTTTCAAAGACGTACTATGGACGAAGATGACGAAAAACTTAAAGCAAAATCTCACATGTCTATATGTTAATGCATCATTCCACTTCGTCTGTCGTTGCGGTCAATTTACTTTGAGGCAGAGGCAAAGTGTTCAAATAAGATGAAATTGCATCACAATTCACATCGCATCACGCCTGTAGATGATGCGATATATCAAACACATGCATTTCTAACTTTGTTGTCGAAACTATCGACTTTTAACTAAATACCCCATTAAATAGGAACTTTATCGCCATACCTGTAGCCGTGCAGCCACTCGAAATTGTCCATGAGGCTCCATGCCGCGTACGCCCTGATGGTCGACCCGTCTTCCACGGCGTCCAGCAGCGCCGACAGATACGTCTTGTAATATATCACCCGGTCGGTGTCGTTCAGCCCGCCGTGGCTCGCGAAACCGTTCTCCGATATGAACACCGGGGGATTGTTGTAATTTTCTCGAATCCTCGTGAGAAGCTTGTAAAATCCCCATGGGACTACCTGGAGAAAGAAAAATGATTTGCTACCTTTTTCTAAAAGTCAAGTGAGTAATCGAGTTGATTAATGTTTAGTCACGTTGGGACAAGATATACGGGCAATCAGAGTGCAGCTGTGTACAGTAAGCACAATCAACGTCGATCATAAGCAGTAATATGCCTTCTACGGATTTGTAGCTGCTTGTATTTGTCCACCTTGGGACCGTGGAGAGGGTGCATTACAATGTTACGACACATTACATATCTATAAACTGTTGCAAGCAATGAATAGCTGAAACAAACAGAGCTAAGCACACAGAGAAATAAAAATGTAAATGTACGATTCACCCTAAAGGGCTCTACGCAATTTCTGTAGCTTACTACGCCGTAGCCCGTAGTCCGCGTAGCCCGTAGCCCCGCTACGTCGCTAACGTAGCAGGGAGCAGGATCAATTTGATACGGTGGCCACTGGACTGTGCGACAAAACGTTTGACGCCAAGATAATATTATTATACTTCAGTTTCATAGTATATATTTGATATGAACCTAATAATAATTTTACTCACTTTCTCTTTTGATTAGTATTGCTCTTAATCTAGTTTTTGTCTCTCGTGACTTTGGATTTTTTTACTTAATATTATTTTGTTATTATTGTATATCCTACTAATATTATAAAGGCGAAAGTTTGTTTAGATGTATGTATGGATGTTTGTAACTCTTTCACGCAAAAACTACTGAATGGATTTTAATAAACCTTACAATAATATAGCTTATACATCAGAATAACACATAGGCTACAATTTTAACCGACTTTCAAAATAGGGGAGGTGTTATGTTCGTTTTTTATGTTCAACGATTACTCCGCCGTTTGAACCGATTTTCGAAATTTTTCTTTTAAGGTTAAGGTATCATCCCAATTTGATATTATATTCACAAAAGTGGTGACCTGATGGAGGGATCCATAAGTAATCGAGAGAGCTCCTCAAAATTTATATGGAAACATGTGGTGAATTCGGTTTCGTGAAAAGTATTCTAAGCATATGCTACCAACAAGTAAGATTTTGCACCGAGGTATACCATGGTTCGGAAGGTGCTGAGAGAACTCCTGATTTCTTTATAGATACAAGTTTGGAAATTTCGGCGTTGTTTTAAGAACGGAAAGCATATGCTACTATGCAAATTACATTCATCATCATCACTACTATATTATACCATGCATCATCCCATGATTATGACCCTATTATTGGTACTTTTCATGGTCTTTTAGATCGAGACTCGACCACGTGAAGGAACATAAGCTATATATTAGTTTCCGTAAAATTCCTTATTTACGCGGGCGAAGCCGCGCGGGACATCTAGTTATGTCTATATAATATTATTATTAAATTTTATCATATTTTGGGGATTATAAAGTTTATGCCTATGAACAAAAACTGAGAGTTAAAATGGGTCGTTTATAGAATTCTTAGTTTATAGACTTAAAAACTTAACGGTTAGAATAAACGGGTCTCATTAATACCCGACTGCGCCAAAAGAAATAGTTAAGTTTTTGGAGTGTATGTTTGTATTTGTAGCTTCTATGATTTTGAGCTTGAGAGGTATGTTTTATTCATTTCGATATGGTGATGTTGATGCTACGCCTCGGCGTTTACACAGGTGCATCAAATGCAAACACTACGGTATTGTCCTCGACACTTTCTATAAATGAGGTAAACACAATCAAGCGCCCACAGTTCCATTACATATAGGAAAAAATTATATAATTTTTAAATAGCCTATCACCAAAATCAAGATACTGGTCTTAAATGTATGGGCATTATAATGAGGTGACCGGAGCACAGTAGAAAAAAAATACTATAGTAAAATAGGCAGAATTTTGAACTCACCATAGTAAAATTTGACTCCCCGATTTGCCATTCGGGAAGTTGATACAATTTCACTCCTAAATCGTCCATGAACGATGGGGATTCGTACTCGTCGTCCACAGATTCGTTTCTATACACATAAAATGTGGAGTAGTGGTTTATCCCGATATAATCGGCGCTCCCTCTCACGAGCTCGACTTCTTCAGGGGTGAACTGAGGTAGCCTCGACTTTGAAAATCCCTGAGAAGCACTTTTGGCGGCTATTCTGTCTTTGATGATTGCCGGGAAATCGCCCTCTTTGGAATATATCGCATGTGCATATATTTCCCACTAAAATAAAGCAATAAAAATAAAATACGCATTGTATTGGAAATTAACAAATATGTTATTAAGCATTTCAAGAAATGCGTAGGTTTGGGATCAGGTTTCGTTTGTTGTTAAGATAGTAATATCGTGAAAGTTTTAAAATACATAAAAATACAACTTAATCCACTAAATGTTTTTGGTTAATATTTTCATTAAAATAAACAGATTTGATGACAATAGCGCCCAAACTGACCTTAAGCCGTAGTTCGTGCGTTTTGAACATTGAAAACGATTAAAAACGACTTTTTTACGTGTTAATATAATATTAACAACAACTATTAACATCGCACAAATTTCATCCACAACTATAAATAGGTTACAATTACTTACAATTGTTTTAAGTACCCAAAAAAATATTAATTTATGTACCTTCATAAAATAAATGTAAGGACAAAACATTTTAATTATGAAATAATTGCATAATATCTTTGAACAAAATTATGAGAGCTCTAATTGCTGAATGCAATGTAATGTGCTAAAGTCACGTTTCTATGTGGCTTTAGCACACGTGAGTTCATCAATCATGATTCAACACATAAATGCAGTATATGAAAGTCCTTACAATGATTTTGTACATAGATAATGCGAATGGCAATCGTGTGTGAATAATACATGCAATTGACTACAATTAGTAAGCATATGACAAAATGTGGGCAATATATGAAAACGTTAAAATTAACAGCTGTCCATGAGTATATAAGGTTTTTCCATAAATAACTAAATATTCGTAATTAAAACGAACGACAAATTGCAATGGGATGGAATGGAGGTGCTAGGAAAGCGGTTAAAAATCCAATTAAAAAACAAACCGCGTACATAAAATAAATTGGCGTCCCGCGCGGCGTCCGCGTCGCCGGCGGTGGCGGGCTCGTACCACTGGGCGCTCAGCGAAATAAATATGTTGCCCTTTTGTGTCGGCCGAAACTCCCGGTCGTAAATGTGGAAAGCGGTGGCATGCGCCAGCAAAACGTTTTTCATACACAAATACTCCCCGATCCCTTTAATATCTAAAGCGGGGGCCTGCAGCCGCGAGCCGTAGCCGTTGTAACATATGTGGTGCGGTTGATTCAACGTAATCCAATATTTAACTCGATCCCCGAAAAGGCTAAACGCCACACGTGCGTACTCTGAATACCAATCTATAATGTATGGATTCGTCCAACCTCCCAAATCCTGCAGCTTTTGTGGCAAATCCCAGTGGTAGACCGTGATTACGGGCTGGATATTGTTTTCCAGCAGGCCGTCAATTATTTTTCCGTAGTGATCCACCGCCGCTTCGTTTATCTCGTTCGACAATCCGTTGGGTAAAATTCTCGGCCACGAGAGCGAGAACCGGTAGAAGTCGAGGCCGAGCTCGCTCACCATCTCCAGATCCGTCTCGTAGAGGCGGTAGGAGTCGGCCGCGACGTCGCCGTTCGACCCGTCGGCGATCAGGTGCGGCCTGGTGTGCGTTAGATGGTCCCATATGCTTTCAGATTTTCCTTAAATAATACACAAAAAAAATGACATGAACAAAACGAGTGGATGATTTAGGAGATAAGTACAAAGATGCGATAGTATCGAGGATCGGTAACGCCGAATAAATAGATTATATGTTCGGCGAAAAAAAAACGAGGAGGTTATATGTTCGGCTGTGGTTTTTTTTTTATGTATGTTCAACGATTACTCCGCCGTTTGTGAACCGATTTTCAAAATTTTTGTTTTGTTGTATTAGGTTTCACTCCAATTTGGTACCATGTTCACAAAAGTGGTGACCCGATGATCGGATGAGTAATCGAGGGAACTCCTCAAAATTCAAATGGAAACATATGTTTTTTTTGGTTTTTTATATGAAGTATTCCAGGCATATGTTACCAAAAAGTAAGATTTTGCACCAGGATATACCATGGTTCGAAGGTGGTGAACAGAACTCCTTACTCCTTATAGATACATGTTTGGGGGTTTCGGCGTTGTTTTAAGAACTGAAAGCATATACTACTAAGCTAAGGTGACCATACGTCCCGCTTTGGGCGGGACAGTCCCGCTTTGAGGCAGTCTGTCCCGCTGTCCCCCGCGAGGCCGAAATTGTCCCGCTTTTGCAAACAGACCAAACGACAATTTAAAACTATTTTTATGTTTGAAATGCCTGTGTAATACCTGGAAATAACGCACTCCCATTCAACAAATGTGGTTATTCTGCCATTAAATTTGCTTATACAGATAGGCACTGGACATTCACAAAATACTCAATCAATTGTATTTACCTCTATACTTTCATAATTTATATCTATACATATTATAAAAAACAAAGTCGCTTTTTTTCCCTCATGTCCCTTTGTTCCCTTTAATCTTTAAAACTACGCAACGGATTTTGATTATTCTTTCAGTGTTAGATAGCCCATTTATCGAGGAAGGCTATAGGCTATATTTTATCACGCTAAGACTAATAGGAGCGAAGAAATAGAGGAAAATGTGGAAAAAACGGGGAAAATTATGTGAAAGGGCTAACTTGAACGCGCAAATCTCAGGAACTACTGGTCCGATTTGAAAAATTATTTCAGTGTTAGATATCCTATTTATTGAGGAAGGCTATAGGCTATTTTTTTATCACGCTAAGACTAATAGGAGAATGTGGAAAAAACGGGGGAAATTATTTGAAAGGGCTTATCTCGCGAACTACTGGAGCAATTTTTATGTTATTTGGCAGAGATAAGAAGTAGACCACGTGAAGGATCATACTCTATCGATTTTAATCATTTTTCAATGGCTATATTATATATTTTATACCCGTGCGACGCCAGGGCAGGTCGCTAGTTAATAATAAAATGAAAATAAAATTGTCTTTTTATTATAAAAGAAAAATTGGGAGGGGGAGGGGATCCGTAGATGTTCCGCTCTGACAAAAAAAATTAATGGTCACGTTATACTAAGCTAATAACATTAATCATCATCATCATCATCATCATCACCACCATTCCACCATACACCTTCACATTATGACCCTATTACAATTGGTAGGTATTTTTCATAGTATTTTTAGATCAAAACGGATCACGGATGTCTTTAAACATTGTTCTGTAGAAAGTTAAGCTATTTTGAAAATTATTTTATTATTTCGACGTGATGATAAGGTCCATGAGTGATCGAGGGAACTCCTCAAAATTTATATGGAAACATATGGTGGTTTCGATTTTATGAGAAGTATCCTAAGCATATGCTACCAAAAAGTAAAATTTTGCACTAAGATATACCTAGGTTCCGAAGGTGCTAAGAGAACTCCGGATTCCTTATAATGGGTATTATAATTAATAATATAAGCTTGGCGTTAATAAAGCAATGATAACATTAATTTTATCATTGCTTTATTAACGCCAAGCTTATATTATTAATTATACAGTGGTACGAGTATATTCTTGGAGTTGCTTATGCAATTCTCTATTCCGAGAGGGCGCTAGGTATATTAACTTTATAGTTCTCATATCATAAATGTGTATCCTGGCTCCAAAGTCACTTAGTAGAACACATTAGTATTTACAGAAAACCTTATAAATTACTTAAATTACTAAAAAGAGTGAAATTATTATTTTTAACAAAAAATTAAAACCGACTTCCAGAGTAAAAACAATAATTATTATTATAATGAACAAAAAAGTATGAAATAATTCTTACTCTTAATAGTGCCTTATGCAGAATAATCCTAAACCTCTACTATTTCTGTACACAATCTTCATAGTTTTGAAGTCGGTACCAGTCTTTAAAATTAAAAATATTTTGTCTAAGAACTCACCATTCTTAGCTGGTATCGACTTCAAAATAATGAAGATTGTGTACAGAAATAGTAGAGGTTTAGGATTATTCTGCATAAGGCACTAATAAGAGTAAGAATTATTTCATACTTTTTTGTTCATTATAATAATAATTATTGTTTTTACTCTGGAAGTCGGTTTTAATTTTTTGTTAAAAATAATAATTCACATGATCTTGTACTATAAGGTGTAACAATGAGAATGCCAATTGTCAACCGAGATAAAAGAAACCTGAATTGTCGTGAATGTTACCGTACGAGATAAGTGCTAATTGTATGTTCATCGTATCTCTGGTGAATGCTTGCGAACAGCGATACTCTTATATTGAATACGTTATATACGACATTGAGAATGTTGAGATAATATTTATCTTCAGAGTATAGAATGCTCGTGTATATTATTGTAATCTCGTGTTATGTAAATAGATATCGTAGTAGTAGGGAAGCCCAGAGTGCTATATGTGTAGTTACTCAAGCGTCATGGAGACCTAGTAGGTATTTTACATTATGTAAAACTGATAAAAAACAATAAGAGCATTTGTTATTTTAACAGTGAGTTCAGAATCTACAGCCATTTTAAAGTTACGAAAAAGAAAATATATCCAGAAAATAACTTATTTAGGTAAATTATACTTAACAAGGACTGAATCATTTAGTTTAGTGCAACCTGAAATATCTGCAAAGCTTAGTTAGGAGAATATGAAGCTTTATTTTTTTTAATGTCCCTACAGGCTCACCTAACCTTTAAATCGTCAGTGTTTTATGTGGAAGCTTCTTTGGGGTATACTTAACATCCCCTATCTTGATCTGATAGATTCGATGACATTTTAATACTCGAAAATAATTACTTTCTTTTCACCCATCACGTGAGAAATCTGATTTCTAAACCATGATAACTAAACACATGTTGGTAGCCTTTTCAAGCTTAATCTGACACGCTCGAGCATGTTCCAAAATCCCTTCATGGGCTCCCCTATAGTACTTAACAAGGACTGAATCATTTAGTTTAGTGCAACCTGAAATATCTGCAAAGCTTAGTTAGGAGAATATGAAGCTTTATTTTTTTTAATGTCCCTACTGGCTCACCTAACCTTTAAATCGTCAGTGTTTTATGTGGAAGTTTCTTTGGGGTATACTAAACTAATATATCTTGATCTGATAGATTCGATGACATTTTAATACTCGAAAATAATTACTTTCTTTTCACCCATCACGTGAGAAATCTGATTTCTAAACCATGATAACTAAACACATGTTGGAAGCCTTTACAAGCTTAATCTGACACGCTCGAGCATGTCGCAAAATCCCTTCATCGGCTCCCCTACTATAGTAAGAGAATCTATATGGATTGTGGGTATCGGTTGATCCTATGTTTTAAATAGTGGTACTGAGAATTATACCGTCAACGTTCCATGCGCCCTCGATCTGATAAGACGCCGTCGCGGCGCCAAACATCAAATCTTCTGGGAATCTCCTCGAGTAATCTCCAAACGTCATGTGGCAGATACTCAGTAGCACCACACATGATAGAAAACAACTGCGACAAAAATAATTTTAAGGGTCTGTTTCACCACTTCCTGATAGAGTGCCGGATAAGGCTATCCACAATTTATTTGACCGATTCTCCATACTATGTCTATTTAAGTGGTGGATAACCTTTTCGGTACTTATCAGGAAGTGGTGAACAGCCCCTAAGTCAAATAACTGTTGGTTTACTAGCTTACTGAGCAGGTACCGATATTATAGTAGAGAATTAAATATTACTTACCCATGTTTATTAGCCCGTATTAAAAATTACTGATGGTAGAAAACAAATATTATTTATTGTTTAAAATATTTATAAACCAATGAAATGATAAAAAATTAATTTAAATACCCAAAAAAATACGGATAAAAAAATAACCCACCTAAACATAATGATCCTTTTTCGATTATATCACTTGATTTGGTACGTTTTTGCAACTCTACATTAAATTAACAAAAACTAATTAAAGTCCTCGTAAATATGTACTACAGAAAAATAATTTTAAAAGAGAATTTAAGATACATTGAATCTTATGGTTCTTCCGTCTCGTTAAGTGTCTTTCACACAACTGAAAACAACCGACGCGTCGCGCGTCCAGACGACGTCGCAGAGCAGTAAAAAACTCGCCAAGGGCGCGGGCGTCGCTATACTAATCATTCATCATTGCTGCACCTGCTACATACTCACATAAATTACCAACCCAGTATTTAAATATTAATTTGTAATTTCAACTACTTTAGAATTTATATTACATACTCAAATATATAAAGCTTACTTTAACTTCAATAAAAGTATCCACAGCCGAACATAGAACCTCCTCTTTTGTTTGGAAGCCGGTTAAAAATATTTGGTGTAATCCCCTCTAATATTACTCTTTTTAATTAAACAAAAAATTGATTTGTTTGAAAAGAATCGATAATGAACTGAGGCTTATCGTATGTCATCAGGGGATGCGGGGTCGCCGGTGCGGGCGGTGAGGCATGGTGGCTCGGTGGGCGCGCTGGGCGGCGCTGGCGCTGGTGCTGTGCGCGGGCGCTGCCGCGCCCCCCGGCCCGCCGCCGCAACCCTCCGCGCCCTCCGCACCCTCCGCACCCTCCGCGTCCACCGCGCCCGCCGTCTGCGAACCCATTCTGTTGCGCAAACCGCCGCCTCTACCGACGGTGCGTCTTTTATTCTATTATAAATTGTCTTCATATAATGTACTTGCGTCTGTGCGCTGCTGATTGCGATAAGAACATCGAACAATGAATGGTAATATTATATTTTTATACTCGGAAAAAGTGTGGTTAACAACGAGTATTTTGCAAGTTCAGAACGTGCGAGAGTACGAGGCGGCGGTGGTGCAGGCGGCTCGCGCCCTGTCGGAGATGGTGGAGCAGGGGTCGGCGGACGAGGTGCGCGCCGCCGCGCTGGCCCGCGCCGCCGCACGTACCTTGCTGCGCCCTCCGCCGGCGGCGGTGGCCCTCGGCGCGCCCCAGCTCCACCTCGGCGTGCTCTACATAGCGGAGCCGCCCCGCCTCGTCGTCTTTCAGCAGAACAACTCCGCCACCCTGCAGCAGTTCTGGCGCACTCTCGCGTCGGCGTGGAACGCCAGCGCCGTCGTGTGGTCGAACGCGTGGTACGCGTGCGAGGGGCCGCCGAGCTGGTGGGGCGGGACGGCCGCGGCTCGGGGCGCCGGCCCCGCGCGAGCCGCGGCCGCGATATTCAGGAAGCTGCCGACCCTGCCGTGCGAGGAGAGCATGTACGACTACTTCGGGGGGCCCCCGCTGTGCGACGCTCGAACGACCGAATGCGAAGCTACGCCGGCGCTAGTGTCGGACAGAAGACTGGAGGTGCGTAAAGTTAAAAGAGATTTACATATTCATTACACATTCACATACATGTTTTTCCGAGAATCGAAAATAATAGTGTGGAGTTTTCTGTTCGGCAGTACCGATGCAGATGCAGCGCAGGGCACTGGCACGCGGGCGGCGGCGGCTGGATCGGCGGGGCGCGGCTGGAACACCGGCTGAACTGCACGGCGTGCGAGGTGGGCAGCAGCGCCGCCGCCTGCCTCGCCGACATGTACCGCGCCTCGCTGCTCGCCGCCAACCTCACCGGCATCCTTCTATGTTTCGTCATCGCATTCATCATTTTCAAGAAGCGGAAGTGTAAAGTGAGTAATCTAATATAAGTAATAGCTTCCAACTGATTAGGGTAGCTAACGGTAGCCAATTAATATGGTCCTACCCTATCGTTTATATATTTTTTTAAACGGGCTTTGGCCCACCTCACATTCCCACCACTGTATCTCCTGTGTCATTTACGACATCAGATTAAAAACCTCAAAAATAACAGTATTTCTCCACTATTTAATGAATGTTATTATACTTATAAACCTTCTTCTTCAATCACTTCATCTATTATAGAAAACCGCATCAAAATCTGTTGCGTAGTTTTAAAAATTAAAGGGACACGAGGACAGAAAAAGCGACTTTGTTTTATACTATGTAGTGATGTGCTATTTGGAAAAATATTAAAAAAATTGGTAGGTAGGTAATTTTTATTGCTACATACCTTGAACATTTCTGCATATTATTAATTAATTTCAAAAATTAGTTATCTTTATCACATTCCTACAGCTCTATAAAGTATAAAAAATGGTCCTAAAACTACTCTTTTAAAGAAATCCTAAAATTGTTCTTTTTAAGAAAGCTGTAAAATTTTTGTTACACCTTGCGTATTTTATTCATATGCCTATACTGAAAGTGATTATCAGATATCATTTATAATTTTGTTTTTAAGAATAACATGGTTACTGATGTTATTCAAGTATTCAAGTAACTCCGAGCGCACGAAAAAAATAGTAAACATACATTTTCCTGTGGTAAAAAATAGCCTATGTGTCCTGTAATCAACTCTACTCGTTTGTTTATTCCTTTCGTCAAGACAGTTATATTAGTACAGATCCCACCAAAAACATAAAATATGTAAAAATGGAAAGCCAAGTTCCATACAAACATTATTCTTGTCTATGGACTTCGCCGTAAAAAGGATGGAGATCTAAATGAGTGCCAAGTTCCATGGAAAATCGAAATATGTATGTATAGGAACCAAATAACATTATGAACAAATAATAGAGTCTATTTCTTTGCTTTATTGAATATCTATAACAATTAATGTTATTTAAATAATTTGAGATCTTAAACTAGATTAGATCTAATTTGGCCAGTTTTCATTACATCAGTCATTTCATAAAGTTATTGAAAATTTTAATTCTGATGAAAACTAGCCAAGTAGAATCTAATCTAGTTTAAGATCTCAAATTATTTAAATAACATTATTTGTTATAGATATTCAATAAAGCAAAGAAATAGACTCTATTATTCGTTCATAATGTTATTTGGTTCCTATACATACATATTTCGATTTTCCATGGAACTTGGCACTCATTTAGATCTCCATCCTTTTTACGGCGAAGTCCATAGACAAGAATAATGTTTGTATGGAACTTAGCTTTCCATTTTTACATATTTTATGTTTTTGGTGGGATATCATTACTTTTTGTAAAGAAAACTTTCCGAGCAAGGGTAGACAGAAGACATCTTAATCTTCCCAGTTCAAACATACATAATATTCGACTCAATATTCGACTATATTCAATCGCAACCTTAAGGTGTTGTTTCACCACTTCCCGACGAGTATCGGATATGCTATCCGCAACTTATCTGGCAGATACTTCATCTATCAGATAAATTGTGGATAGCCTATCTGAAACTTAACTGACAGATCCTTCATCTGTCAGATAAGTTGTGGATAGCCTATCTGAAATAATCAGGAAGTGGGGAAATAGCCCCTAAGCCTTGTTGAGTATCAGACGAATAAAACAAAGAAAATTCAAGCGAATGGAAAAAGCAGCTACCATCAGGAGGCATTGGAATAATACGGTATAACACAAGTGTATTTCCAACCATTAACTATAAAAGACAGGAACGATAAAGTCCTAAGCCACATAGCGGGTCGTGACCTGTGATCCTCAGAGATCGGCAAAAATAAAATACCAATTAATAAAACGTAAACCTTATAACACTAACTTAGTCCTAAATAGATTGTTAAAACCCAACCTGGCGATTCCACTGGCTGGCATCTGGTAGATTCGACACAGAACGATATCCCTTTAACACCCTAGAAACTCCATCCAGCTTGAGTGACCCCCCTCCACCAAGCCAATGTCACAACATCTAAAGGCAAAGGGTGGAGCAGCGTAAAATCTAAGGAAATCGAAAAATGTAGGATCTACTGGCCGCCACACTGGGACCACACCGTTCAAAACATTAATATTATAATTATGTAATTTATAAAACAATAAATATATATTTATTTATTATATATTATATTAAATATAAATTATAATCCATTCTATTATATATATTAAAAAAAAGAAAAAGTCCATGGCGTGATGGACTACAATAATTAATTAAAATTAATAATATTATATCAAATATCCTTGGTGCGAAAAATCTAAATAATAAAATAACAAAAAAAGGATATGGGCGAACAGCCCATAGACGGCCCCAATTTTATAAATAAAATTAAAAAAAAAACATTAACTATAGGGTACAGCTTATTGTGGGGAAGTAAAGTAGCTATTATTATAGCTGTCTAACAAACAGACAGACAGACGGACGGACGGACGGACAGACGGACAGACGGACGGACAGACGGACAGACGGACAGACGGACAGACGGACAGACGGACAGACGGACAGACGGACAGACGTATTAAAAGAATTCTATGTCTATTCCCGGGACTCAAACTATATCTCCATACCAAATTTAAGAACAATCGGTACAAGCAATTTGGGCGTGAAGAGGTAACAGACAGACAGACATACTTCATAAAGTCACCTTCTATTAATTTCCTAAAGTTTTTTCACTTCACAAATAAATAGTTACGGGGAGCTCTCATACAATAAATGTGATTTTTTGGCCTTTTTTGCTCAAAATCAATAATGGCAGCCGGTAGATACTTGAAAATTTCACAAAATCTTTAATTATATTTTTATTTTCATGATTTATAATAAAAGTAAAATAAAATAAATATTTAAGGGGGGTAAAAGGAAAAAAAAGGGGGGGGTAACAAGGGAGGTAACACAATTTTTGCCTAGTTTCGCTCTGTCCGACTCGCACTTGACCGATTTTTTTTGTTTTCTGATTTTTCCCTACGCTTTCACACAATCACCGAGCTGGATTCCAAATTTCAGCCTTCTAGGTCATCTGGAAGTGGGTTAGAATTTTGATCTATAGGTCAGTCAGTCAGTCAGTCAGTGATAAAAATGTAGATTTTCGGACGTTAATATCTTAATAACCGTTTGAGCTGTGCTCATGAAATTTAGAGCATGTAGTTATCTCGCAAGTCTCATTATATGAGCCAAAAGGCTATGGGCAAAAATATATGGGCTCTGTCCCCACCTACCAACAGTCATAGAACTGATACCAACGTGTTACTAAAGTGCCCCCTATTTAATTAAAATCCTTTGTTTTAGATAAATCAGTGGGAATATATATTAAAAAAAAAACAACCATATTACTACTAGACCTTGCCAAGATCTAGTTGTAATACGGGTCCATTTTGTCTAATATTTCATTTGGAGGTGGGCATTAGCGGCATTATTAGTAACATAGTTATAACTTCTGCAGCCCCCACCGCTTATATTATTTTTTGTATTCTGTGTTTTTATTTAAATAAATATTTTTTAACATTATTTTCTTTATACTTTATCAAATATAGAAGGTGTAACAAAACTAAGTGATAATACTTTAGGGGATGTATGTGTTCCTGTCACAAAGTTCACTGTAAAAGTAGCAGCGCTGAAAGCACCGCTGTTTTTTTACTTATAAAATAAGGGGGCAAACGAGCAAACGGGTCACCTGACGGAAAGCAACTTTCGTCGACCATTGACACCCGCAACATCAAAAGAGCTGCCGGTGCGTTGCCAGTTTTTTAAGAGGGAATAGGATAATAGGGTAGGGGAGGATAGAGAAGGGAATAGAGTAAGGGATTGGGCCTCCGGGCTCCGGTAAACTCACTCACTCGGCGAAACATAGCGCAAGCGCTGTTACACGCCGGTTTTCTGTGAGCCCGTGGTATTTCTCCGGTCGAGCCGGTCCATTCGTGCCGAAGCATGGCTCTCCCACGGTGCTGTGCACTAATGAATACATAAATGAGCATGTATTTTGGAATTAGTCGTCAATAAGTACGTTAACGAAATATTTCTTTAAACGTAAGATACCATGAGAACCCCATGCATTTGGGCAAAGTTGCCAGAGTATAAAAATATCATCTTGCCAAGATCTATCAATTGAGCTACATTACACTTGTGTTCATGGGTGGGGACGATTCCGCCCATACCCCTTTGAAACGTTTATGTGAAATAGTTTCTGAATAGGCTTGATGACTATTTTTTTTTCTTATTGGTAATTGAAAGACCCTTAAAAAATAGAAACATCGCTGAAAGAATGACTCTGATAGCTTAAAAATTCACCAAGATATGACAATTCAAACATCTCATAAAATAGACCTGCCCGAAACGCTCCATACAAAGTGCTACGAAAGACTGACGTCACTCTTTCGCATTTTGTACGGAGAGAACTTTGTTCGATAGGTATATTAAATAATGCGTTTATGAAAGTGGTTTCTTAACAAAAGTTGATTTTAATTGCATAAGTTATCGAATGGTATACAAATATTAAGAAATTTAATTGAAAAAAAAATCGACTTGATTATCCAACTTTGAAGGCGCATAACAAAAAAAATACAAATGCTATCGAGCTGAAATTTTGGGAACACTTATTTTTTACCGTGATTTCTTTATTTTATTAACAAAATTCGCTAATCTTTGACCTTGTCATCATCCCTATTATGAGAGTGTCAAAAGTACCTGCAAATGGTTCGTGTAATATTACACACGGTGCTGCTCGCCATTCTGTTATGCTGGAACTTGGATTCACACGCTACCGCGTGTCTAGATAACGTCCTACGGCTAGGACCCATGGGCGTACCCAGGTATTCGTATTCAGCTGCCCCAAGCTGAAGCAGCTCATACCTTCGAGAAGATGCTCGGGCTGAAAATTGACTTATTAATCTGACTGAAAATATATTTTGTTTCCAACACTTCATTTTGCGCAGACTAGGTAACACGTTTCTGATTCCCACTTGCAAGGAAAATTTACGTTTATTTTATCTTCCAGGTGGGGGCAGCTAAACCCCCCCCCCCCCCCCCCCTCCTGCCCCTACCTGGGTACGCCCATGCAGTAGGACCTATTAAATACTTAAAATTATATCGTTCAAAATAAATTTCCCAGATGGATGCACCGTGAAAGTGTACATTACTTTGGTCCCTAAATGTCCCCTTCTATGTTACAGGCGGTCGCGATGGGTATGTGGACAGTGCTGGAAGTGGTTCTACTTGGTGCGGCTTTAATATACGCCTCCGTAAGTAACACGAAAAAATAGAGCTTCAATGTAGTAATATACTGTAGAAGTTATAAGAGTGGTTGTGGATATAAGTATGAAATTTTTCTTTAAAATAATCGGTTTAATATTTAACGTTAGTGTCACGTGAACATTATTTCCTCTGATTTACCCTGTAGCCTAAAACTTTTTTGCTAGAGTTGTTAACTATCGATTGAATTCATAAAGTAGGAACGAGATTAACTACTATCAGAGAAATTAATTTATACGCAGATGGCGACAGACCTACGTAATTTGTTCGAGCTAAGAATGATAGGCCCTGTCGATAGATCACAACTAACATTGACTTCACATATGTAACTCGACTAATTAACGTAATTCCGCCTTCTAACTCTGAAGAAATTTCCGTGATGACACAATGTTGCGGTCTGAATTGACCCCTACTAGGAGTAGGTGTCAGACCGCAACGCGACGCGTAGATGCATTTTTAAATTTCTATGGATTTGACTTTGATTTGTATTAATGCATCTACGCGTCGCGTTGCGGTCTGAATTGACCCTGAAATAATCGGCCGAGTGCGAGTCGGACTCACGCATGAAGGGTTCCGTACCGGTATAGAGCGAAAGTAGACAAAAAATTCTGTTTTTTGTATGGAATATGCCGCTATAACTACAAAATATACTAAAATTAAAATAAAGTAAATATTTAAGGGGGTCCTTAAATATTTACTTTACTTTACTTTTAAGATTAATTCTTAAAGTACAAATATAATTAAGGATTTTGTGAAAATTTCAAGTGCCTAGCTGTTACCATTATTGATTACGAGCAAAAAAGGCCAGAAAAATGACGTTCCTAGTATGGGAGCCCCCCTCAAATATTAACTTTATTTTATTTTTAGTACTTATTTGTTGTTATAGCGGCAACAGATACACACAATCTGTGAAAATTTCAGAAGTCTAGCTATAGCGGTTTTTGAGTTACAGCCTGGAGGGAGACAGACAGACGGACAGACAGACGGACAGACAGACGGACAGACAGACGGACAGACAGACGGACAGACAGAGGGACATACAGACGGACATACAGACGGACAGACAGACGGACATACAGACGGACAGACAGACGGATAGACATCGAAGTCTCAGTAATAGGGCCCCGTTTTTACCCTTTGGGTACGGAACCCTAAGAACAATCATTTTTAAACATGACATAGATTTGACGTATTTTTTGGTGTTTTCCAGGCGGCGTCGCAGTACATATCGGTGTCGCGGTGGCGGTGCGTGGCGGGCGCGTGGCTGCGCGAGCTCGGTTTTATCGCCTGCTACGGCTCCATCGTGCTGCGGTTATGGGTGCTGCTAGCTGAATTCCGCACCAGGAAGGCGCATAGATGGACGCCCAGGGATTCTGAGGTATACGAGCGATGATCTAGAATTTCATCAGGACGGGGAATTTTCTCGTTTATATCAGGAGTGCTGTTTTTAGAGGATGTGAATGTATTTTTGGACAGGATCTATACACTTAACGGCTCTCGGCTCGGGCCTCGGCTTTGGTTTGAAGCTTGAGAAATGTCATTAGATTAGTCTTGGTCACGAAAGCAATAATGGGAACATCAACACAGGCTAGTCGGTTTTTTTAGCTCTGAATTTAAACAAATATATATAGGTTATAACTAGACATCGGATTATACGCATGATCAAAGTGCCGAAATATGCACGATAAATGGCCGAAATATGCACAAAATATGCACAATAAAAAGTCATTCATTAAAAAAAATATATCATTTTTTTAAAGAGTTTTCCTGTGGTGCCGATAATAAAAGCGTCAATTTTATAATTTCATCTAATCCAGGATTTTAATTTTTTATACAGCACCAATAATAATTTTTTACCAATATTTTCCAATTGCAATCGTAATGCCCATGGAAGTTTAAAAAATCGGCAACTACTTTATTCCAATTTTTTACTAATGTTGCCAACTACAAAGAAAAATTTTGTTTCTAGAAAGGTCGTACCTATCAGATGCTTTGCATTCTTTTAATGGGGATGGAGCCACATATTTAAAGTGTTTTTAATCTATCATACATCTGTTTTGTGGTCTCGGTGTGTGTCAGTTTGGAGACCACGAGGGCATAAAACTACCAAAATATGCACTAACGCCTAAAAAGTGCCATTATATGCATTTGCATATGCAAGTATACAAATGCATATAATCCAATGTCAAGTTATAACATATTATGTTGTGTCTGTTACCGGTGGTAGGCCTCATGTAGACGCGACGTTCTAAAAGTGTTAACTTTGTTAACCTATTTGGAAATAAATATTTTGATTTTGTTATGCTTCTAATTAAAATCAATACGATTTGTAGGTCCTTCGTATAGTGGCGGCGATGCTACTGGGCGCGGTGTGCTACCTGTGCGCGTTCACGGCGACGACGGCGTGCGAGGACGGGGCGGGCGCGGGGGCGGGGTGCGCGCGCGCCGCCTGGCACCACGTGACCGCCGCCGCTGAGCTGCTGCTGCTCGTGGCCGGCCTTCGCATCGCGTATGCGGCTAGAAATGCTAATGTGCCGTTTCAGGTTAAAATAGAGCCAAATTAATACTGTACCTTAGGGCCTGGTTTCTAATTTTGTTTCTAGCTAAAAATTTGCGTCGATGTAGGTTCGACGTTATCTAGTCGGGTTATCTCACGTCAATGTTAGACGTGATTGTCGGCTGAGGTTGACATAACGTGACGATATTTCGTAGGTCCGCCATCAGCCTACGAATCAATTTCTCTGGTAGTATCAAATCACTCGTATGAGCACTAAGTCTATGGCCCGTATTTTTGGTCAGTACTTAAGATGCGACCCGGTCTCAAGACGCGGTTCGGCTTTGTGATTAGACCAAATTTTGACAGCCAACCAATCACTGAGCCTGAACCGTGTCTTGAGACCGAGATGCATCTTGAGTACTGACCAAAAATACGGGCCTAAATTTCACATGAAGGTCCTATAAAATATAAAATAACATAATGTCTTCAAGCTATATAACTTGTAATAAAGTGTCATCCCTCCGTACCAGGAGCGGGGCTGGCTGTCGTCGTGCCTGTGGGTGGAGGGCGCGTGCGGCGCGGCGTGGCGTGTGGCGGCGCTGATGGGGGCGGCACCGGAGCGGTCCCCGCTGGCGGCGGCGGCGCGCGCGCACCTGTCGGCGGGCGCGGCGCTCGCGTGCGTCCTCGCACCCCGCCTCTGGCACGGCTACCGGGCGAGATCGCTCGCCCAGGAGGTTATTCGCTTTGTATCACGATTTAAGGACATGTCATAATTTGTCGTTTAGGTATTCATTTTACGACAGATTTACTTTAATTCAGCAGTATATAATATAATATAGTCAACTCGCATGTCAGTGATACTGACATGAAATGTTTTGGTACTAATTTTTGTCGAGTACTTTGTTTTTAGATCCTTATTAAATAATCAGGGTCTTAAATAAGAGGATCTAGCTTAGAGGTTCATTAGCTCATATTAAATGCCTCGCTTTGTTTACTATTTTATTCGAATTTATATGATAAGCGAGATTTTGAATTATGTTATTTCCATACATGAACGGAGATTGTCGAGCCATAATAGCAAATAGTCAGACTATTTTCATTCATAGAAGAATTCACTTACCTACCCATTACTGTGAAATCAGGTCTCTCGAAGAGGGCCAGCAGAAGGGTTCGGCGTGGAAGGTGAAGAGGAACCCACTCAGGAGGAAGTGAGAGCGGAGTTGAAGCGGCTGTACGTTCAGCTGGAGATACTGCGGAACAAGACGCTACGCCGCGACAACCCACACATCAGCAAGAGGAGGGGAGGACGCAAACCGCCGCATAGACGGTTTTCCCTACAGGTATTTGACCTTTGAAATAACTTGTATAACTATAATACAATATACAATCTCCCTGACCGAGGCATGGAAGCCAATGAAAGATCCGACCCAAACCTTTAAATCGGTGGTAACACTACAAAACTTCTCTGTAATTAACCCTTATAAAACCATTTAAGTCAAGTCTACACAGTACACAGATTGTATTATTTATGAAACAGAAGCCTTACAGGGTACATAACAATAACTAGCTATTAATGTAATAGTTTGATATTATCAACCGCTGTTACATAACATTAAGTTTTAACTTTAACGCTTGTAATTATTTTGACACAACAGTGACTTTGCATTTACCATCCCATAACACATCGGCCACTTTTTATTTTTAAAGCGTTGCCCAACGTTATGAAATATCAAAGCATAGCGAGCATCGCTAAATTCAACTAGTCGCTTGGGCCAAACATGACTAGTGTGTGATCATCCTCATTAATGAACTGTTTCAAATTCCATCACACCTCCGACTTTAGAAAAAGGGCAGCCGGGAGAAGGTAAGACGCAATGTATATCGCATGCCCCGAGCACCCGCATGCCCAGCCCGACCGGCCGGCCGCCTCCGCACGCGGGACTAGAATGTACCCGACACCAAAACGCACCATACTTTCAAAACCAACTCACCTCCAGCGTTGAGGGTGTCCATATGCGGTGTTTTTTGTCACCAAATTACTAATGGTCTCGGAAACATTCTAGCCCTGCCACGTCACCTCTCACGATCACTCCTCTGTAACTGACCGATATCTGCTTTCAGTGTCTAGCACAAAACAATTAAATAAAAATCAATACTAACAATATAAATATCGACTAAACTTACATAAAATATTATGTTTAAATTAAAATATTTTTATTTATTTATAAATTAAAAATTCTTTATTAAATCTGAGTAGCGTTGCGATTCCACTCACCTATTGAATTTTAAAGTTAAGTATTTAGTTTAGTAAATAAAATAAAAATAAAATAGTTTTAATATTACTATTTATCACACAAAGTATTTTAGATACTTAGTTAATTTCACTTCAGCTATGAGGTATTATGTTATTTCAAAGTCAAAATTATTTAACCTTCTAAATTTAAGGCATAATAATATTATGTTAAATATTTGTCAAAGTAGTGGGTAGTTACCTAAACGATAAATACAAAAAATAAGTGTGACGAGTTCTGAATTAAACTATTAAATCACAACAGTTAAACTTATTATTATTTTACTGATACTTTTATATACTCGTTTCTCCAGCTTTAAATCGGCTGTTTGTGACGTCTATATCGCTACAGAGCACCCGCTTTTATGTTTATTTTGGCATCTTACGGGCAGAATATATTATGCACAATAAGATTATTGTTAAAATTCATATATTATTTAATCTGACGTACTTTGCAGGCTCTACAGGCGCGCCGCGGGGGTAAAAGTAAAGCGAGCAACAGCGCCATAGAAGCCAGCGAGGCCGGCGACGCGTCCCGGACTCCAGAGGACTCCATATGCTCCGCCGAGGGTCCCTCACACTTCACCGAGGGGGAAACTGTCGCGTGATCCCAAATGTAAGTCTGCCATGGACTGGCAAATTTAAATTCACGCTAGACGTACGCACGCTCCAGCAGCAGGAGCGTAAAACATGTCTGTGTAGTTTGTATCTGGCAAGATTGGGTCTACGATGATCGATGTGTTTATATCTCATATTTTATTACTCCATCCTTTCTCTGTTTAAATAAATGCCATTATTGATGATTAATTGTATGATGTTTAATTAAGTTGATTGCTAAATGTAAACGGATCCAAGTCTCGTTTCTGTGTCCGTCTTTCAGGGACTAGCTATTTGAAACAAAATGAAGTTGCTATGAGGTGTAAAAGTTTATGAAAACCGACTTAACTGCGCATTTAAGACTTAAAAGTACAAAAGAACTAGTCAGATAAATCACGTTACCAAAGCGTATAGTTATACTGCCAATAAATAAGTTTGCTTACCTACATAATATTATACCTAGTAGGTTACTCACTAGTCACTACTCACTAGTCGCTTCAGTAGTCAGTTCCGCTAATGACATAAAAATAATCATAATATTCTCATCTCTCTTTACTGCGAGCTGTAGATAGGTTTTATCTATGCTGTATATCAGTGTTACTATTAATAATACTTTTTACTCACTATATATATGTATAAAAATTTAAGATATCTAAATTACTATTTTATACGTATATTATTTTTCTTTTGAGATTGTATTGTAACATCTAAAAACCTGTTTTGACGCCGTCCAAAATAGTTTCATTTTCGGTTGCTGGCCAACTTTAATCAAAATCCGATACTAGTTATTGTTATTTACTATCTATTATATTCATATTAACAGACGAGGTATAACAATCGCGTAATAGTTAAATGTTTTCATATAATATACTTATAATCTTCTAAAAGATACTTTTGTAAGTCCTAAATACTAATTCCTATCTTATTTAAAAATCTCTCTTTTTAGCTGTGTAGAATAAGGAGTACCTACACGAGTTACAAAAAAATTGTAAGTACAGTGTTTGTATGATATTCGAAAGGTGTTACCATATTAAGATAATAAATGGTTAACCCTGTAAGGGCACAAGTATAATTTTAAGATATTTAAATTTAGCTTATGCATTAAGTGTTATTTTATGATGTAAGTCATTGTTGTCAGTATTATGTATTGCTGCTACTAGAGATAAACTACGATAACATGGCGCGCCCCTCCAAATTACTGTTTCAATGTGTGTAGTCACATCCTTATGAAAGAGTTTGTATGTAGTAAGTATTCAACCAATCAACCAGTACTCGTAATATTTCACTTAAGGCGGGATTATAGGCAACTGACATTTTAGAATTTGCGGAAAACAAGCTCAATAGATGGCGCTCGATAGGTACATATTTAGTTTTCAAGCCGTCGTTGATTTCAATAATTTTCAGAAATAATGTGATCACGTGGTAAACTCGACATACAGACTAATGATTAACAGAGAGGCCATGTTCACAACTTAATAAACGAAATCTTTAATGAATTTTGTATTATAATAAAATTATGTATTATTTTAATATGTTTGTTCTGTACTCACGAACATGAAAAGTATTTCCTCAATAATACATGATATAATTGATTATACAATGTATAACAGAATAAAGTATTACTCATATGCATTGCATATACTTATGCATGGAAAAATATAGCTATCTTAGGTACAATAATTCATCATCGTCAGCTCGCTCACTGCTGAGGTTATTTTATGACTTTATAATATGGTTCAAATATTTTTTGTGCTTGGGTTTATTGCAATACCTAATAAATAGGATGTAGACCCATGACGATTACTTGTACCTGACGCTGCAGCATCCTCTGGAATCTATATAACACCCTCCACAAGTTCAAAAACGATAACTCTTGCAATACAGGTAACGTTTTTGACCCGCTTGACAAGTTTTTAATGAATAGTAGATTATATTCATTATTGTTATGCAGATCATATTCATATTTTCTTTGTCGTTTTTAAGGAATCCGTTCCCAAAAGAAACCCTTGGCCCAGTAAGTCTTAGCTTCGCTGTCTATCCGTCTGTCTGTCTCCAGGCTGTATATCAAGTAACGCGGTAGCTAGAGCGCTCAAATTTTCAATGTGTAAACAAAATGTATTTATGTTGTCACCATAACAACGAATAGAAACAAAATAAAATAAATATGTTAAGATGTCTGAAATATTCAAAACAAAAACGCGGTTTTTAGGCCTTTTCTGCTCGACATCAATAATGGCAACCGGTAAATGTTTAAAATATTTACGAAATACCTCATTATAATATTTAAACTTTAACAATACTAATACTTATTAGAATAGTCTGTCTGTCATTTCATGCTTAAACTACTGAACCATTTTTTATAAAATTTGGTGAAGAAAGGACGAAGGATACTTTTAATCCTGAAAAAATTAACGGTTCCCACGCCAATGAACGATTTGTTGAAGAATTTGCATCGAAATAGTGGCTATCAATTTGTTCTAGTAGCTGTTTGACACGACATTTGACACGAAAGACCCTGCGGCTACATAGCGTCAAACATTTAATAAAGAATTTGAAAGATAAAATATATGGGGTTTATGTCAAAATCTTCATTTATGATACATTGAAGTTATAAATATTCATCTCTGAGTACGGCAGTTACAATATTATTTTTCTCCTGTTTATTTTTGCTATGGGTCCCAACAAAATTAGAATGAGAAATGGTAGTGAACAAGACTTATATTATGCCAACTTTCCAATAAACCAGTACATTACACCAGATTGTCGTGAGTAAAAAATTAATAATTGCATAAAATGTAATTTCTTTGCTCTCTACTTTTAAGTGTGGTCGTGATTTTTATTCACAAAATATTATATTTTTGATAAAATCTAAATAAGGTTTAAAGGTTTTTCATTTCGATCAATATTATTTTTTGTGTAAAGAATGGAATTCATATGTTTGATAAAATTATAGTTTAACATAATATCGTATCAAAATCATGGTGTATCTATAAATTTGGATCTATCCACTTGATAATATTATTTTTACGATTTTACTCCAGTGAGCAGACAAAAAAGTTGTTTGTCTTATCAAAATAAAGCTACTCACAAAAAATTAGCTTGTTAGTAATAAAAAAAAATGTTCTAGGGCTCCCTGACTATAAGATCTTTCCATTGCTATGGATTGGACATGTTCGATAAAATTGTTGTTTAACATAATAATATCATTATCATTTTACAATGTTTTAACACATCCCTCAAAATGTGTCTCTGTGTTGAGGCACTCTGTTCATGCTCTGTTCATTATTATCCGACTTAGCTGTGATATTTGCATTTATGACTTTCAAACCTACCAAAAACGTATAAATGATCGTTTGGCGAATGTAAATTATCAAATATATATCAATATGATACTCGTACCTAACAAGGTAGTCTCTTACCAAATATTAGGTTACAAAACAATATTGTAATATTTGTAAACCAAACATATTGCCTATGTTCTGAAATAAAATCCAGTTTACTTACCAGTGATCAAGACGTCATCTTACAACGCCGCACTGTATTGTACTGGTATTCCACTAGTAAGACAAGTGTAACGTATTATAATCACATCACAATAAACACATTTAAGTATACGATAATGCACTGGTAAATATTTCGAAACGAATCAATAGTATGGGACCACGGCCATTCTAGGCCTAAGGAGCTCTGGCCAGTATACTGGGATATATTTGTGAACATACTCTAGGTTTTCTGTAATAGACAATCAGTCACTGAAAGACAGATTTGAATGATGTCATTAATTAATTATTATCCATCAAAACGCCTGTGGAATTGTTATGGCAAATATTGAAAGCAAGGCGTTGCATTCGAAAATCAATAAATCGTTCGAATTTGTGATCAAAACGATTTATCTTTATTATTGTTATTATATATAAAAAACGAAGCTGACCCTAACCTTCGAAATCATAATTTAAACATTTTTGTATAAAAATATTTTTTTCTGCGTTTATTTTCGCTGAATTCTAGTCGAAATAAAATTTTGAAAGTAGCATTCTTTATTACTCTTTTTTTAGTGGTAAATGGATTTAAATCAAAATCCTAAGCTGACTGGGACCTTGGTAAGGAACGTAACAAACTTACAAAAAATGTTTAAATGCTTATAATTACTTCTGGTCAAAGTTCTAGTGAAAATAAAAACATGAAATTTCACTAGTCCTCGTTGTATACGGCCTTAATGTCACTTATTACCAAGATTTGTTGGTCAACTAATCATAACTAGCCGACCGCGCAAGACAACGCACTTCAAACGTTTTGACAACGCACATCAAACGTTTTGAATTTTGGAGGGGCGCGCCATGTTATCGTAGTTTATCTCTACTACGTACCTCGACACGAGTAAGGATTTACTTACTCGTATTCCCAAACGTCAGAGCATCATTGGTGTCATACATAAACCTTTCTACTTATTTAGATAGATACCCTCAGATAGATTTTTATAATATTTGCTAACTATATATTTCTAGGAATTGATGTTGTATCTAGAGTTTGAATTTCATTCATTAGGTAGTACAAAATATGCAATAAGTATCTACTACCTAGTCGAACATATTAGGTAATCTGGACTCCGCTGGAGAGCCAAGCAGATATCAGTGGAATCCACAGGTGACAGGACCGAAGTCCGTACGCTGTCAGCAGAGTAGACAGAATGATAGAGTATGCCGACTTAGAACTGATGTAAAAAAATTTAAGTTTGACGTATTATGTCAAAAGTCGTCGCTAGGGTCGTTACCTACAAATTTAGTTGTTGTTTATATTTTGGCACATGCAAAGAAAACTGTCAGAATTCAATTTCAAAATCCTATTTTTTTAAATAAATTATACCAGCCAGCGCGCCAGCCTTTAACTTATCCTAGTGAAACCCGACGAATTTGACAGATATTGAAACCTGTCCATTTCTTTGCAGTCGAACTACTGGTAGTTATGTCTATTGTGCTGTCAGCAACTAACAAAAGCTTAACGAGACACTTTTCGATTGTACCTCTTATACTTTTCTATGAATACAATTTTCCATTTATTACTATCTTAAAATAATGTAATTCTATGTATCTATGTATTTTGGAAAACTATATCAATAGCCACTTAAGTCCACAAAACTCCTAGTGAATATAATATTTTGTAGAAATATTTTATAAGTATCTACAATAAACCCTGTACATATAAATGTTAATGTTCTTAATAAGTTAATGTTAAGACATAGTGTAATACACGGAGCTTTGTTGAATGTTTGCAATCATTGTGATGAATATTAAAAAGATGTCTAAAGGTGAAAGTATTTAATAAAAACAAATTGAACATGACGTGACTGTTGTTATTATTATCTCCGGGACATCCATAGAATATCACTTTTATTCATTTAGCTTGCAAAGGTCAACAAAAATTTAAACCAAAATAACTTTATGTGTAAACTTTTAATCCATAAAAATGTATTATATTTAATTTTTATGTAGTAATATTAAGCACAATGTCTTTTACGTACCACAGATAATACTGCGCGTACGCAAAACGTTTTGGTACATGAAGGCAGAGGCGCGCGGGGTGCGGGTGAGCTCTTCGCTTTCAAAGTCTACTTCGTACAGCCCGAACCGATCTCTGTTCAAACAAAATGATCGAATTTTATTAAACTTCCTTGTACATTGTGCGTAGAATGTTGGCTCTATTTTTTAACGTTGCGCTACCTCGCAACACGCACCAACGTGACGGAATCATAAAAATTACTAGATGTTGCTGCAACTTCGTTACGCCGATATTTCTTTTTAAACCGCACTTTTCCTGGGAAAAGAACTATCGCAAAGGGACTCAAAGTATATTCATACACAATTTTATAAAAAAACTAGCTGTCCCGGTGAACTTCGTGTCACTTTAAAACCTTCCCTGGACATCTACGAATATTTTAAGACTAAAATCAGCCCAATCCGTTCAGCCGTTTTCGAGTTTTAGCGCGACTAACACATTTGAAAATCCATTTTTATATATAAGACTAGCGACCCGCCCCGGCGTCGCACGGGTATAAAATATATAGATATACCCACTGAAAAAATGATTAAAATCGATAGCCTATGATCCTTCATCCTTATCTATGCCAAATAACATTAAAATTGCTCCAGTAGTTCGCGAGATAAGCCCTTTCAAATAATTTCCCCCGTTTTTTCCACATTCTCCTATTAGTCTTAGCGTGATAAAATACAGTCTATAGCCTTCCTCAATAAATGGGCTATCTAACACTGAAATAATTTTTCAAATCGGACCAGTAGTTCCTGAGATTAGCGCGTTCAAGTTAGCCCTTTCAAATAATTTTCCCGGTTTTTTCACATTTTCCTCTATTTCTTCGCTCTTATTAAACTTAGCGTGATAAAATATAGCCTATAGCCTTCCTCGATAAATGGGCTATCTAACACTGAAAGAATCATCAAAATCTGTTGCATAAGATCTGTTCAGAGGTGTGAGCGTGAAGACGTAACAGACGGAGAGACAAACAGTCACACTTTCACTTTTATAATATTGGTATGGATTATTAAGCTATTGCATAGCTTTTGTCGCGGGCTTTGAACGCGGCGATCGAATCAAGAAATTCCGTAACGAAAAAACCTAACACATCCCACATCGACCGTCACAGCGGTGCGGCGTTGCCAAACTTCGGCACGATGTTTGTGTGCGTGCGACCTATAATGCGAATTATAATTGCATATTAAAATGCTATGCAATAGCTTTACCGCGATAGTCCCCGAGTACCATTTATAGTGCGTATTTTTTTATTTTTGAGAGGTTACAAAAAAGAGAACTCACACGTATCCATGTGCCCATTCAAAGTTGTCCATCAGGCTCCAGGCGGTGTAAGCTCGGACGTCGGAGCCCTCGTCGATGGCGTCCAGCATGGCACAAAGGTAGGTCTTGTAATACTCGATCCGATCCTGATCGTCCAGCCCGCCGTGCGTTGAAAACCCGTTCTCGGTGATAAACACAGGTGGATTATCAAATTCTCCACGAATTTTTGTCAGGAGTTTGTAGAAACCCCATGGTACCGACTGGAAATAACGTTTTGTTTCGTTTTAGTAAGAAATTACCCTAACGTACCGGCAAGATTCTGGAAACCTTTATATATAAACCAAATTACTTTTATATTTATGTAACTTAACAATTAAAATACTCACGCATACTAAGTACGAGTCCCCAGTTTGACAAGAATCCGGTTGATACATTTGTACTCCCAAATCGTCATAGAAGGACGGAACCTCGTAATCATTTTCCGATTCATTTCTATAAACGTATCTTGTAGAGTAGTGATTAGTTCCGAAAAAGTCTGAGGTGCCTTTGATAAACTCGATCTCTTCGGGAGTCATGTCGGGAAGCTTCGACGACGACAAACCCTGTTCGGCACTTTTAGCCGCTAGCTTCTCTTTCATAGATGCAGGAAAATCTCCGTCTTTTGAAAATATCGGATTAGTAAATACGCCCCACTGGAAAAAATCACAAAATAGGTAATGATTCGGTATTTTTAGTACTTATATTAAATGGTACCTAAAATCATATTACACAAAAGCGACCACACAATAAACTAAAACTAAAAACATACATGAAAATTTGTAGCGTCTTCTGCCGCCTCGGCATCCTGAGAATTTACTGGCTCATAAAATTCAGTACTCAACGAGATGAAAATCGCTCCATTGTGAGTCGGGCGAAATTCTTCATCGTAAATATGATAGGCCTTTGCGTGCGCCAGAAGGCAGTTCTTCATACACTTGTATATTTCATCGCCGGGGTGGCGGTAGTAGCAGAAAACTTGGGGCTCGTTTAAGGTGATCCAGTACTTGACTCTGTCCCCGAATAGCTCGAAGGCGGTACGCGCAAAGTCAGAGAACCAGTCGACTATCTGCGGGTTGATCCAGCCGCCCTCCTGCGCCAGCTCCAGCGGCAGGTCCCAGTGGTACAGCGTCACCACCGGCTCTATGCCGTACTTCAGCATCTCGTCTATGAGATTGTTGTAGTAGTTCACGCCGGCCGGGTTGATTCTCTCCGAGTAGTTGTGCGGCAGGAGTCTCGGCCAGGAGAGAGAGAATCTATAAAAATCGAGGGTGAGCTCCCGCATCATTTCCACGTCTCTCTCGTATAAGTAGTAGGAGTTCGTCGCCACGTTGCCATTGGAACCGTCTGTGATGTGTTCTAGAGAGTTTTGATATAGATGATCTAGAATGCTTTGCGTTTTACCTGAAAAAAACGTTTTAAATTAATGAACTTACGGTATTATTTTTAGATCAGCTAGTGAATTTACAAAATTACCATCGGCATCCCAAGCGCCCTCGACCTGGTAGGACGAGGTGGCCGCTCCGAATATCAGTCCTTTCGGAATTTTCCTCGGCAAGTCTTGAGCACTCACATAGCTCATGAAAATCAGTATACATCTTAAACGAAAAATAGCATATATAATTAATAATGCCCGGTCTAATTAGACGCAAAAAAATCGTAACCTCGGAATAATTCGCATAGAGCTGAAAATTGGTAGAGACGTTAAATACACCATTACAAATAAAACCTCAAAAGTCCCCGGCGATCCTCCTTGTGCAAAAATTATTATTCAAGGTCAAAGGTATGAAAATGAGGTTTTTCCTGTTTTTTTTCCAAACTATACATTTTATCACAAAAATAAGTACGACAAGAGTGTAGATCATAGAATTCTCTACAAAAAATATTCAGACACTTTTTTCATACGACTTACCATTCCTTATAAATGGCGGGCTCAAAGTTTGGGAAAATACATATCATAAATTAAATTATAAAGCTTAAGAATTTGTGGAACTACTGCTTTGAATTGAAAAATTCGTTTTTTGTTGGATAGTCTTATTTATCGAGGGAGACTTGAGCTATATAACATCACGTTGGCACCAAAAGGAGCAAAGAAACAGAGGAAAATGGGAAAAAACGGGGAAAATTATTTGAAAGAGCTTATTTCACAAACGGATGAAGCATTTTTTATTTTGTTTCTCGGGAAAATGTACGGTTTCCGTGAAATACATAATTAACAGGGCGGAGCGGAACTTCTTGTACTACAACATACGAGGGCTGTTCACAGCCAAACATACTTCTGCGTGACTTATAATCTAAACTTTTCGAGTCGCGAAGAGCAACAGTACGCTTGCAAGTCACTCAGAAGTATGTCAGACCGAGAACATTTCAATTTTTTCAAACAACCCTAGTATGTAGTACTAGATGTTAAGCGTGGCTCCGCCCGCGTTAATTATAAATTTCACGGCAACCGTAAATTTTCCTGAAAAACAAAATAGCCTATGTCCCTCCACGTGGCCTATTCTATATCTGTGCCAAATAACATAAAAATTGCTTCAGCCATTTGTGAGATAAGCTCCTTCAAATAATTTTCCCCGTTTTTCCCCATTTTCCTCTGTTTCTTTGCTCCTATTGGTGGCAACGTGATGTTATAAAGCTGAAGTCTTCCTCGATAAATAAGACTATCCAACAAAAAACGAATTCTTCAATTCAAAGCTGTAGTTCCACAAATTCTTTAGCTTTATAATTTAATCATAGATATGATTTTCCCAAACTTTAAGCCCGCCATTTATAAGGAATGGTAAGTCGTATGAAAAAAATGACTGAATATTTTTTGTAGAGAATTTTATGATCTACACTCTTGACCTACTTATTTTTGTGATAAAATGTATAGTTTGGAAAAAAACATGAAAAACCTTATTTTCATACCTTTGACCTTGAATAAAAAATTTTGCACAAGGAGGATCGCCGGGGACTTTTGAGGTTTTATTTGTAATGGTGTATTTAACGTCTCTACCAATTTGCAGCTCTATGCGAGTTATTCCGAGGTCGAATGTTTATTTTTCCCGGGGATGATTTTGCTTAAAAATAAAAAATAAATATTTTTAACTAGATACTTAACACGGTCATCGGTTATGCTTGTTGTACATCCTAAATATTTCAGCAATTTATGAACTATATTATGTACTATTAATTAATTTTTTCAAAATAAAACATTTTATCAGTGATTATTACATTAATTATATTACTTACAATATTAAATATTGATTATAAAAATTTTCCATTTTATAATATTCAGGTAAGTAAATCGACTGAAATAACTGATCGAAGAACACTTCACAAGACAATCAAACTTATCGTATACATATTTATATTTTACCAACAATGTATCATTTGTCACTAGGGGAGACTGGGCATTCCTTTGATAGATCAAATCTTGTTTAACATTATTTAATTTTCTATTATTATTATCAATTATCACAACTTTATTTATGCTACTATGAATATACATACGGTACCTAATTATATTTTAAAACACTGTGTAATATGTGTGCAATAAACTGCTCTTAGGTACTTACCCAAAACAGTTAATTTTATGCTTAAACATAGGAAAAACGTATTATTTTTAACGGAAAAATAATGTTAATTTTGTCTGAAAAATAACCTATTTTACTTAAAAATATAGCCCGGGCTCCCCTATTGACACTTATCTCTTTATCTGATCTTTCATGTTCATATCTTTGATCCAAGCAATCGTCTGAATTGTTGTAAATAGATAGATCCAGTTATATTTTTCGACCTTTACCTTAAATATAAGGTAAAGGTCGACAAATATAACTTGCAGGCAGGGCCCCCGTAAGGGCTACTGGCGCCTGTGTGCAAAAAAATAGCCTATACGTGTACAACGATGAGCTGTGAAGTAGGCTATTAATAACAATAATAATAATATGTATTTTAACCTATCAAGCCCCATAAGAGCACCGGTGATCGCGACAACAATTGAATAACAATAGATTTCCAAGAATGCGCGATCGAAAGTTATTAATAAGCAAAGATGGCAATATGTAAGTACATATTTTTAATAAATTACATAAGTGGATTGCGTAGTGTATTATTAAACTAGATGACGCCCGCAACACGTTTATCGCGCGGGGACCGTACATTTTTCCGGGATAACAAGGTGTCCTCGCTATGTCCTTTCCCGGGACTCAAAAGTATCTCCATACCAAATTTCAGCAAAAATGGTTCAGTGGTTTGGGCGTGACAGACAAACAGACAGACAGACGGACGGACAAACAGACAGACAGACACACTTTTTTAATATTAGTATGCATTTATAATATTAGTATGGAATATACAATAGGTACTTTATAGTCCATACGGATTATAAAGTACCTATTGTAGTCTCTATTCCATAGTACAAAAATGTGATTCTAGAAACGCAATATCGTTTGAAAATTGAACGCAATAATGTTTGTTATGGCTGGTTTACACGTATTAAGTAGATAAGTAGTTAACTAAATTTTCAGTTACTTATTGCATGTAAACACAAAATTTAGTAGCAAGTAGTAAGTTAAAATTTAGTTAAGTACTAAACAAGGAAATTAGAATTTTGACTATTTTCTTTAGGTTGGCAGGCGGGGCTTGTCACTTGACACATTTCCGGCAGGCACTTCAAATTAAGTTAAAATTTAGTTACTACTTATCTACTTAATACGTGTAAACCAGCCCTTAGGATTTAGATGAAGTCTGTTTGGCATTCAATAATTATATTAGGATAAGGTTAAGGAGAATGATTTAAACTTTAAAGCTTTAAAGTTTAAAGCATTAGAGAGACCGCTACTAATACGCCATGAAAGACTTTTCCTTAACCTTATCCTACCTCAATATTTATATCTTAGACAGCTCTACTTTACCTTAGTACTTAGGGTCAATTCAGACCGTAACGCGACGCGTAGATATGCATTCAGCATTTCTAAAGTATGGATTTGACAGTCTTGCATGACGTCTCACGCAATTGAAGTCTGTCAAATCCATACTTTAGAAATGCATCGCATCGCAATTCGCAAGTAGATAAGTAGTAACTAAATTCTTATTGTCATCTAGTTTAGTACTAACTAAATTTTAACTTGCTACTAAATTTTGTGTTTACATGCAATTAACAACTTAAAATTAAGTTAAAATTTAGTTAACTACTTATCAACTTAATACCTGTAAACCAGCTATAACTGCCGCACTTTAGAGTGGAACATTAATAACTTAAATGTAACTAGTAAGTAATTCAAAATTTCAAAACGTACGCCCCATATATTATCTGTCAAATTCTTGATTAAATTAAAGATTAATCATAATTAAATGTCTCTGAGTACGGCGATTAGGGTCAATTCAGATAGCAACGCGAAGAAGGCGAGGCTAGGGATTGCAATCCCGCACCTTATTCAATCCCGCGGGATTGATTTGCGGGATTGGTCAATCCCGCGGGATCCCGCATGTCTAAATTTATGTTATAAAATTTGATAAATTTAAACTACATGTTTATATTTTATTAAAAATCAACTTTATTAAAAGAAAATGTCTCATGTCATGCCACAAAAATATTTGTTTTGTAACAAAATAACAATGAAATTATGTTATCACTCTAGTCTTATTAGATCTTAAGATTAAAATGTTTTTAATGCCTCAGCAATCTTGAAGTCAGGGACCTCTCAACATTATGGACCCTACGCATTGATTGCGACGACCACCCTCGCGTTTATGCGTGCCTATAAGTCCCACAGTGGTGACCCCGAGTCGGACGGACTCTTAGAACTCCTGCAAGCTGCTTCAGATTTAGTGCAGCAGCTGATCTCATCCGCAGAGATCATAGATCATACTACTTGGCGACTTTAACGCCCACCATGCCGACTGGCTCAATTCCAGTCAAACTGATCATACGGGAAGATCTGTCTGTGACTTTGCCCGACTAACACAACTGGTTGCTATGCCTTCGCGAATCTCAGATGTAGACGGTCAGAATCCTTCCCTGTTGGTCCTTCTGCTGACTTCAAATCCTGAAGGAAGGCTACCAAGCATCCATGACCGCACCACTTGGATTTTCTAGACCTATTCCTGGGGGCACTTGTGCTTCTCGCCGGACGATCCCGACGACACTGCCAACTCCGTAGCCAATGTGGTGATGCAAGGGATGAAGCTTTTCATTCTGTCCTCTGTAGTGCCAACTTGCGGCAGATTTCGTCCCTGGTTTGGTTCATCCTCCAAAAAAGCTTCTTGCCGGAATCAGAAGGCTTACCAATCCTGAGCCAATGCAGTATCTGCTCGGGATTTCAATACCATCACATATAAAAATATGAAGTACTCAAGAAAGAGATCACTCGGGCAAAGAAACAGCACATCAATAGAATTGGTGAGAGACTCGAGCGCCTTCCTTCGAGAACCCGTGCATTATGGCCAGAGGCCAAAGCTATTTATTTATTTATTTATTTGACACACCAAAAAGGAAATACATTAGAAAAGATCTTAACATAGAAAACATAAGGGAATTTCTGCAAGCCAACCCTACCATCCCTACACGTCGAAAATTGATCGTTGGCCCATGACGCAAAAGACAAAGCCGATCTTCTGGGTAAGTTCTTTGCGTCAAACTTGACCCGAGACGACGGAGGACAGAAACCGCCGACCATACCGCGATGCACGAGCGTCATATGGGATATTTGGTTTCATCAGCGCTCAGTGCAAATAGCCCTCCGTTCCCTTGATAAGTCGAGTGGGACTGACGGAATCCCTCCTATTGTGTTAAAAAGTGTGCTCCAAAGTTGGCTCTGATCTTAACGCGTCTTTTTCGGCTCTCCTGTTCTTCTGGCATTGTACCGGCTTCCTGGAAGACAGCCTTGGTGTACCCGATCCCCAAAAAAGGTGACCGATCAAATCCTTCCAATTACAGACCAATCGCTAT
The DNA here is from genome assembly GCA_963422495.1 of Polyommatus iphigenia. NCBI lineage: Eukaryota > Metazoa > Arthropoda > Insecta > Lepidoptera > Lycaenidae > Polyommatus > Polyommatus iphigenia. The sequence continues at coordinate 2,318,633 of OY730190.1, forward strand.
AACCAATTTATAATATTACTAGCTGTCCCGGCAAACGTTGCTTTGCCGTAATATATTATGTATTTGCCATATTATTTTATTCAAGTGACTAAATACGTATGTTACCATGGCAACGTCGATCGCTATCCCGTCGCACAAACAATGGTCGCCGTCAGTTTCAGGTTGTAATAATTTACTATTATTTATTCAACAAATGCACCTATCAATATATAAAGTACCCAGTAGCCGTTACTTACTCATTCCAGTCGAAAAGTATCGACATCTGTTGGAATCTTTTGGAGTTAACAGATAATTGTGACTGTCAATTAATTATAGACAAATAATTTGCAATAAAATAAAATTGCGACTATAATTAAAGATCTAAGCTATCCTATCTCTCAAGTTGGAAAAAAGCACACATTTAAAAAAAACACTAAAATCGGTTAAGTAGTTTAAGAATCCATCGCGGACAAACATCTGACAGGAGATTTATATATATTAGATAATGGAATCAATTATCAATAACCATCCTTCGATACTTGGACGGCCAGGTATTACTAAGTGAAAAACAGTATGGATTCCGTAAGGGTCGCTCGGCTGGTGATCTCTTGGCGTACCTAACTCATCGTTGGGCTCAGATCGTGTCGAAGGGAGAGGCATTGGGCGTTTGCACACTGCACGATAACGACACGACACGATACCACAGAATAGAGGATCACCGCACATATTATACAATTTCAAGTTGGCCGACTATCGTACAAACTGACTATCGTACTAATTCTAATATTCTGTCACTTAATATTGAATGCACCCAAAATATTCTTCTTTCTTTTCACCTTCGTTTTATTAGTGCCACAATAAAAGCGTGCTTTTTACGCATTTTAACACGCACGTCGCTAGGTTAGCAACACCGTTACCAACTAAATCTAAAAGTCTGCGGCTGGCAGCGTACACGATGAAGTTGTCCAATTAAATTGTGACACTACGCAATTTAGTTTGTACGATAGTCAGCCAACTTGAAATTGTATTATATGTGCGGTGGCCCTTATCTATTCTGTGGTATCGTGTCGTGTCGTTACCGTCGCAGTGTGAAAACGCCCATTGGATGTTAGTTTGGATATTGCGAAGGCCTTTGATCGGGTTTGGCACAAAGCACTGCTATAAAAGTTTCCATCGCATGGGCTCCCCGAGAAATTATGCAAATGGGTCATGCGGGATCCGCGGATCCGCGTTTTGTAGGTGCGGGATCCAGCAGACTAAAAATTGGCGCGGGATCCCACGGAATTGCGGGATTCCGCTTTGCGGGATTGCAATCCCTAGGCGAGGCGAGGCGCGGCAATCCATATATTATATAATTTAGAAATGCATCTACGCGTCGCGTTGCGGTCTGAATCAACCCTTATGCTCATAAGATAAAACTAAGTGGGATAAAGATAGATTAGATAAAAAATACTTATATTTGTCTTTGAATCGATCAACTATCAAGACTCGTTACGTAAGGTGGTGCGCGCACGGGCAACTTAGTTGCTCGGTGATTTATTTGTCTCTTGATCAAGTCTAAGAGCTAGTATGGAAGTGCGCGCACGTAGCGACGCAACTCTTGGCAACTTTTTCGTTGCCCAGAGCCCGCGACGCAACTGTCTCCTTCCCTATTGGTTTCTATGCAAGTGCACGCACGGGCAACAAAAAAGTCGCCGACCGGCTAGTTGCCACTCTCAGAGTACTTTATTTACTACTCGACCGCCGCGCCGCAGCGTAAGTTTGTGTGTAAGGCGTAAGCTGCAGTGTACGGACGGATACGCGCGCGCATTCTATGTTCCGAGATGCCAAGTAAAATGCCGGTCGAAGAAGATATTGATAATAGTAGACTAATGGAAGAAGTAGAAAGCAGACCATTACTGTATAATAAAAAAAATTAAAAGAATACTCAGACGTAAGTGCCAAATCACAGTTCATCGAAACTTTCGACACTCATTCTAAAGTAACGGATTTTTTTTTTGGGGTATACTCTCAATTTCTTAAACATAGTATGAAATTTCCCGAGAGTCAGCCAGTAAAAATTTAAAATCTAATAAAAAAAATTAAACACACTAAGGGCCTGTTTCACCACTTCCTGATAAAGTGCCTGATAGGCTATCCACAACTTTTTTGACAGATTCTCCATACTTTGTCAGGTGTCAAGTTAAGTTGTGGATAGAATATCCGGCACTTATCAGGAAGTGGTGAAACAGGCCCTTAACATAATAAAATAAAATAAAAAACATAGCAATAAGATCGAAATATTATTTTCATTTGTAATTTTTTTTTGTTAAATTTCGACAGCAACTGCTCATCAACCTCTAGATTCTAGAATCTAGATTATAGCATGGTTTTGAACCAATCAGTTACTTTGTATGCAAAAGACCTTCAATGGTATTTAGCTTGTTGCGTTGTTGAATTTTTACAAAATTAATCATATTTACAAAATTCTGTAATTCTGTATAAATATCTGTATCAAGTATTAATTATCGGTATTACTCGCCAAAAATCTGTATAAATACGGAGAAATCTGTATATATGGCAACACTGGTCTAGAAAAAACTGAAAAAAGTCGGGTTGCTGTCGCTCTCGTGCGCGCACCCCGGCGACATGGCGATTATTTTTTCGAAAGAGACAAATAAATCGCCGAGCAACTAAGTTGCCCGTGCGCGCATACACGAGTGTATTAAAGAATACCTTATCGAGACACAAGTCGCATAACAACGACTAAACGAAAACAGGTGAAGGTATCATAGCAACACCACTTTGGCCGAGGAAAATAAACATTAAGTAAAATTCACAAACAAAATTTAAAATAAGGAGAAAAATATGTCGCATTGGAGCGTTACGTGGCAACGTCTTGTAATGCCACCGCAATATTATGCCCCATTACAGTCTTTGTCACCAAATAAACCTTTGGTAACTAAGTACAGTGAACATCATTTGCAGCGGTTCTTGCTTCAGAAATAGTCCTTCAAAATGTTTGTTTGATAAAGCACGGAGTATTACAATAAATGAAGTCTTAATAATATGTCAGGTAAGTGGTACTAATTATTGCAGAGTGTAGATTATATATATATGTATATATATTACAGATTACCGTAGTAGAAATTAGTAAGGTTAGTTTATTACGAGTATAATAAGGGGCGGCTAAAGCAAAATACATAATCTTATAATTCATTTTTATATTTATTAAAATGAAAATACGATATTTTAAAATTTTCTCGATACAAAAAAAACACAAAGATGCATCAAATTTTCACATTTTTGCAATTTATTTTCAAATCGGTGCATTCAACTGAGTCAACAATAATGTAAAACCGAGGGACTGGACTAGCGGATTTTTTAAATTTTGTATACTTATCACGAAAATATATGTGGGAAAGCGCTAGTTAAATCTATATCTATACATATTATAAAACAAAGTCGCTTTTTTCCCTCATGTCCCTTTGTTCCCTTTAATCTTTAAAACTACGCAACGGATTTTGATGATTCTTTCAGTGTTAGATATCCCATTTATCGAGAAAGGCTATTATAGGCTATATTTTATCTGGCTAAGAAGAGCGAAGAAATAGAGGAAAATGTGGAAAAAACGGAGAAAATTATTTGAAAGGGCTTATCTCGCGAACTACTGGAGCAATTTTTATGTTGTTTGGCACAGATAAGAAGTAGACCACGTGAATATACATTGACACTGAAAAAATGATAAAATATTTAATCATTTTATAATTTTTTCAGTGGCTATATATTTTATACCCGTGCGACGTCGGGGCGGGTCGCTAGTATAATCTAAGTGCGTAAACCTCGGTACAACATAGCATGTGAAGCTCGCGTGACTTTCATATAAGATCCGTCACTTCACCCTGTGAAATAACGAACATGTGAAGAGGAAATGCGATACAAATTAAAACTTAACCCAGACTTAGCCGCGTGCACACTGCACGTAATCAGTTATTAGGCGTATGATTTAATCAAAGTATCTGTAATAACCGGTAACTTTGACGCCTACAAGTGACAAAATCGGTTAAAATTTATCATCCGTTAATCGTGATTAAAAACATAATCTTTCGTTTCTCGTCTTTCAATTGTTGCAAAAAAAACTTTTAGCAATTGTGCAACACAAAACAAGCAAACATTTTGAGATATCACAGATGTAGCTTATTGCACGTCAGAGTTTAATATACAATGTGTCCCGACACCGGTGTCCGATCCTTTAATGTCATGATCTATGGCACATTTTATCGACAAATTGGCTCTGAAATTTTTTCTCTCTCACGGTTGTAAAATGGCAGCCATTTTAGTTTTTCTCGGGCTTTTACACTAATCTGACCAGTACTTCTCATGTAAATATCCTATGAAGATAAAAAAGGTCTCATTTGATAGCTAAACCTGTGGACTACGCTCACACTGGTAATATGTTATAAATTTCGTGGAGTTATACATAGAAAAACCAAAGTTTAAGAAAAAAAAGTGTATTTTTTAATTAATGGCTTTTTGTGAAAAATCTAGCACATTAAACTGATTGTTTTTTATTTTAAAAAGATAGAGGAGGTTTTCATCTTAAACAAATTTTTTACTTCAATACTCTAAGTCAGATAGTTTAGAAGTTATACCGAATTTCTTATAAAGTATAGGTCTGATTAGTATGAAGCCAGAGAATTTTTTTTTTCAAAAGTTGGAGAAAAAAAAATATTTGAAAGCCAATTTGTCACTTAAATATGTCATAAATCATGAGTTCAAATTTTGTTTTCTCCAACTTTTGAAAAAAAATATTTTCTCTGACTTCATACTAATATACTTCATAGGAAAATCGGTATAACTTCTAAACTATCTGACTTAGAGAATTGAAGTAAAGAATTTATTTAAGATGAAATCCTCCTCTATCTTTTTAAAATAAAAAAGAATCAGTTTAATGTGCTAGATTTTTCACAAAAAGCCATTAATTAAAAAATACACATTTTTTTTTCTTAAACTTTGGTTTTTCTATGTATAATTCCACGAAATTTATAACATATTGCCAGTGTAAGCGTAGTTCACAGGTTTAGCTATCAAATGAGACCTTTTTTATCTTCATAGGATATTTACATGAGAAGTACTGGTCAGATTAGTGTGAAAGCCGGAGAAAAACTAAAATGGCTGTCATTTTACAACCGTGAGAGAGAGAAAAAATTTGAGAGCCAATTTGTCGATAAAATGTGCCATAGATAATGACATTAAAGGATCGGACACCGGTGTCGGGACACATTGTATAATACGTACAGCTAGGTACAGTGCTTTTTGCGCCATAATCAATACATAACGCAGCTGTGTTCAACCAACAATAAAATGATAAAAAGTATTGAGGAGGTTTTACCTCTATTAAACTTCTTGCTAAAAGTAGAGAAGCGATACACCCGATGTTTTGGCTACTATATTAAACACATTGATAATTTTATTATTCAACAAAAATTAATAAATACATTTTATACTTACAAAAATAATAATGAAATGAATGAATACGATCTACATGAAAATACCTATATCTTGTTGTAAAACATTTGTAAGTAAAACCTGTAGCAATCAGTAATCACATCACTACCATTACCCAATTTGGTAACTATAATATGCCTAACTATCAGTTAGGTCTCGTGTGATCAGTTGCAAAAACCCATTCCAATTCGTGCAATCCTCAAATGGATTTCAATTTTAGATTGTGATGGAGCTTGTTCTATCACATTCACATTCGAAATCTATTTCGTTCACGCGAAACCATTTTTTATCGAATATCTTTTTATTTTTTCCTTCATCATGATGTACGAGGTTTTACGCAAGATGTTATACAAAATATTATTACAGCAAAAGAAATTCATTATCAAATTATAATAGATAAACATAAATACTAAACATGAACTATACATGAACTAAACATGAATACTAATATTCGTAGTACTGGCTGTAGCCTGTAGTCCGTAGTCCGTAGCCCGTAGCTCGTAGCTCGTAGCTCGTAGCTCGTAGCCGTGTTGTAGCAAGTCGTAGCGACCTACGAAAGGGTTCCTGACAGCGTTGCCAGATTTTTTTTGTGCCAAGTCGGGACTTTGGAACTTTTTGAGTGAAAAAGCGGGATTCTTCAGTCAAAAGCGGGACAAAGTAAAAAAAGGTTTATACCTTTTTTTACTTTGTCCCGCTTAAAAAAATAAAAATAGTTAATAATCAAAAGTTTTTTGAATTTTTATCTTTTTATTAGTGTTAAAATAACGTTTACGTGAAAATAGATAGCAAAAGTAGCCAAAGAAAATCCACCCCTCTACCTCCCACACACTTATCTTCATTAAGCACCTTTCTTTCACAGCACGCTGCACGTACGTTTGGGCTTTCCCCGAAAAGCGGGACTGAGCCTGTCCCGCGCGGGACATTTAATTTTGATGAAAAAATCGGGACGTCCCGCCAAAATCGGGACGTCTGGCAACGCTGGTTCCTGACGTCATCGCTTAAAATAATCTACTAAACTAATACACCCCATACAATAAATAATAACATATTATATAAACAAGAAAAACAAGTATATTTTCTAAGCAGTTACACGTTTGACTTCATAGGATCATATTTTGTTGCTAACTAAGCCTTCAGAATTTAATAGATGAATGATTAACCGTGTAATAAAACAAAAGATAAATATTATAACACATTTTTGTATTAATCAATTTTATTTTAATTAGATCCTGGATGATTCGATTCGAACAATTTTAAAGTTTACAAAAATAAATTTTAACAGAAGTATCAAGTAGTGTCTATAAGTGTCCTCATAAATGACATTGCGAAAAGGAAATTGCAACGAATTCAATTTAAGCATACCTCGTAAAATATGAAAGTGCCTAGTTTCGTGCATCGTACATGCACCGTGCACGTACGTGGCGTAGTTCTGTGTATACAGCTGTGGACTCTCGTGCGCGGCGGACATCAGAAGCGGAATCGTTTATTTGACATGGAGGCTCTAGTGGACGACCTCGACCACACCTCCATATACTGGGCAGGTGGTGATGGTACTAATTAATAAAATAGACCAGCACGTAATGCTTATTTGGTCAGCAGCAACTTCATGCTTATTTGGTTCAGCACGCGGATTGGCACGTCATTTCATGTTTCTTACCTTTTGTGAAACGAACCAATGCATGGAATCAGCATGACACTAAAACCTCCTCAGCACCTCATATAAAACGTAACCCTCAGACAGCGAGGAGAGCGACGGCGAAGGAGGTCTCGGCAACCTGAACCGGCTGATCGTCCGGCCGCCGGGGCATAGCGGGAAGGCGAAACGCGGCCATCTTTGTTTCGACGCGGCGTTCGAGTGCGGCAACCTGGGGCGGGCGGACCACGTGTCGGAGCTGGAGTACGACCTGTACGTGCGACCCGATACCTGCAGGCCGCGCTCCAGGTTCTGGTTCAGCTTCACGGTGGAAAACGTCAAGCAGGACCAGGCAAGGTTTAGACGTAACTGGAGTTTTCGTTTTCTATATGGGAAGTATAAAAATAAATGGAAGCTTGTCGACCTAGTCATGTTTTGTACATAGCTACGTGTGTTAAATATTGCTGTATACTTACAGCCTACGCCCTACATCTAATTCTACAAACTGCTACTGCTACTAAATACGTCGGACCTAAATACAAGTTAACATGTATACACACCTCTGAGCTTAGTGGCTAAATGGCTTTTTCTATTCCAGAGAGTAATATTCAACATAGTCAATTTTGGTAAAGAGCAAATTCTTTATAACGAGGGAATGACGCCGTTAGTTCGATCAACTTCTAGACCAAAATGGTAAGGATGTTAATTGTAATAATATAAGTGTCCATGAGGGAGATATATTAATTATTATTAATATATACTTATTATATTTTAATAGTATAGCCATAGCTTTGTAGATACTTAGGTGTAATTTCTAGCTTACGGGAAAATAACAAATCCTCGGTGCTCCAGAAAATATAATTGTTAAATAATTGTAATTGTGACATATCTACCACAATATCGGCTTTCGCTTGTTATTCCGAATGCATAGTATGTCGCTCTCAAATTCCAAAGCAAACCACTTACCGAGGGCAATAATTGGCAATATTGTACCTCCTGTTATTTTAGTTAACTTATTTCAGGCAACGAATTCCAAAGCGTCTCGTCTTCTTTCACCGGTCGTTGGCTCATCACAATCGCAAGATACTGAGCGTAGCTTTTGGGTTCGACCGGGAAGATGACGTGTACCATTTTGCAGCAGCGCCGCCGTACTCTTATTCACGTCTCCAGAAGTACCTGTCAGCCTGGGAGAAGCGAGCGCAGATGTTTGCGACTAGGGAGTGTATTGCCCAAACTACGGTACCTATGTTGCTAGTACAAACCAACCATAACCCCTCCGCTGACCATAAAAAAAAACAATATGGCGCATCTGTCCACGTCAGCGTGGGTGGTCGCCCGCGATGACGTCCATCATGATGATTATGATTAAAATGACAATATCTTAAAAAATTGTATCAAAGACATTTGTTTTAGTATGTAATAGCAAATGGTTAACTCCGCACTCAGAGACATTTAATGTTGATTAAACTTTAATTTAATGAAAAAGAAAGATGGGGCTTATGTCAAAATCTCCAGTTAATTACAATTATGTAATTAATTTATTAGTCTCTGAGTGGGACAGTAATACTGTTTTGAACAATCGTTATTACTTGATATAATATTGGACTAGAATTTAGATTATAATTTATATCATCTGTAGACATATTTTATATCATCTCCTTTGGGTTAATTTTAAGTACTTATCTATAACCTACTAGTTACATAGTACATACATACCAAACCTCGTTTCTATTGCTGTCTAACTTAAAAATTTATTAATCCTTTATTAGCAAAAAAGAAAAGTAGATCTCATAACAATAGGTGATTTGCACCCGAAAGAGAAGGATCTAAGAGATGATACCACGACCAAAGGAAAAATTATTGAAAACAAGAAGAGACTGGTCATGGTATTTGCCAGGTCACACGGTGGAGAGTCGCCCGCTTCGTTTATTTGTCAAGGTGAGGAGTATAAATTGCTAAAATCAGGAATATTCTAGCTTTAAAGATAACTAATCTTTAAATAAATAAAACCGGCCAATGCGTGTCGGGCCACGCGCAATATAGGGTTCCGTAGTACCGCTAGTTTTTGATAATTTTTGTATGGTCAATAAATGTATGTACATTTATTGACCATACAAAAATTACATATATAACGAGTTTTACACTACTAACAACATCATCCTTCCGTTTAAATGAATTTGAACGAAATGTTCTTTTATACTTCGCCGAATACATTTTTTTAGTTGATCGACTATAATTACTCAATAACTTTTAAAGTCTTCTTAGCTGTGATAGTTTTTCTTTTAAATTCAGCATATTTCCTACTCTCGTGAATTTTTTCACATTTCCAGAAGCAAACGTTTAGCTGGTAGAAGGGGGGGGGGGGGGGGACACTGGACTCTTAACAATTTTTTCCACTTTAAAACTTCTTTTTTCCACTTTCAACAAAAATGGATTGCCAAATCGGAAAATGATCTGTGAATACTATTAATATTTTGAAAAAACCTATCCAACGACACCCCACACTATGGGGTGGCCGCGAAAAAAAATAATCATCCCCTTTACCGTAGGAGAGGTACCATAAAAATAATTTTAAGATTTTATGTACCATTTCGTCGGCATTATTAATATCATGTACATTCATGCCAAATTACAGCTTTGTAGGTCCTATAGTCTCTGAGCAAAACCGCGCACAGACAGACGGACAGACCGAAACTATAAGGGTTCCTTGTGGACTACGGAACCCTAAATATGATATGGTTAATTTAATCTACTCCATTTTTATTGATTTCAGGTTTAATGGATTTTCTTGTCAGTTCGTCTGAAAAGGCTGTCGCACTTCGTAATGAAGTGGTTATTCAGGTACGATATTCGAAACATAACAGTGACATTTATTCCAGTAGATTAAAATCCGGGATATTCGTATTAGTAGACCTGTTAAAGAGCAAACGTATCGCCTGATGAACATAAGAGGAAGAGGTCGTGTTGTTTACGGATTTTTCCATTCAAAGTGCGAGAAGGATGCTTTATGCTGTACCTTCTCTGTTCAAAGTACTAACAAAATACAAATATATTTTCAGATAGTGCCAATGATAAACCCGGATGGAGTATTTCTTGGCAACCATCGGTCTGACCTGCTTGGCTCAGACCTCAACCGCTGCTGGAGTAGCGCCACCGTGTTAGCTCATCCAGCTATAGTAGCCATCAACCAACATGTACAGAAAGTTAAGGCAGAAAAGGTAATTGGATAAAATTATTTTGGAAAACTCATTTGGAATTGATAATTTTGTTACGACATGTTATTAACTTTAGTAATGGTTATTGCAGACTCTACAGTTAGATTTTATAATCGACATTCACGCTGACATAAGCCACGAAGGTGTGTTTGTAAGAGGAAATTCGTATGACGATGTGTACAGGTATACTTAATTTAAATTATATTTAATTTTATTTAATGGAATGTAGACAAACGTTGTGATCCTTTTTAATGTAGACAATAACGACATAATGCAGTATATGCATATGCATCCAATAGAGGGCGCTCTAAGACGTGTCAACATCGGCTCCGTATATTTTTTGTTATTTAAATTCGCATAGTTTAAATATTGCAATAAAAAGTGAATAAATCTAGAAAAAAACTCATAAATCATAAGTGACATTGTTATCCAGTGACTGTGTGACCTAATATAAAAGATAAAGCTTACTTATCATAACAGTGAACAAGTGCAATTATTTATTAAATTAATTACCGAAATTACTTGAATTTTGACATACAAAATAATAGTGCGAATTTAAAACCAACAACAATTTTAAAGAAGTGACTGTGGTGCTAAAAAGTGAAATAACCGATTAAAACTACAAAATACATTAATATTTTTTTATCGCTGATAAATAGACTGTGTTCCGAAAACACAAACCCTACTTTACCAAACGAACAAATCAAACATTGCTTTATTTGCAAACTAATCCAAAAATTCGCATTGAGATATTATGCTCTAGTGGCGCAGTTGGTATACTCTTAGTTTTTGTACAACATTACCGACAAGACCGAGTTCGATCCTGGCTGGTTCTTCAAAATATTATATTGTATTATAACGAATAAAATAAAATTACCTGTTTGGAATTATTTAAGCAAAGAAACTACTGCAGACTGTAACAAAAAGACGAAAGGTGGATACGGGATATACTTACCTAAATATTATCATCAATAGATTCTTGAGCCCACACTCGCTAGATGGCGCTATAGGTTACATTCGAAGCTAAAATTTACTGTACTACAATCATACATTTATACTTCGTATCGCTAATTCACCTACAGCGAATAAGTGCATTATGATGACTCGCAAAGGCCTGGCCCGTCAAGACGAACTTGTTAAGCTTCAAACGGCCTTAAATGAGCTACAAAAAGTGAAGGAGCAGAACAGTCAGTTTGTACAAGAAATAGAGGAAAATGAAAAAATTGTTTTAGAGACACTGCAAGATAACCAAAAACTAAAAAATGAACTATCTACGCTTCATTCGCTAAATGAGTCCATACTAGAAGAAAAAAACAGGCTTCAGTCTTTAATAGATAGTTTTGATAAACAATGCGGCATAGAGTACGAGTCGCTCCTGCAGAGAGTTATAATATTAGAGAGGGGCCTATGTGATGCCCACAAATGTATTTCACTCCTTGAACAAAAAAACATGACCTCTACCATGACAAAAACACAAACTCCATATAACGAATTATTAACAAATAGAACAACTATAGACTTAACACAGGATGACTCAGTATTTTCAACAGCAAACCCCAGCGGAAATAAAGTTAATATAAATACTCTCAGTAGGAATAAGATAAAAAAATACATAAAGGCGAACAAATTCATGAAGAAATGCAAAATATTATTAAACAAACAAAACAAAGTGATAATTAATCAATTAAGTAAGCGAACAATATTAGATAAGTTACAGAAATACACAGAGGAGATAAATAACAACAGAATTAAATATGAAAATGACATTGAAAACCTCAGATGTAAGCTTCTACGGGCAGAACATTCGCTGAATCATTATTCAAGCTTATATGAAAAGGCCACAGCTGAACTGAGAGCACTTAACTTGGCTATGGATGCCTTACTGAACAGCCAAAATAGCCTTGAAACAAGAGTCTTGGAGGTTTGTTGCAGTGGTGCCAGCCCGGAACAGAATGCATCGGATCTGGATAGTATTGTCCCAGACACTTCGGTTCCGATAAATAATAATATGCCGAAAAAATGTAAAAGTGTGATGTTTAGCGACGGAATAGGAAAAGACCTGAGTAAATTTTTAAGCTTTGCTAAAGACCACTCCTTGACAAATTATTGTTATTCAAACTGTAACTTAGAGCATATCTTGGAAAACATGGTTAAACATTCTTCGCTCAACAAACACGCTAATCTCATAATTTGTGTAGGAAACAGAGGAAGGGTAAAGAAATTTGACTTAATTAAATATATGAACACTTTGACTTCAAAATATATGGGTAATATTAATTATTATATTCTTTACGCTTCCTTATAGCAATAACTTGACAGACTCTGAAAATTTCTATTAGATATAAGCTCAATATGACTATGCATACAATTTCTCAAAATAATAAATATGTACACGTGATAGATCTTAATAAGCTTATTAATAGAACATGCTATGTTACAAAAGGTAGATATTACCTTTCTAATTTTTACAAAAAGCAATTAGCTGTTTCGCTATCTTATTTTTTTGACATATCTCCTTGATTAATTTTGGCACTCTTTGTGACCAAAATAATTTTAGTATTAATTATATCACTAACAATGATAATTATAATAAGAAAACTATTGACATTAATCCTACATCTATTTCTTTAAATTAAGTTCTAAGACAATAGAGTTAACCTCTTGCCTAAACTATTTTGATAAGAAACTAGTAAATAAAGAAACCAACTGTATTAATAACAACTTAAAAAATAGGTATCAGAAAGTATGTAACCAAAATATAAAACTCATAAAATTAGTACATCAAAATATTCAAGGCATAAATAGTAAAATGTTAGAATTGGAATTGTACCTTAACTCTTACAACATTGACGTTATGTGTATAACTGAGCATTGGCTAAGAGGTTTTGAGCTGATGTTTAACTATAGCAATAGGGATGATGACAAGGTCAAAGATTAGCGAATTTTGTTAATAAAATAAAGAAAGCACAGTAAAAAATAAGCGTTACCAAATTTTCAGCTCGATAGCATTTGTATTTTTTTGTTAGGCGCCTTCAAAGTTGGATAATCAAGTCGAATTTTTTTTCAATTAAATTTCTTAATATTTGTAAACCATTCGATAACTTATGCAATTAAAAGCAACTTTTGGTATGAAACCACTTTCATAAACGCAATATTTAATATACCTATCGAACAAAGCTCTCTCCCGATCCGTACAAACTACGAAAGACTGACGTCAGTCTTTCGTAGCACTTTGTATGGAGCGTTTCGGGCAGGTCTATTTTATGAGATGTTTGAATTGTTCATATCTTGGTGAATTTTTAAGCTATGAGAGTCATTCTTTCAGCGATGTTTCTATTTTTTAAGGGTCTTTCAATTACCAATAAGAAAAAAATTTAGTCATCAAGCCTATTATCAAGTTGGCAGTTCCTTCTGTAGATCACATGCTATTCGAGGATGTTCTCTTATTTTAATTAATAAATGTATAAAGTTTAAAAAAAGGCAAGACATCTCAAGCTTATCTGTTGATAACCAAATTGAAATAGCGTGTGTCGAGCTGGAACGAAGTATAATAGTGAGTGTATATCGCCCGCCAAATGCATCATATGACACATTTGAGAAAATCATGGATTTAATTCTTTTTAAAATAACAAATTGTAATAAAAGCATCTTCGTTTGTGGAGACTACAACATTGACCTTTTAGAAGTAAGTTCCCTGAGTACTAGAAAAACTAGCTTATTTGGTTCATACAACTTAGTATCATTATTTATGGATCCAACTCGTATCACGGAAACTTCAGCTAAGTGTATAGATAATATATTTACAAATGCAAAAGATTATATACTTGGAATCAAAATTATTAGTAATTAAAAATCAGGTCACTTAGGCCAATTTGAAACATTTAAAACTAAAATCAAAGAAACTTAAAAAAAAAATTAGCTATGTTCCTGTGACTAAAGCTCGGCTAGAGAAATTCAAATTTAACTGGTACTCGCAAATGCCTATCGACTTTCGTAATAAAGATCCTAATGAGTCTTACTGCCATTTTTTAAATAAATTTAGTAACATATTTAGTAAAGTTTTTACACCTAGATCGTTTACAATGACGGATAAACCTAGTTTTAGTGAGTGGGCGACAGTGGGTATACGAGTACACAAAAGCCGACAAAGACTCTATGATATGTACAGTGAAAAACAGTATAATTTTAGTGAAGATCTTAAGATAAAATTAAAATTTACTCAAAGATTTTTAGGAAAAGTATGCCAAAAGGCAAAAGCAAACTTTATTGCCGATAAGATTAAAAATAGTAAAAATATTGTTAAAACAACATGGAAGATAATTAATGATGAAATTGGAAGACCCCGAAATTTTGATACTGACTTTAAATAAAAAATCAGTGACAATGTTATTAAGAATAATGAAGAAGTTGCCCAAGCATTTGAACATTTTTTTACCAATATCCCAGTCACACTTACCAGTCTGCTATGTCTTGTGAAGAGATGAATATCTCTTCACAAGACATAGCAGAGTCATTACTAAAAAAAATGTACCTATCTGTGAAACTAGTTTCAGCTTTAAACGAGTAAATGAGCATGATATTATCAAAGCTTTTAAAATGATAAATGTGAAAAAAGCTACAGATCTATGGGGTATATCTACATACATCTTAAAACCACTTATAGACGAGGTTGCTTATGAATTAGCATATATATTTAATGAATGCATTGATTGTGGAGTATTCCCAGACTTGATGAAATACAGCAAACTAATTCCAATGTTCAAATCTGGTGAATCAACCGATCCCAATAATTTTAGACCAATATCAGTTTTGCTTGTATTCAGTAAAATCTTTGAAAAAATATTGTTAAATCAATTAATATGTCATTTTAATATCAATAAATTATTACATCGGAAACAATTTGGCTTTACCAATGGAAAATCTACTACTGACGCTGGTATTGAATTACTATCATACATTTATGAAGCGTGGGAGGAGTCACATGACGCCTTGGCAATTTTTTGTGACTTGTCTAAAGCATTCGACTGCGTACATCATGGAACACTAATAAGAAAATTGCATCATTACGGAATTAGAGATAAATCTTTGGATATATTGACTTCATATCTGAGCGACAGAGTCCAGAGAGTCGATATTAATGGCAAGCGATCTTCAGGGGCCTCGGTTTCAATTGGTGTGCCTCAAGGATCTATTCTCGGCCCTTTCTTATTTTTAATATATATTAATGACCTGCCATACATGATAAAAGATGATGAAATTGTTTTATTTGCTGACGACACGTCACTTGTATTTAAACTTAATCGGCGGGCTCTAAATTTTGATAAAATAAATAATGCAATCGCGAATGTTGTCCATTGGTTTAATTCCAATAACCTATTGCTTAATGAACGCAAAATAAAATGTATAAGATTCTCTCTACCAAACGTTAAGAAAACATCAACAGACATTAAAATAAAAGGCCAAAATTTGGATCCTATTGAATCGACAGTGTTTCTGGGTGTCACTTTAGATAGTAAGCTTCAATGGGATCAACACATAGATAGTCTCTCAAAAAAACTTAGTTCTGCGGCATTCGCTGTTAAGAAAGTACGCTACATTACTGATGAAGCCACTTCTAGACTGGTGTATTTCAGCTACTTCCATAGCATTATGTCATATGGTATAATGCTGTGGGGAAGTGCTGGTGAAGGACGCTTAAATTCTATTTTCGTGCTGCAGAAGAGAGCGATTCGTGCTATCTATAGGATGAGCCCTAGCCCTATGTCCTTACGTGAAAAATTCAAAGTTATCAATATATTGACATTGCCATGACAATATATTTTTGAAGTACTCATGTACACCCATAAAAATATTATGATGTTTCCTAAAAAAAGTGACACACATAATATAAATACTAGAAATAAATACAAACTGACGGTTCCTACTTTTAGACTTCATAAGGTCAATGTTTCTTTTAAGGGGCAATGTATACGCTTATATAATAAAATTCCAAAAGAATAAGCTCTCAGTTAATAAATTCAAAAGATTAATAAAAAGACAACTTCAAGGAAAAGCCTATTATAAAATTTCAGATTATGTGCAGGATAAAAATGCTTGGAATGTTAAACTTTGACATGTTTTTATTTTATGACGAATTGATGTAATTTTATTTATTTATGAAATGGACCTGATGTTTATATATTATAATTATTTTGACATTTTGTTATTTTGTGAAATTTTATACCTATTTTGTTATTTCATTTTATATTTTTGTGATCTTGAATTTTTGACATGTCCAAATTTTGTTTATGCAAATTATGGAATAAATGCTTTTTGACTATTGACTATTGACATCCTGAATAAATAATATAAAGGCTATCACAGACAGAGCAGGTAATGTAAAGATGTATATTATAGCACGATACATCTTTCTATAGAAATCGTACACAACAGCTATAATGTAAAAATATACATTATAGCTGTTGTGTGTGGTCTCCTGACGATTTCTATAGAAAGATGTATCGAGATGTATCGAGATGTATCGTGCTATAATATACATCTTTACATTACCTGCTCTGTCTGTGATATCCTTTATTATTGTGAACACGTCACGCATGAGCGACGAGAAATTGGGAGATGAAAAGTAGACTGGGCTTTGAATAATATCCTGAACGCCCGTAGAAACGGGCTCGCGCTCGAAGTCGGTAAAGCTTATAACAATAGATTAAGTACATATTCACTGTGTAGTTTAAGTCCATTGCTTGAAAAAGGTTCGAGCGTCACGCCGTGCTGCCGAAGTTCATGGCGATGCGTGTGGAGGCGTGGCAGGCGGAGCGGTGCCTGTACAACGCGGACGGCAACGTCGCCGGCTCCGCGCGCCGCACGCTGCCCGACGGCACGCTCGACGCGTACACGCTGCTCGCCTCTATGGGCGGACGACGGATAAACGGCGGCCATTACATGCACTACACTGAGGATTCCTGTATCCTTTGAATTTTGATGAACGATAAATGATAGCAATTTTGTGTTAAGTATACGAGTATATGTTTCTTTTCTTTTAAGAACTCCGAACAAAGCCTACCTATGAGTGGCGGGGCAAGACCTAAATTTTATGTGGGCAAGATATATCTTGCGAGGCCCCCTAAAATATATTTTGCGAGGCCCCCTGATGGATGACACTAGAGCAGTGTTTCCCAACCTTTTTCAGCCACGGACCCCTAAAAAATCATTCACAGTTCGACGGACCCCCTTAATAAAATAAACAGCAAAAAAATCGGATTCGCCATGCTAAATAAGCGTAGCGATTACGAGATATTTGCATTCATGTATGGTCCTGAGATGACACCGCGGACCCCTAGGGGTCCACGGACCACAGGTTGGGAAACACTGCGCTAGAGAACGGATTTCTTGAGAGAAAAAAAATTTTGATACTTAAAGTTTTATTTATAAAACTTTTTATTTGTGAATATTTGAGTATCACAACTCGTAAAACCTTAAAAAAACCTCGTGGACCAAGGGGCGCGAGGCCCCTTAGACCGCGAGGCCGTGGGCGGTCGCCCACACCGCCCACGCCTTGCGCCGCCTCTGTAATCATCAGTTTCAAATATAAGAATCCCATATTACGGTTTTGCAAGCTGACTTCTTCGAAATGACTAGTTACGAATATACAGAGCCACGTGAAATAAAAATTTCTGTAAACGACATACTAAACAGATATGAAAATAGGTCGTGCTTTGGCAAAAGCGTTATGCGATTACTATAGACATGTTGGTGTCATACCACCTCGAGTTTCAAACGTGAAAAAGAAGGAACCGCACAGGAGAAGACGACATAAAAGAAGAGCATACGAAAGAGAAAGGTCAGTAAGTATTTAGCATACTTAATAAATTATGATTGTTTAAAAATACAACTAGCTTAATTTTAGTATATTATATCAGCTATGTGACATATTATTACTGTTGGCACTTCGCTGTACAAACACGACTATGATAGTAAGTAACTAAGTAAGTATAATAATATAATTTATCGTTCCATGTCTCGAATAAAAAGTCCGTTACATTATAATAATAATAATATAATAATATCTATGGACGCTTCACACCACGTCAGTCTGGCCCCGTGCTAAGTACCTAAAGGACTTGTGTTACAGGTACCAGACAATGGAAATTTAATTAAGACTTTTATATTTATACTAAAATAAAATAAATAAAATAAAATATTTTTTTATTCAAAATGGGTATCATGATAGGTACTCTTTTTGCAAGTCGAACGAAGAAACTACGATGCCTACTGTACATATATTTAAGATTTTTATTATATCATACACATATTTAATACACATCCAGACCCGGGAACATAGAAAACTTTTTGTTCCGTCGGCGGGATTCGAACCCGCGACCCCCGGCTTGAGCTACCAACGCGCTCACCTCTGAGCCACAGAGCTCGTCAATATAACTTATTAGTCATTACCTGCTAAACTTTTAAAAATCTCCATGTATATTTGAATGTATGATGTATTTTCTAATATTGTACCATCGTCTTTGAGGCCTGAGCGCAAGCTCCAAGAAATTTTAAGAATGTCTGCGATAATAATCGGGCGGGTCTCTGTACCCGGCCGCTTCTCGGTCCTCAAATCTTGGGATCTCACGTGCTTATTTTATATTTTGGTGGGATTACCAACACTATATTTACTACCACTACTTTACTATAAATTGAAATTTTATTATTTATCATGTGATAGGTCGCCTAGTTCATCTCCCGAGCGGCGCATGCTAGCGGCGCGCGTGCTGTCGCCGCGTCTGCCGGCCGCGTCCCCGCCCGCGCCGCGTGCGCCCCGCCCCACACGCACGGCGCGGACGAGGCCGCTCGGACACTCACACAGCGTACGGATCGACGACACCTTACTGCCCGCTATTACCGGTAGGAATGCAGAAAAACTCATTTACATTGACAGAATAAAATAAATGTAATAATTAAAACATTTTAATAACATATCATAATGCATTCGATGGTTCCGAAACCGAAATTAGAAATACTAAAAAAATATTTTTAGCTTCGTTGTCAAAACTATCTATTCAGTTTTACCAAATATACCTACCTACTCATCAAATTTCTAATTGTCAGGTAAAGCGGTAACTCCGAAGTTGGCGGTAGTGGACTTCAGTGCGTACATCCGCGCGCCGGCTGCGTACGGCCGACACCTCCACACGCGCGGGCCGCAGCTGGCCCGCCCGCCGCGCCCCACGCACGCGCAGTACACCAGCGACGACTATGACACTCAAGAAACTGATTCTTAACTTTTAAAATCTTATTCAATATCTAAATTCATTGCAATACTACAAGCATACAAATTACAATGTGCATTGTGCACGCCAACTGAGTAAACTTGGCAGAATAGAACACGTGCCTACTGTGCTTCTAGTAGTGCAATAAAATTGAAATCTTAATATTCAGCTGTTCATAATATTAATATTATGTTCCTCTTATCTACAACATACAAGTCAAAAATTTCAAACTCTTTTTGCCCTCTTTTACCTACTGTGCTTCTAGTAGTGCAATAAAATTGAAATCTTAATATTCAGCTGTTCATAATATGTTCCTCTTGTCTACAAGTCAAAAATTTAAAACTCTTCTTGTACCCCTTTTGGCAGTAAAAGGAGTTCCCATCTTACTATATGTAATATGACCTATATTTGACCAGCAACATAATTTGAAAGTATTTTTGCCTCGCCATGTCATGTCTACTGTATTATACGATTATACTACAGCCTCCTTATATTATAATATTCTTTCACCATAACTCCTTGCAGTTTAATTCTATCTGTCTGATAATAATAATAATAATTATTAATGGTTTGGTGATCTTACGGCGCCAAATTTTTCGTAATGTTTACTTACTATATGTACTTAATAGTATTTACTTCTATACATCTTGATAGTATAAATTCCATTTTCATTAAAATTATTCCCAAAAAATATAATGAATAAAATATATTTAGATTTTGTTTGTTAGTTAAGTGTGACTAAATTAACTAAATTAGATCTTCTAATATTTGTTAGGTATCTACACCTATATTATAATAAATTTTTATATGAACTAACTTTGTGTCTTTCATTAATATTATTGAACTAGATATTAATTATTATTATTGATAATGCGTTCAATATTAAATACCTATGGTCTGAAGAATAACATATGACGTAGGTATGTATTATGCAAATTACAGGGAAATGAAACGAGGTAAATTGTTAATTAAACGTGTAATGTCTAAGCTTCATATTTACAATCACTAATGTCTAACAAATCATTCAGTCATCACTTTAGAACAATATTGTGAACACTATTATCACTACCAGTATCATCGATCAGAAAAGCAAAATGAAAAAAACTGAGTATCGATATCGAGATTTACTCTCACAAAAAGAAATATTCATACTTTCAATACAATTCGGTACATAAACGAAACATCATCTACGCATACTAAAAGAAATAGGACGCGGGGCGCACCCGCCGAGAGTCGATAAAGAAAGCTCGAGCGTCGCGGGGTTAGCCGGCGACAAGCCTAAGCACCTCCTCAATAAATATCTTTGGCATGAACCGAGAAGCTCGCCGACAATACACACGCGATTGCACTCACAACCGCCGGTTACTGCTTGATGCCAAACGGAGTCCGTCGTTTCATAGCGGGCGGGGGCGCGCGTCATTCCCAGGCGTCCGCGTCGCCCTCGTCGTCGGACATGGTGACGAGCGTCAGGTCGGAGGGGGCGGGGAGAGGGGCGGCGGGCGCGGCGGCGGCGGGGGGCGGGCGGCGGCGCGCGTTGCGGGCCCGCAGCACCTCCTCGTCCGCCGGCGTGCGCGGCTTGCGGAACTCGTACACCATCGGGAAGATGCGCTCCACCGCCGACTGCACGTCGTTCACGCTCCGGGCTGAAACACACACGCCACGATCACACACCGCACACACACATCGGCCCGTCTAGCCGAAAAAGATCCGCAATGCAAATTTGACGTTTATACATTGCCCAGATATATTCAAATTTAGCAGCTTTCTAAATATCTGACTTCAATAACGGTATTTGCAACGTTACGTATTGATATTGATGTACTTCACTCTTGAACCTCTGAACCAATTTCGATAAAATTAGGAATAGTGATCGAGTTCCGAGAAAGGATACCGAAAATGTTTCATCACGGAAAATTTACGTTGTAATTTATATTACATAAAAGTCGTAATTTTAAAAACTTTTTAGCGACTATGACTAGAGATCCACACCTTATTCTACAAATACAATGACTAAGCAAAATTATTTCCCATTTTAATCAATCTAACATAATATTATTAAGTACTATATTTTTTTGGATATAATGACACAGCAGCAAATATGAACAGTTTTTAAAACTTTAGTTCATATTTTGTCGATTGTCGATTGGTTGCTATCGTCGTGCTTTACTATCGTCTCTAACGCGAGATAACTGTATCTTTATTGAAATTTTTGGCAAGCTGTAAGTTTTTTGAAAAAAATTAAAAAAGGAAAGATCTTTAATCTGTATCAATAAGAAGCTAAGAGAAGATAATATTTTGGTACCGTAAAAAAAACAATTGTACAATAAGGAATGCCCAGTCTTGATTTCCATGAATAAGTCATGAAAAAATAGACTGCATAGTGCACACCTGAAGTTTTTTAATAACTGTAAGGTCTGGATGATTCCACTGTTTTCCTTTACATTAATTTATTTTTCGGTTCGTGCTGTCGAATCCGACAGGAATTCCGCTATAGGAGAGTATTTTTAGTAATGAAATAAAAATATACGCTTACCGGTAATGGTAACTCCTCCAGTGGAGAATATTTTTATGGTAGCTTTAGGATTGTACAGTTTGTATGTAACACCAGGATGCAGCTCCGGTTCGTAGCTGAAATGAGAGAAATACTAGGGTTAATAAATGCACAAATCAAGAACCATTTACGGGTTAAAAACTGCAGTAAAATTGTGAGTTTCCTCGTTTAACCCATCAATCCCCAAGCGTCAACCGACTGCCGCGTAACAATCCATACTAATATTATAAATGCGAAAGTGTGTCTGTCTGTCTGTCCATCTGTCTGTCTGTCTGTCTGTCTCTCTGTCTGTCTGTTACCTCTTCACGCCCAAACCGCTGAACCGATTTTGCTGAAATTTGGCATAGAGATACTTTGAGTCCTGGGAAAGGACATAGGATACTTTTTGTCCCGGAAAAATGTACGGTTCCCGCACGATAAACGAGTTTTGGCGCAACCCACGATGGAGGTGCTAATATACGACTATAATATAACCGTTAATATTATATGAAGGGCACATAGCTAGCTTTTTAAATTACTATTATAATAATACTAGCTGTCCCGGTGAACTTCGTGTCACTTTAAAACCTTCCCTGGACTTCTACAAATATTTTAAGACTATAATCAGCCCAATCCGTTCAACCGTTTTCGAGTTTTAGCGCGACTAACACATTTGAAAATCCATTTTTATATATATAGATAGGGCGGCGGCGGATGTATAGCGGCGTATAGGTGTTCCCGCGGGGACAGCGGGGCGACGCTCGGCCGTGGCATGGCCCGGTGTAATGCAGTCCGTACAAACTACATTTACACTTCAAGGTTGTACTCGTAACCTATTTTCTTACCATGCATACTTTGTTATGCCATAAATATAGCATGATTGGATATTGAAGTATTTTTTACTTTTATCCATTTAAAACTAGCTATACTTAATATAAAATATGCGAAAGTGGTCTATTATCTCTTCACGCTCAAAACTCTGAACCAATTCAGTCGAAATGTACGGCCACCCCGGGATAATAAGTTTTCGACATTTTGGGGATTGAGAATTTTATGTGAGTGAACATTGAACATGAATGAAAAAACGGTTATCTGTAAAGTCGGTTTACTGACGATAGTTGAACGTGACAACGTGCCTCTTTGTCGCTCGTTCCGCGCTCTCGCTTGCACTTCAAGCCTTAAATGGAACGCCTCAGAGCGAGGTAACGCCGCATGAGTCATGTTTTTTCATGCGTGCAGCCGGCTCCATCGAATTATAAGACGTTGTCACGTAAAAACTCATTTCCCCGACTGTACATTTCTGCTTAGCACAATTTTCCCCGACTGTACATTTCTGCTAAACAACTCATTTCCCCGACTGTACATTTCTGCTAAACAACTAATTTCCCCGACTGTACATTTCTGCTTAGCAAAATTTTCTCCGACTGTACATTTCTGCTAAACAACTCATTTCCCCGACTGTACATTTTTGCTTAGCACAATTTTCCCCGACTGTACATTTCTGCTAAACAACTCATTTCCCCGACTGTACATTTCTGCTAAACAACTCATTTCCCCGACTGTACATTTCTGCTTAGCACAATTTTCCCCGACTGTACATTTCTGCTAAACAACTCATTTCCCCGACTGTACATTACTTAGCACAATTTTCCCCGACTGTACGGTGCTCTGTGCGGTGTACTGACGATAGTTGAACGTGACAACGTCATAGCCTTAAATGGAACGCCTCAGAGCGAGGTAACGCCGCATATTGCGTCATGTTTTTTCGTGCGCGTAGGCCCCATCGAATTATAAGACGTTCTCACGTCAAAAATACTTTTCTGTAATGCTGAGGAGTGAGGACTTTGGTATGCTGAGAGCTGATTTATGTGGAATAAGTATCACCTAACTGTTTTACTAAATTACGAACAATAATTGAAGAATTATTACTTTCACTTGTATTTATGATAATATATTTTGTACTGATACATAGAGAGAAACTGTCTGATGTATGCGGAGACTGGTGAACCTAGTCTAACCTTTGTTAGAAGATATGGAGACGAAATAAAGCAAAATGCATGTATGTTTTTGTGTACATAATGCTTTAGATGCTAATTTTATGCAGGTGAAACTGTAAGGACGGCTCCTTTTGTGTACTAGTGAGTAGTGCCTGTGTCAAATAATATGAGGTGAACTATTTATGATGTGCAATAATTTAGTAAATAATATTAACATACTATAACTAGAGCGAGAATAAAAGAAACGCGCTAATATTGTTACGAAATAATGTGTATGTCGCAGTCGGATTGTATAATCCGCCGTATTAAATTACGGCTAGCTAGGCTAGTTATCAAAAACAGAGAAGGCACTCTACAGACTACAATAGTACGACGCGGCTAAACGTGGGCCGCTTTATTGAAGAACGTATTTAAATAGCAATGACGACCCGGCTAATCGTTTTCAAATCGAACAAAACTGCCGCATTTTAATACGGCCCTGTTTTAACAGCTAGCCGTTATGTGATGCGGCAGATTATACAATCCGACTGCAGCCATAATATATGTATAAGGGTAGTTGCTTTTTAGGGTTCCGTACCCAAAGGGTGAAAACGGGACTCCCTATTACGACTGTATCTCAAGAACAGCTAAGGCCAGACTTCTGAAATTTTCGCAGATTGTGTAAGTACACATATATATATATATATATATATATATATATATATACTCAAACTCAAACTCAAACTCAAAATTTTTTATTCAGAATAAATTTTTGCAAATATTTTCTGAAAGTCTACATGATGCCTACCACCGGTTCGGGAACTAACCCGGCGAGAAGAACCGGCGTAAGAAACTCGCAGGGGGCCCACTTTATTTACCAAAAAAAGTGAGAAAAAAATTAATCTTTTAAAATAAAGTTTACAATGCTGTAACTTAAAATTATACAATGTCAACATACATACATAATTGTAAGTCATAAAATAATGTAGAAGTAGCCTTGCAAGCAGCCATCCTACTCCCAAGATGTGCCGTCGTTTATGAAATCATTGACCTTATAATAGGCTTTGGCACACAAACGTTCTTTGACTACTTTTTTAAATTTATTAATGGAAAGATTTTGAACTTTTTCTGGGATTTTATTGTAAAGGCGTACACATTGACCTTTAAAAGATTTACTAACTTTACTAAGTCTGATCACCGGTATTTCTAGTTTGTACTTATTTCTAGTGTTTCTTCCGTGACTGTCACTTTTGGTTGTAAATTTACTAAGATTATTTCTAACATATAAAACATTATCCAAAATGTATTGAGAAGCAACAGTTAGAATACCAATTTCTTTAAACTTTTCTCTCAGAGATTCAAAAGCTGACATTTTATAAATTGAACGTATAGCTCGCTTCTGCAGCACAAAAATCGTATTAATGTCGGCAGCGTTTCCCCATAAGAGGATGCCATACGACATTCTACTATGAAAATAACTGAAATAAACTAGTCTTGCTGTGTCTTTGTCAGCAATTTCCCGTATTTTTCTGACTGCGTATGCTGCAGAACTGAGCCTATCTGCAAGATTAGCAATATGAGGACCCCACTGTAGTTTACTATTTTATATATATATATATATATATATATATATATATATATATATATATATATATATATATATATATATATATATATATATATATATATATATATATATATATATATATATATATATATTCTGTTGCCGCTACAACAACAAATACTAAAAACAAAATAAATTAAATATTTATTTGTTTTATCCCATACAAACATGATTTTTTGCTATTTTTTGCTCGATGTCAATAATGGCTAAAGATAGGCACTTGAAATGTTCAAAGAATAAGTACTCAGTTGTACTTATACTTTAATAATTAATAATAAAATTAAATTAAACTTAATAATTAAGTGGGGCTCCCATACAAAAATCAAATTTTTTTGGGCTATTTTTGCTCTATAAAGGTACGGAACACTTCGTGCGCGAGTCCGACTCGCACTTGGGTTATTTTTATTCTACTGGCTGATTAAGTGTTAAATATAAATTTAATAATAAACAATTAGTAAACATGTTACTTTTTACCTTTTGGTAATCAAACCAACTTATCGATTTTGATTGGCATTGCACAAATAATAGCTGTTTAAATCATAATAATAATTTATGAACAGACACTACAAATACTCAGGGCTCGGAACCGGTATTTTTTAACCAGGTTAAAATGCTCTTTACCCAGGTTTTTGGATAAGTGTTCGCTCGGAGGGAAACCGAGATGCGTGCAGTATTGCTTCTGAAATTAACCTGGTTAATTTCTCGCGGAAAGTAACTAGTGCAGTGATATCTTCTATCCCTTTCTAGTGCACCATCTAATAGCCAATAGGCCATAACATGTATATATTTGTTTTGAATGTGTGGACAATGGGTGAGGTCTGAGGGTCGTGGTGTGTGTGAGTGGGCGGGACGAACATAATCGCGAACGGTTCTAACCGGTATTTTGAGCAGGAGCAGTTTCATTTTGCTCTTTGACCAAAACCAGGAATAATTTCGGTCCATTTAGAGCGGAATCGAAATGAAAACGCTCTTTTGGAAACAGTTCAGATTATCTGAACATAAATCTATAGCACATAGGCATACTTTAGTTTGTGCAAGTCACAACAGACTATTTTATGGTGGTTAAGAAAAATAACTTAAATGTCTATTTTTTATAGCATACAAAGAAATACAAAAAATAAATTACAACTCGTAAAACTTACAGCCCTGTTAATGTTATTAATTAATACTTTGTATTCTTATTTTAACTAGCTATGCCCTGCGGTGTTAGCCAAGGATTTTAAGTGAAATATAATAGACTATGAAAAGTACCAAAAATAGGGTCAGAATGGGACGATGAATTGTATAATGGTTTATGGTAGTGATGATGATGATGAATGTAATATATTTTAATTTTTAAGAATGAATAGCATATAATAGCTTTCCATTCTTAACCCATCAGTCGTGGCAAAACGAGACACAATAGCTTTTTCATTGTTATCGCGGCCGGATGTGGCCGCTTGGGGCTTCATGAATTAAAATAACGCTGAAACCCCTAAGGGGGCGTCCACAAATTACGTGAGGTGTTTAGGGGGAGGGGTCGAAATCTCACCTAATCTCACGTTGGGGAGAGGGGGGTCTCGGCAAATCTCACGTAATTTCAAAAATACGATTTTTCTCAACAAAATAATACTATTTTAGTCCATTTCATCCAGATTGTACGTATGCTTAAGATTTAATTGTAAGCGTAATCGTTATACGATTAAGATCATTCAGAAATTCGTTCGCAAGAAAATCTACTGACTGTCAAACCAAACGTTTACGTAAGAAACCCACATTTTGAAAATCTCACGTGAGATTTGTGGGGGGAGGGGGGGTTGAATAAAATCTGACGAAATCTCACCAGGGGGGGGGGGGGGGGTCAAAAAATACAAAAAAACGCCTCACGTAATTTGTGGACGCCCCCTAACCTTGTATCTTCAAAGAGTAAGGAGTTCTCTCAGCACCTTCCGAGCCATGGTATACCTTGATGCCTATGCCTGTTTGTGTGGTAGCCTTTGTGTTAATCCAGGAAGTCAGCTAACTCCTTGTCACAATCGCTCCACCCATTTAATCGTGAAGAAGTAACAAAAATAGTACACACTCACAAACTCACGAACTTTCGCCTTTATAAATAATATTTAGTATGCTGATATATGTATGTAAAGTATAAAATATATGTATAGTCGAGTCTTTTTGTGAACATTTCAGGTGCCTAACTGTTACCATTATTGATATAGAGCAAAAATAGCAAAAAAATCATGTTTGCTGTATGGGAACCCCCCTAAAATATTTAATTTGTATTGTTATAGTGGCAACAGATTTACATAGTCTGTGAATTTTAGAAGTCTAGCTTTAGCGGTTATTGAGATACAGCCTGGAGACAGACAGATGGACATACATTAGTCTTAGTAACAGGGTGCCGTTTTTACCCTCTGGGTACGAAAACCTAAAAATGTTATTAACTAAACTTCAAAGAAAGTCCTTAGACACTGTTTATTTTGGCAGGACACACAAGCAAAAAGTGTTTATTGTGTCATGTGTGTCTGGCTTTCCCCAATGCAAGTGACGGCCAAGTTTTATAAATGGAAAAATATGTAAATAAAAATATTTTTCTTCAACAAGATGAAAAGTAAAATATTAAATTATTCATTTTGGAAGATTCAATAGTCATTACTCATTAATGACTCATTATTTAAACACTTATAATAAAAATAATATTAATTTCAAGTTGATAAGTGCAATAAAAATCTTGTAAAAAACAAATCCATTTTCAATGACTCTTTACCAGGTGAATGAACATCTAAAATGTCTAAAAATATCCCATTGCCCTTGTTTTGAACTCTAAAGTGCGTCTAAATGGATCAGACAAACAATTTCTTTCAGTTATAGTGTTTATAGACTTCTGTTTATTTCTATAGAATTCTGTTCAATAATATTATAATTAATGTTAAAGTGTCTGCCTGTCTTCCTCCTCACATTAAAACTACTAAACTAACTTGTAAAATTTTTGTTTAAGATACTTTGAACCCCAAAAAATGTATGATTCCATGCAGCCATGCAGCAGTAATGTAGATATTTAAACTGCCTTAATATTAAACATAGATTAAGACAAGACTTTGTCTGATGTTCCCTGTGAAAGGGATTTTCTTAAGTATAGTTAATCAGGGTAACTTCTGACACAGGGTTAGTTCGGACAATTCAAGTTAACACTAAATTAAACTATAGTTATGGTACGGTAACAAACTCTGCAAACCAAGACATAACAGTCAATGACTACAAACTAGAATATGTCAAAAACTATACTTACCTTGGACAGATAATTTCCTTTGAGGACCAAATGACCAAAGAAATAGAAAAAAAGAATAGCACATGGTTGGAACAAATTTTGGTCACTAAAAGAGATTCTTAAAAGCAAAGACCTAAGCTTGCGTATAAAAAGCAAGACTTTTAATACATGTGTCCTCCCCTGTCTAACTTATGGCTCTGAAACATGGTCCCTTTCCAAAGTGCATAGAGGTAAACTAGCAAAATGCCAGAAAACCATGGAGCGCAGCATGATGGGGTGCAAACTGCAAGACCGACAGCTTAGCCTAACAATCAGGATGAAAACTAAAGTAGTTGACATACTCAGACGTATAGATATGCTAAAATGAAGATGGGCAGGGCACACTGTATGATGCAAACAAAGTAAATGGAGTCAGAGAGTCATTATGTGGTATCCAAGGGATGGCAAAAGGACAAGAGGTCGACCCGCCATGAGATGGGAAGACGAAATTAAACTAACTGCTGGACCCTACTGGACAAGAGTAGCACAGGATAGAAAATACTGGAAAGAGCTGGAGGAGGCCTTTGCCAACAGGCACACCGAATTAAGAGACTATATATAACAAGAAAATTCTTATAACACTGCAAAACAGACAATTCGGAAAAAGAGGCTAAATAATATGGTACGGTAATTTGCGGTTGCAGTGCAGCATGGCGTATATGCCTGTAGCACCAGGCAAAAAAACACTGACTAATTTAGTGATAACTCCGTGTCCCAACTTACCCTGATTAGCCTTATAAGACTAAGACAAAAACATAGATTAGTGAATCCTGCTCTGCGTGCCTCCTAATCCAAAAGATTATTATGTATATTATTAGTAAGGTATATTGAATGTTACCAGTTACCAGTTACAAAATGATAAAGTAACTCTGTGAAGATAATATCAATTATTTGTCTTACCAAAAACAATAAGTAGTGTATGAATTAATTAATATTTAACACATCAATCCCCAAGCGGGAGCCGGCTGCTGCAAAACAATTGAAAATCTATTGTGTCTGCCATACCCACGATGCAGTTGTTATGTCACTTCTTGGGACTCAAAGTAAATCATTCCAAATATGTATCATCAAAATTGGTGTGGAACAACTAAATTGACTGGGATAATTGCAAATGAAGTATTAACAGACATATTTTGTATTTATAATACAATTATATTGTATATTAAATATTATAATACTATGCAGACTGCAGTAGGTATGTGTTTCTGTTTTTATGGTAAACATGCAAGCTGATTCAACATTTCATTACTTGGATGCTTTAGGTAATTATGGGGTATGCTGTGTCATGCAAAAAATACTTACTCTGCTTCCTTGTATTTTCTTGAGAAGGCTATTATTCGAATACCGAAAGGCATTCTACAGGTTCCCAGAACATTGACTACGCGAAAATTTCTGAAGCGCACTTGAAAGCCGAGCTTCTGCAGCGCACGCGCATATCGGCGCGCCGCCACCTTCGCCTGCTCCTCGCTGGTGGCGCCGGTGCACGTCACGCGCCCCGACGACCATATCGTCGCGGTGGTATACGGCCGACGCAATTTCATAGTCACCATCCCATTCTCGCGCCGAAACTCGACATTGACACCATTTAACGCTATTTGTCTCAAATTCAAGTGACACTTAACACTAAAACTGCACACTACATTGTTTATCATTATATCTATTTCGGGGGTTTCCTCCTCCTCCTCTCCGTTTGGTTGCGATGCTGTCACATCTTCAGTCTTAATACATTGCTGTTGTATTTCCTGTGGTTTGCTCGGTTCGCAATACTCGTGGTCGGGCACCATATGACTAGGAACACTGTGCGCTGATATGCCATGATTTGATACTACCCCATGGGTTCCTTTTAAACCGTTCTCTTGAATAAGTGTAGCCATGTCAGTTGAGCCTTCTGAAAAACAGGAGAAAAAACCATGAGCATTCTTCACACCAAAAAGCCACAAAACCTGTAGGTATCATTTGTTAAGTTTATGTTACACAATAATTATGCACTAAAATCCTTAGATTGCCTGTTTCAGGTCATGAAATGAAAGTAGCAATAGGCAATGTAACATGGCAACTAAACAATGCAGATCAACTGCTAAATGGCAGCATTTCCTTTTTTGATTCTCCAAGAGAGATGTTCAAGATGGACATATAAGGCAACTTAGTACAAGGACTTTTGAGTCATAATATTGTTTTTTTCATCTAAAAATATCAAAAGTATATTATTGCAGACTCTCAACAACTAAATATTTCCATTACTTTAAATATCAAATTAGTGATTTCAAGATGAGAATAAGAGTGCAACTGTAATTTTTTGAAGTAAGCAGCAAGTGAATTATTCTTTGATTGAAATTTACATCAACACCAATACCAGAGTTTGCACCTTATCAGTAAAATTCAACAAAAACCTATAAACTTGATTGAAATGTCTTGATTGCATAACACCGAGTAAGGTTTAGATTGAAAGAGCAAAATCATTATTAAGCCATGATTATAGTCACTCTTGTTAAATAGGTCATTGTATTAATATTAACTTCATCATTGATAAAATTTAATCAATTTAAATATATAAGTCACTGTACTTTGCAGTAAGTATAACACATAGGAAACTAAAAAGAAGCTCAAAAAAACATGATATTTTTTATGTTTCAAAAGGCACATATTAACCCATCAAGCCCCTTAAGAGCACCGGTGATCGCGACAACAATAAAATAACAAAAGATTTTCAAGAATCTTCGATCGAAGGATTAATTCAAATATTATATGATCCAGAATGATCAATTTATAAAAGACTATAATGTAATGTATATTATGTACAACAGACATTGAGGTTTGTTGGTTTAAGAAATACCTATTTATGGGGAACCCAAGCTCTATACAATATATCAATAAAATATGCAAATTAATTTTTAGCAAAGTATGATCATGAAAAAGGCTAGCTATGACAAACTATTATTATTCTTCAAGTTAGTGGTACACCTAATAAACATTCACTGTAAGTGTATTCAGCAAGGTGTAATCCTACAGATTAGGATTATAATCATTTTTATGTAGATAACTAAGATCGTAATTTGGGGCACTTCCCACGGTGCGACGCGACAACATGACACTCGCACAGCTGACTGCCGGATGGCCCCTCCCGCTGCCCCGCCGCCCCGCCCCACACGACCGTATCACCGATCACGCATACTGTCCAGAGGTGGGTCTGTTCGCAGATCACCAGTTAGATAACAAAAGGTTCATATCGCACCTACAACCTCGAGTGGATTTATTACCACGTTCCTGGATGTTCAATTTTGCACGACAAACAGTTCGTACCTTTGCATAATCACGTACTAAACTTAAGCGTAAATTTAACAAGGAGTCGAATGCATTCGAAGGATACACCTGTTAATTTCGCAAGTTAACACTCCAGATGGGTCATATTCAGGAGTTATTGACCTCAAAAAAACGACATACCCTACACGTGATTTAGGAGCACAAAGAAGTACTACGACTGAGTGCCTATAGCTAAGTTTGTATCATAATATGAGTCTGTGATACCAATAAAATGTATACACATTTTGCTGTAAATATTGGATAATAATAAAGTTATAAAAAGTAACGAAATAATATGAAAATAGGGGACAAGTCACTGCGAATCATTATAGGTATAATATGAAACAGTATGAAACTTATTCAGCACTATCCATGGTATTCGCAACTTCGATTTATTATTGTCACAGCAAAATATAAAAATTATAAATTACCTGAAATTATGGGGCTATATTTATCACGAATTATTTTTACACCATCAATGAAGTAATGGTTTTCATTGCAACTTTGTCTAGCGAGAATTATTTGTCAAAAAAATAAGAAAACACTTTGACTACAAACTGCGATAAATTATTAACTATAAATTAGAATTAATGGCCAAGGATTATGAATTTTAAAGCAAATTGCAAAAAATTAACAGCTCCTGCACATCCTGTGGAACACCGCCATGTTCTCTTTCAATGAAATAAAAATTTGATCCATTCGTTCTTTTTTCACAGAATGTAGAACGATTTGAATGAAAATTACAGATAAAAAACGGTTGTCTGCAAAGTCGGCTGCATTGAGATCAATGAGGTACATACTATTGGAGGTAACCTTATATTTTGACAGTTGAAAAATGTTACTCTTTCTAACTAACGATGCAGTAAGTTGAGTGAAAGAGAAAGCTCATATCGGTGTATAAACGTCAAAAGTTTGTAATGTTATGTCCTACCCAATAGGACATAACAAAGGAGTCGGTCTGCAATATTTCATGTTAAAAAGTGCTAATAAAAGTGTTTAGTGAATGTTAAATGCAATATCTTGTTGGGTTTTGTGGTTCCGCTATATAATAAACCATAAAAACGGCCAAGGAATGCCTCAAACACATGGATTTAACATAACATACGTAAGTTTTCAACAACGTTTTTTGGGCTTATCAATCGGTATTTTTATAAGCTAAAAAGAAAATTTACAAGTCTAATAATCCCTCAATCATGTTATTTATGGCATTAGTGATAAAAATGTCACATCAAGTAATAATTTGGCTACAAATATTGCATAACTTTTTACGTGTACTTTAGGGATGCACTGTACTTGAAGTATAGTGTATCGATAAAAATATTTTTTTTTTTTCTTTTTTGGCAACTTGACACAAAGGATGTGTATGTTGTGCCACAGACAAGGTAAAAAGGTAAGGAATATGGCGGGAAAACCATATTCCTCCTATTATAATTTTCATCATCGTTTTCATGTATCGTCAGGTCTAAAGTCTAGTCAAAGTCTAAGTAAAAGTCAATACAGTCACAGGAGTCAAGTCGGTCGATTCAGTAAAGTGGTAGACGCTTTACTGAAACTTTCGATGGAGTTTTGGAGGGAACACAAAATAGCACGTTTCTGGATATTACATCACTTTCCTACACTTGTGCATGAACACGAATATCTAATGGTTAATATTCTACCAATATTACACATTAAAAACCCAGCTAACACAATTTTAGGAAAATAATACAAAAACACAACAGCACTCTTTCACATGCCCGCCAAAACTCCGATAAAAATATTGTCATGGACTAAATGATTTTTTTTTCAGGATTTGAAAATACTTCAAAATAGACGACGAACAGAAATATTTAGACGCAAGTTTGATGCAAGTTTTTAATCCTTACTCCCTCATGAAGGCGTCACAATATTGGGATTATCATTTCAAACGTAAATTTGAAATAATGATTTTATTGAAATAAAAAAGTTCTAACGGAGAGTAAAATGATCAACAGCTCTCACACCTCCCCCCTGTAAGTACTAAAATCGTTACTTGGATATACTTTTTGAAATTTTATCCTGGCGTTACTCTTTTTTTAATAAAATGTAAAATTTTAATAAGGCTAAAGTCATAATCATTTAATAAAATAAATTTAATACCTCGAACATCGAATTCCAGACACAAGAGATATTCAGTTGTTATGCGGCACCTAGGTTCCACTTGGGGCTTGATGGGCCATGCTTGATGCATGCATGATTAAGCATGGAAAAGTTACATAAAGCATATTGTATATAATATGTACATACATGTTTTATAGTATTGAGTACATTTAATGACACCAAACCAACTATTTTTTTAGGTTATTGGAATGCTCCTAAAGAACAGTTCAATATGGTGGTGACTGAGAGACCTATAATGAAGATAATATTATTTTTAAGTTTTGATTATAACCGAGTATTCTGGTGGTGAGATGGAGTGAGGAGGGATGGCTTAAGTGAGATGTTGTCAACTGTTTTCAGTGTTTGAATATTTTTCATTTAAGAGGCCGGGTGCCATCGAAATTCTCATACATACGTAATACCATAATCATTTTCTCATACGAAAATATTAAACATATTTGAGTTATTTTTCAGCTTAAAATAGTAATTAGTAATTACCTAGGTTCCAGCACAAACATTTACTACAAAATATTTAAACACTAAAAAATATAGTAAAACAACAAAAATATATAAATAAATAGTAAATTTACTATATATATATATATATATATATATATATATATATATATATATTTAGTGTGTTACTATATTTTTAGTATTTCAATAGTCAGTAGTAAATTTACTACAAAATATTTAAACACTAAAAAATATTTTTTAGTGTTTAAATATTTTGTAGTAAATTTTTGTGCAGGAACCTAGGTTAAGCTGAAAAATAACTCAAACATGTTAAATATTTTCGCATGAGAAAATGATTTTGGTATTACGTATGTATGATAATTTCGATGGCACCCGGCCCCTTAATTTCTAATTTTTAATATGTGTGTAATATTATACAATGTGTCCTAACAACGGTGTCCAATCCTTACATGTTATGATGTATGGCATAGGTATTTTATTGACTGAAGGGTCGGCCACTGGTGTTGGGACAGTGGACACATTATATTATTATATGTGTCTCGTCACCAGTATTCAATGCTTTAACGCATCTTTAACGTCTTTATTTCTCCGATAATACATAAAAAATGTTATTTTACAAAATTGTTGTATAATAGTTAAGTACATATAATAAAGTGTATTTGATCTTCTGTTGTTTTTTATAAAAACTGTTGATTTTATTGATATCACACTCCGATCAAGCCTTCGTGGCTTATGGAGTAAGTATACATAATTATTATATTTTTAACTATTTGTGTAAATATTTTATTTATATAAGTATTTTCATATACTGAAATAAATATAAAATAATATCTTTTCACCAAATTGAAAGCGACTCCTAATTTAATGATCACATTATATCCTAAATTGAATATGTGTTATAAATTGTACTTGTGTATATCGATAAAAGTATAAAATTAGACTACAGCTATCGACCAATAGTCGACCATAATTTTATGTAATAGATTTTTATTAAACGACATCAAAAAAAGGAGGTTATCAATTCGACCCGCATGTTCAATTTAGGATATAAAAATCGGTTGTCTGTAAAGTCGGTTTACTGACGATAGTTGAACGTGACAACGTATGACGTTGTCACGTTCAACTATCCTTAACCCCTTAACCCTCGCTTCCGAATCTCTATAAACAGAAACAAACTTTTTCGACTGTAACCTAAAGTTATTTCGATGTATTTCTTTCAAATGATTGTCTAAAAATATTTATAATGAGTAAAATAAACTATTCGCAATACAAAACGCTACATACATTCGAACAAAGACGAAATCCAGTAAAATCTTCGAACAAAGCACAAGTAATACCTTGACACGTAGGAAATAGAGCACAATTTTAAATAGCCGAAATAATACTAATAGCTCACAGATTGTTTATTTATTTTTCATTCAGAGTGTGGTCAATGTATCAAAGGTCATAACTAACCAAACTTCTTCATACAAAAGTATTCTCTAAGTCATCGAAATACGTAATATAATCGAAACAAAGAGCGTGGCCCAGGTGGGTTGAGTACGGTTGCTAAGAGGATAAATGGAACGCCTCAGAGCAGCTGTCAGCGAGGCAACGCCGCATGAACTGTCATGTTTTTCGGGCGCGCACCCCATATCGAATTATAAGACGTTATCACGTCAATAAATTATGATCATTAAATTAGAAGTCGCTTTCAATTTGGTGAAAAGATATTATTTTATATTTATTTAAGTTTATGAAAATACTTATGTAAATAAAATATTTAAGTATATAATTACATAAATAGTTAAAAATATAATAAATAAGTACTTATACTCCATAAGCCACGAAGGCTTGACCGGAGTGTAATATCAATAAAATCAACAGTTTTTATAAAAAACAGCAGACGATTAAATATACTTTATTATACTTAACTATTATACAACAATTTTGTAAAATAACATTTTTTATGTATTATCGAAGAAATAAAGACGTTAAAGCATTGGATACTGGTGACGGGACACATAATAATAATATAATGTGTCCACTGTCCCAACACCAGTGGCCGATCCTTCAGTCAATAAAATACCTATGCCATACATCATAACATGTAAGGATTGGACACCGGTGTTAGGACACATTGTATAATATTACACACGTCATATTAAAAATTAGAAATTATGGGGCCGGGTGCCGTCGAAATTCTCATACATACGTAATACCAAAATCATTTTCTCATGCGAAAATATTTAACATATTTGAGTTATTTTTCAGCTTAAAAATAGTAATTACCTAGGTTCCTGCACAAAAATTTACTACAAAATATTTAAACACTAAAAAATATTTTTTAGTGTTTAAATATTTTGTACTAAATTACTACTAAATATTGAAACACTCAAAATATAGTAACACTCAAACATGTTTAATATTTTCGTATGAGAAAATGATTATGGTATTACGTATGTACTTAGAGTATTAATAACAGTAGTATAGAGCGCGCCTATTGCAGAAATTGCTAAGTACGCATCGTAAGCACATTGAGTCTATACTCTATGCCAATTAGGGATGTAGCTACGTGTAGTTTGCACTCATCGACAACTCGTCGCCTATCCGCACGGCGCAGATGGGCGACGAGTTGATTTTTATTTCAAAGAAATTAGAATCAGGAAAGTGTGCTGAACAAACTTTATTCCATATGTTTGGTTCAAAAGCCGTTTGTTCTAAATATAATCCACTTTATAATCCACTTTTTCATAAATTTCCGGCCTTTAGGAAAGCTGAAAAAAAGATGAATTATTAATATTCTGTCATGCACCTAGCAAGGGTGCATGATGCATCCATGAATTGATTTGTTCTTAGATATCTGTTTTCAAAAAAAAGTACATTAATCTTACGATACATTTGCGTTAGAAAGTATATTGGTTATACACACATAGATACTTTATATTAAACATTATTACAAGATTTTAAGAAAAAAGATTAATATTTTAGATTATAATTATACACCAAGAAAACATTTTATAATATCGACTCGAGCGTTGATTGTGATTTGTGTCACATCACTAATTACTCAGCCGGGGAGAGCGGTGTGCGGGGGCGTTCCCGCCCCCCGCGTCTTCTTCACCCCCGCAAATGATCGTGACCCGTAATTTATTTTTATTAAAATAAGTGTAAAAACCGACTTAACAATGAAAAATAATATTGGATTTCACTTTCGTTTGCTTCCTAGTATCGTTTTTACAAGATCGAACTAGACATTTGACCATTTTGACTTGTAAATATGAAAAAACTTTGGAGACGCGCTCTTCGCAAGCTCTCAACGACGACTACAAGCGCTCGCGGCGGGAACGCCATGTTGTTCTCACTTGTGCATACTGTTCCCCCTTCGTTATGCGCGCTCTATACTACTGTTATTAATACTCAAAGCGTATGTATGAGAATTTCGATGGCACCCGGCCTCTTAAATGAAAAATATTCAAACACTGAAAAGTTGACAACATTTCCTTAACGGGGGGGTTTCCTGAAGGTGGCTGAAGGTGGTAGTGATAAGGGGGGGGGGGGGATTTTCCTCACTTAAACCATCCCTCCTCACTCCATCTCACCACCAGAATACTCGGTTCTAATCTAAGCTTAAAAATCTTCATTATAGGTCTCTCAGTCTCCACCATATTGAACTGTTCTCTAAGAGCATTCCAATAACCTAAAAAAATAGTTGGTTTAGTGTCATTAAATGTAGGTACTTAATACTATAAAATATGTATGTACATATTATATTATATACGAGGCAATATGCTTTATGTAATTTTTCCATGCTTAACCCATCAAGCCCCAAGCGGAACCCAGGTGCCGCATAACAACTGAATATCTATTGTGTCTGGAATTCGATGTTCGAGGTATTAAATTTATTTTATTAAATGATTATGACTTTAGCCTTATAAAATTTTTACATTTTACTTATTAAAAAAGAGTAATGCCAGGATAAAATTTCAAAAAGTAGATCTAAGTAACGAACTGAGTACTTACAGGGGGAGGTGTGAGAGCTGTTGATCATGCAATTATTTTGCTCTCCGTTAGAACTTTTTTATTTCAATAAAATCATTGTTTCAAACTTACGTTTGAGATGATAATCCCAATATTGTGATGCCTTCATGAGGGAGTAAGAATTAAAAACTTGCATGAAACTTGCGTCTAAATATTTCTGTTCGTCGTCTATTTTGTAGCATTTTCAAATCCTGAAAACAAAATCATTTAGTCCATGACAATATTTTTATCGATAAACTATACTTCAAGTAAAGTGCATCCCTAAAGTACACGTAAAAAGCTATGCAATATTTGAAGCCAAATTATTACTTGATGTGACATTTTTATCACTAATGCCTTATATAGCATGATTATGGGATTATTAAACTTATACATTTTCTTTTTAGCTTATAAAAATACCGATTGATAAGCCCAAAAAACGTTGTTGAAAACTTACGTATGTTATGTTAAATCCACGTGTTTCAGGCATTCCTTGGCCGTTTTTATGGTTTATTATATAGCGGAACCACAAAACCCAACAAGATATTGCATTTAACTTGCATTTAACATTCACTAAACACTTTTATTAGCACTTTTTAAACATAAAATATTGCACACCGACTCCTTTGTTATGTCCTATTCGGTAGGACATAACATTACAAACTTTTGACGTTTATACACCGATATGAGCTTTCTCTTTCACTCAACTTACTGCATCGTTAGTTAGAAAGAGTAACATTATCAACTGTCAAAATATACCTATATAAACCTCCGTCAATATAAACCTCCAATAGTATAACCCCATTGATCAAAATAATATTATTAATATTTTTTTAATGTAAACTCCTTTTTTGTTGTTTTCATAATACCTATATTTGCCGTATTTTTTACACACCTGACACCGATCATTTTTAACTCTTTGTTGTTTGATAAAATATAGTACCGTAAACTACCAGTCATTGGACAGCTAAGGATTTTTTTTTACAAAAAAAGCTCTAAAACATTAAATACTTCGCATGAAATAGAAATAGATATCATATTTGTGTTCATAAATTATCTAACTTAAGATATGCAAACATAAAAATGCGATGGTTTTTCAGTTTATATTGATTTTTTGGTAAAAAGTGTATGGTAGGTAAAACACAGTCATGGGACGGAATTACAGTAGTTGGGACACCCAAAACCAGTAGTTGGACAAGCAAAGTTTGATTGAAATTTGGTTAAAATTGGTATTGTAAGTAGGAAACATTATAAATAATTGTTGTTTTCACATATATTTTTATTATTTATTGTAAAACAAGGTATTTTAATTAAATATTTAACAAAAAATGACTTCAAAAAATTAAAATTCTTACCAATATTACATAGTACTATTGTAACAACTTATATCATAACTATATAAGTATGAAAGTCTGTTCGTCTGTATGTCTGTCAATTATTTCTTCACGCTCAAAACACTGAACGGATTTTGCAAAAATTTGGTATGGAGACACTGAGTCCCGGGAAAGGAAAAATAGTACTTTTGGTCCCGGGAAAATGTACGGTATCCACCCGATAAACGGACTTTGACGCAATGGAGTTACGGCCACCATCTATTAATATTATAGATGTGAAAGGATGTCCGTCTCTTTATCTGTATGTCTGTATATTACATTGTTCAGGCAAAACGTAACTCAAATAGTTAGAGATTTCAGATTGTCCTCATCGAGCCAATCGGCATACTCTGACAATATTTCAATATGGAGCACAATGCATAGCAGCTCATTTGCCTGTCGCTGTGGCCGTACTCTACTTTCAGGAGGAAGTTGGGCTTGTCTAATAGATCCCACAGGTTGCACATGTTCTTGAGTCTGGATTATATTGATGGGTAGCAAAAATTGTATGGCATATTTTGTTTAATTTAATTCATTATACACAAAATCGAGGGATTTCATGAAAATATATAAACTAAAGGCTTGCCATTTGCCTACTTCAGCGACAAAAATAATATGAACGTACTACACAATCCAGAGATTTCCTAATAAAACATAAACAAAAAGGGTAGCTAATTTTTGAAAATTCTTATTTCTCTGTAAAACCGAAATAAAAAATTATTAACGCTTTGTTTAAATATCAGCCCTTGTGCAACGCACCGTAGCATTTTACAAGGCCCCCAAATTGCGTTACGTTCCCTTATTCATTCCATACAATACAACCAAGTACGGCAACAAGTAGGTTTTTGAAGTATTCAGAAGTCACACTTCATTGAAGTATTCAGACGACACAAGCTAGCTGTAAATTAACTTTCGTATTGGATAATACTCTCATCTTTCGAATATTATTATATATCAAGTAGATCAGTATTATTTCATCTAATAACGTCCAATAACTGTTTTTCAGCACTTTTACAATACCAGTAGTAGGACAGGGCAAAAAAACCTTTAAATGAGATAAAAGGTTATTTAGAATGTACAAAAAATACTTAATAGATTGTTATTTATACAATAACACGTTTATTATAACATACACAATGTGTATCATAAAAAAATATTATTAAAAACTTTAGCATGTTTCTAAATTTTTTCTTTTCATTTGCAAAACCAAGAAACGTGATGACCATGGCGACAAAAAGATGTTTTATTTTAGTTACACCGCAACCTGATAAAAAATACTCTATTTTTATTGTAGCGTGAATGCCCCTCAATATTAATTCCGTTATTACTTACATCGTATAAAAACTACAAACTTTTATTTTTACGATCAAAGTGTAAAGTGTCCCTCTACTGAAAAATTCTAATGACTCGTAATTTACCCTATTTTAGCAGCTTTAAAATAAAAGCAGTAGGTGGGCTGGTCATGGTCATAATTTTGGCGTTGAAAAAGTTTAAAAAGTTCAAATGCCAAATTAAAAATTACGAATCTTATGCCGTCTCTCCACATAGGCAAGCGCATTCGCCAACGCGCTGGCGATTTCAGAGATATGCTCATTTTTCGTGTCGGCTCCATACAAAAAAAAATCTTTAACAAATTATAACTCCCTTAATATTACACGTAGGCCAGGACCCCCCTTATATACGCCCATGACGTCCATCTTGACGACGTTTAGATCACAACTGAACACGGCCATCATGTAGAGGCGTTGCGACCATCGCATGGCCATCGCATGTGTCATTCGATCAGCCAGCGCTGGCCATCTTGTAGAGCCGCTATCATAGTCCTACACGGCCAAGTACACGGCGGATTGGTATGTAGGATAGTGAATGGACCCTTTAAGCAACATTGGCCCACCGCCCAGCTGGCGCACCGCGCAAGTGGGCCTCGGTATTTTTTAAGCTGGTAACTCAAATGATGTCGCCATCGCCATTGTAAAATTCCGGAATGTTTTGCTAACTTCAGATTATTGTTTGATCATCGTTCTTGTTCTATGCGGTGTAATATCATATTTTTTTACTTAATTTTTATTGTAGTGCCAAAAACGAGTTCAATTAATATTTTTTTGTTATATACAGTGTAATAAAACGTTTGGGAAAGTTAAATATCTGATATGTTTGCAAACGTGCATATGCTTTGTTGTGAGGACCACCTTTATCTAATGTCAATTTGAGATTTAGCGAGTGATTTTTTATATTATCAGATTATACCACTGAATAATATCTAGTTGTACCAATTGAAATTGCTCGGTAGGCTAGAGATTTGTGGTCGGTCTGCAGTAATGGTAGCGGTGTTTCCAATCGGAGTATCGATCAGAAGAATGTGCGGTGGCATTTAATGATAGAAATTTCAAACAAGAGTTCAGTATGGATATAATGAAGGATGAGGAACGCTTGCGTCGCTTGCGTGTCCTAGAAGACCGACTGTGCGACCCTCGCTCCACGGGAAACGTGGACTGTCTCTTGGACACTGTTACAGCTCTTGTTTCCGATTGTGATCATCCCGCTATTCGGCGTATGAAAAATGTGGAGGCGTTCACGAGCAGATGTAAGTCTTAAAAAGTTTTGTTATTTTGACTTTGACTGGAATTCGTAATATGTTTTTACTTAGTTTAGCCTGTCTCATTTTATGTACGCTGTTCCTTCTCATAAGGCTTTCGTCCAATCATATATGCACAGAGTTTTATGTTAAAATCTGAGGATAGTAATTAAACACTAATTTGTGTATTTCAGATGAGGAATTTGCCTCTGAAATAGTTAATATGCGTATGAAGGCTGCTGATTTCGACCTCATTAAAGTAATTGGCAGGGGAGCATTCGGTGAAGTTCAACTAGTCCGGCACAAATCAACTCGCTTAGTTTATGCTATGAAACTTCTAAGTAAAGTAGAAATGATAAAAAGATCAGATTCCACTTTTTTCTGGGAAGAGAGGCACATAATGGCACATGCTAACTCTGAGTGGATTTTAAAGCTACATTTTGCTTTTCAAGACCAAAAGTATCTTTATATGGTAATGGATTACATGCCTGGTGGTGATCTCGTAAGCCTAATGTCTAATTATGACATCCCAGAAAAATGGGCAAAATTTTACACAATGGAAATAGTTCTAGCATTAGACGTTATTCATGGTATGGGATTTGTCCACAGAGATGTGAAACCAGATAATATGTTAATTGATAAACATGGTCACTTAAAGTTAGCTGATTTTGGCACATGCATGAGAATGGGACCAGATGGGCTCGTACGAGCCAGTAATGCAGTCGGTACTCCTGATTATATTTCACCTGAAGTTTTGCAATCGCAAAATGGGGAAGGAGTGTATGGGCGAGAGTGTGATTGGTGGGCAGTAGGCATATTTTTATATGAAATGTTAATAGGGGACCCACCCTTCTATGCTGACAGCTTGGTGGGAACATATGGAAAAATTATGGATCATAGAAACTCTTTACAATTTCCTGATGACATTGAGATTTCCAAAGAAGCAAAATCTCTCATTAGGGGCCTCCTCACGGACAGAGTAAAGAGGTTAGGCAAAAATAGTGTCGATGAAATTATGCAGCATCCATTTTTTATTAATGACCAGTGGAGCTTTAACAATTTAAGAGAATCCGTACCACCAGTAGTCCCAGACTTGTCCAGTGATGATGACACCAGAAACTTTGATGAAATTGAAAAGTCTGATGCTTTAGATGAATCTTTTCCAGAGCCAAAAGCTTTTGTTGGCAATCATTTGCCATTTGTGGGTTTTACCTATAATGGTGACTATCAACTTTGTAAAGGCAAAATTAAGGTTGCCGATGTAGTAGATACAATATCAAATAATCATATTATAAATAATGTGGGTTCAGAGGCAATACTTCAGTTAGAAAAGCTTCTGGAAAGGGAGAGAGATGGTAGAAGAAAAGTAGAAGATAGACACAAAATGCTTTGTGCACAGTTAGAAGACTTAGCACAAAGAGAAAATAGAAATAATAAGATAATAGCTGAGAGTGAAAAGGAACTAGCATTGCTTAAACACGATTTAAAAGAAATTCAGCGTAAAGCAGAAATAGAGGCAGATGCCAGAAGAAAAGCTGAAATTAATTACTCAGAGGTGAAGCGCAGATTTGATGAAGAACAAAGCAAAAGAGTAAAAGAGATGAACAGTACACAAGTATACTATGAAAAAATTAACTCTTTAGAGAAGGAATTAAACGAAATGCATGA
Organism: Polyommatus iphigenia; assembly: GCA_963422495.1. Lineage (NCBI taxonomy): Eukaryota > Metazoa > Arthropoda > Insecta > Lepidoptera > Lycaenidae > Polyommatus > Polyommatus iphigenia. The sequence continues at coordinate 2,363,136 of OY730190.1, forward strand.
GAAACTAAAATTAGAATCAGACGCAGCTGCAAAATCTAGAAAGTTGGTCGCTGAGCTGAGTGCCGCTCAAGCTGCTGCCGCTGCAGTTAGTGATGGCACATTGTCAAATTTACGTGCTCAAAGAGACAACCTAGAAAGGGAATGTAGTTTATTAACAGAGAAACTGAATGCAATACAAAGTGCAAAACAACGATCTGAGGCCTCAGCAGCGGAAGCCAATAGCCGGCTTAATGCTGCACACGCTGAGATAGAAAGATCATCAACGAGGCTGAATCAAATAGCAATGGACAACCGGCAGCTTTCTGAGCGTGTTTCTTCCCTGGAGAAAGAGTGTGCTTCTCTTGCTCATGATCTGAAAGCATCCCAACACATGTATGAGCAAGAAGTTAGAGCACATCAAGAGACACAAAGGTCACAACTACTTTCCAAGCAGGAAGCTAATTTAGAACTAGTCAAAGGTAAGTTTACCAGCCTTAGTGTGGGCCATCCAAAAACTTTTGTTTTAAGCCAGTATAGATAGAAGGAATGCTATGATGTAGTAAAATATCACATATCAAATACCATATTTGTATTTTGCATGCTTCAGGAACATTGGAAAAAATATTAACAGGTATAAAAAATTTGGTCATTTTTATGTTATTACTTATTAGTGTATTTGTACTGTTTAGTTTGATACAGCTTGCAGATAAACAGTCACATTAACTAGACGCACGGTTTGATGACGTCATTACGGAGCTCGCATGTTATTGCATTTCAGCAATGCGTCAAGTTAATGTGACCGTGTTGATTGTTGTACTTTGTTTTGATAAAATTCTGAAATGGTAGTTTAATAGCACTAATTCAATTAAATTGTACAATATACTGTAAATTAAGTCCCATTATTTTTATAAGCATTTCAGTATTCTGCTATTGGTATCATAGACACATTAATTGATCTAAACATTCTTAATTACTTCTACACAGCACTGCAAGGAAAATTAAATGAAGAAAAGACTGCTCGTCAAAGGGCCGAGTCAGCTTCACAGGAGAAGGATCGCCAGATGTCAATGCTAAGTGTGGACTATAGACAAATGCAGCAACGCTTACAAAAATTGGAGGGTGAACACCGTCAAGAAAGCGAGAAGGTAAATAACGATATTATTTACTTTTATGTATTTCTAAAACAATTGCTCTGTGGTTTAGTCTATTATTCAATTTTCCTATTAGATAATGTCCTATCACTATTGTATTTTGTTAAGTACTTATTGAGTTTATTTGTAAAGCATACTATTTAGGCTGGCATTCTTAATACTCCTCAAGGTAATCATAATAATATGTGCATCAATGTCAAGTTGTCTTGTATCCACATGTGTATTTTTATTTGAGATATTCTGACTAATATGTCAACAGTTTTTAATAAATTTCCCATAGGTATAATATATTTAAAACATAAAGTATAAGCGCACATATACATTTAGAGTGATTCCTATTAGCTTTAAAAATAGCAAACTTTGCAATATTACGGCGCGTGCGGGTAGAAATTATCTCTATCTCTTGTTAACATGTGTATATAGTGTTATGGGCTTGGAATACTTTCAGACAAGTTGATTTATAAGCAGATGGCGGACCTACATTATTTGGTCGTGTTATGTCAAATCCAGTCGACAGAGTACGACCAACATTGACTTGAAATAATCCAATCAAATGTCGTAGGTCCGTCATCTGCCTATGAATCAATATCTTTGAAGGTGCAAATTATATTTAAAGTCCACACATTGAAATTTTAAGAAGCAAATCGTGTATAAAGTAGCATGCGGGCAAAAGTTGTATCTTTTTTAAGCAAGTTTGATTTCAACAATTGATTTACTCTATTAAATGACATAGATATATTATATGAAATAAATATTGCATGTTATGGGCTTGTGATACTATCAGAGAAGTTAATTCCTAGGCAGATGGCGGACCTAGGTAATTTAGTTGCGTTAAGTCAAACATTGAATTGACATAAGCCGACCGAACGTCGTAGGTCTGTCAACTGCCTAGGAGTCAATTTCCCCGGGTATACATGTCGAGTGTCGTGTGCAGGTGATAGGTCTGCAAGCGGCGCTGGAACAGGAGCGTGCGGCGCGGCTGTCGGCGGCGACGGAGACTGCGGCGGCGGAGGCTGCGGCGCGCGCGGCGCAGGCGGACCGCGACGCGCGGTGCCGCGACCTACACAACATGCGCACCGCCCTGCACGACACCTCCGACAAGCTCGCCTCCGCCATCGCCGAGCGAGACATGCACTATGCTAGGGTGAGTCTACGTAATTCCAGTGGGCAGTGGCCATATTATTTTTTTTTGGGAGAAGTAGGGTGTATATTATGGTCCTGCTCGCCAATTCATTGTGTAGGTTAATAGAGTATTTGCTAACAGGCTAGGATTTTTTTCATAAATCACTGATATAGAATACTATTATTATAAACGCTAAAGTTTGTTTTCTGTCTGCCTGTTGTCTGTTACCTCTTTAGTCTTTATGCTTAAACCCCTGATGAGCTTTAGATGAAATTGGGTATAAAGATGCTTCGAGGCCCGGAACAGGATATAGGATAGTTTTTATCCTGGAAAAATGTATGGTTACAATGGTATACAAATTTCCACGCAAACTAAGTCGCGTACATTGTACAATATTGATTGCTATTTACACATATACATAATATCATATAGCGTTGAACAGGCTATTTACCCATAGAATGAATAATTTAAAGAAACATCTTATTAGACATTATTTTAACTAAGTATACTTAATATAGAAAGCGACATCAAAGTGCCTAATTTGTGTTTAAAATTGCGTCGGTAACACTTCTGAATATGGGTGAAATAAATTTTATAATGTTGGACATTCCTCAAAACATAAAAAGCAAATATGACAGACCACTTTATTATCCAGTACGAGTATGCACTTATGTGATTGAATCTTGGATATGGACCAAAACTGTACAGTGTAGTACCTAGTACAGTAGTCGTTCCCAAATCTAAATTGACTTGGCCAAATATCAAGTTTTATGTCCCTATAAACTTTTGGAACTTTGATTGAAGTTTTAATTGCTAGCAAAATTGGTGGACTTATTAAAAATACCGTTAATTACATTAGTCATTTAATCAGTTATGTAACTATAAAATCATATCGTACAGGCGAACTTTCACAATACTGCTATCTATAACAAATATTGAATCATCTCTAGTCATAATAATCAATTCAGTGTACAACAATTATCATCGTACAACGTAACTACTACACTGAACTTTTTGCTCACAAATTGAAATGCGGGGGATCGGAATCCGCCGTTTCTCACAAACGCCGCGCCATTTGCCAAATTTTATTATTTATTTTCTTGACGCGAGTTGATGTTAAATGTTGTGTTTAATAATGAAAAAGCTACGAACACATTTCCCATGTTTCTCACGTGTTCTGTTGACGACTGCGAACTGATGATACCTAGGCTTTAGATTATTTATTTAATTGTATTTATTTATGAAAATAAAATTTTGTGAAATGCTTACAAGACGCGTGGAATATTCCACACGTCTTGTAGGTCTGGGCCCTGGGGTCATATAAAATGATGGAAGATGGAAGATATATTTTTAGCATATTAACACTTTTCTGATATTTGGCTTTGGCAAAAAGTTTATAGGGTCTAAAATTCCTTTGGTCAAGTTATTCTCAAATCTCAATATAATTAAAACGTTACCATCAAATTGCAGAACAAAGGCTTAGCCTTAAAGTAAACGTTACCGTGACTCTTATGTAGTTATTTACTTATCGTTTCTTGTGTCTTTTTGTATTAATCATAGCTTCATCACACCGAAATATTGTCCTTCGTTTTGTATTACGACATAGTGACTCACTGTCCGTGCTTCTCAGACAAATACGCACGCGGACTTCGATGCACATAATTACGCTATTCATGGCTTTTCTTCAATAGAATCGGTGTTCACTATACTCGTAATAGTCGATGATATAGGAATTTTATTCTCATTGCCGTAAATAGCGTATGTACTCATAAAATATATATACATATATTCATACTCAGAAACTTATTTCTTTCTAGTCAATTAGGTTGTGCGTATGATGTAAACTTAGTTCAGCGAATGGTACTATGAGTTCACTGATCACATTTTATTTGGAAATAATATCCGCATGAGAGTGTTATGTTAGCCTACCGTTGACTACCTCTATGTTTACCGATAAACAAATTTCAAGGACTCGTACAATACAATGATTGGACGGAACAGCACAAATTCATTGACTGACATTGTATTGATTTTAGATTACTGGCTGTGATTTATCTGTATCATATTTTGCGGCTTGTAAATACACAGATAGTAAACAACGCTGGCGTGACTTTGAAATGTTTCGTTTAACCTGTAAAGAGTAATTGAAAGCTAGTAGTAACATTTGGAAAATCATTTGTAATTTTTTTTACAATGCGTCCACTTTTATATTATAGATTAATTTGAAACTGTACTAATACGTCTATAGATGCTCTTCAAGCCGTAAAAAACAGATGTAAATCAATTGGAAATTATATTTATGTTATTGTAACAATACTCTAATTGTTGCACTCGAGATAATGAGTGAGCTAGACAGTGTCCCCGATGAGTGACGAAAGTGACATGCATAATTGCACAGGTCACAAGATACGGTTTGAAATGTAACCTAGATACTATTCAATTAGTGATAGATGGCCGCATCGTCCGCGTTTTAATTCTTATTGGTCTGAACCCGGTGCCACCGCCGATCCATCACTGTGCAATAATGGGCGGCATTGTAATTATACAGATAACTCGCTTGTACCTAATACTTGTACTTTGTATTCGTAGAGCACTCCTTTACTGAGAACAGCCTAACTACACTCGGCTGATTAGTCAGCCTCCTTTCTAAGGGTGCGTCCACATTTGTATCATTTGCGCGATCAGATCCCCCGATCAGATCTCCGTCGCGTATCATCGAAGCGTGTCAAAATGATACGCGTATCATGATACGCCCCGATCGCTATTAACCGCGTATCTGATACGTGTCGTATCAAATACACGCATGATCGGCAGAATGATCTAATAGGCGTCCACACTATGATACGCATACTTGATACGGCGCGATGATCGGAGATCTGATCGCACAAATGATACAAATGTGGACGCACCGTAACGAGTACCCAGATTCTACAATTTGAATGCAACGTTAATATAGATTCGTTCCTTGTCTAAAGGTTTGTACCTTTACCGTTGGAACCGAGCGACACGCGACAACTGCACACGACGTGTCGTCGCGACACTACTGTTTTCTATGTATTTCTATGAACCACCCTCCGCAGCTAGCGACACTTATTCATAGAAATACATAGAAACCAGTATTGTCACAACGACACGTCGTCTGCTGCCGCTTCATGTAGACGGCTTCCAACTTGTACCTTTATCCAGTCCGTATGCTATGAAACTACAAAGTACAAAATTCACCCGGTCAATACTGAGCTAGCAGCTCAAGAAATTTTAACCTCAACTTAACTATTTATGATAATGCAATAGCAGTATAAGATAAATAATATTTCGCATACTTCCTAGATAGTAAATAGTTGTATGGAATGAACATTGGTAATTTAATGCGTTACCTACGTATTATGCCTGCTAGAATCGCGGCGGGTGGCAAATGTTGTGTCAGAACTCTCACGATCGGGCAATACTTATACAAATTAATGACCTTTTGTCTATGGGATCCCTAATAGTATTACCAGTCTAGTATGTAGTTCAAGGCAACTGTAGGAATAGCTTACATTCATAATATGTATCAAGTTCACAAATAACCTTCTATTGACCATGTTTTATTAAACGTTTTTTTTGGAGATGCGGCGAACAGCTATCTACTAAACGGGTATGATGATATTTCTATGGAGTATGGAGCCTGGCCGACTTACTGTCCGCCAATGTGTTTTTCCGCTTTCGCGAATATTTTTTTCAAAAATGCTTAGCTATCCATTTTTGAAAAAAAATATTCGTGAACGCGAAAAAACACCATGGCGGACAGTCGGTCGGCCAAAATTTTCATACCTCTTTATTACTATGTAATGCCAAATTTCACCAAAATCAAAAGCTTTGGCGCCTGACCGATACACACTTTTCCTCTTTACAATAAGAAGTCAATCAATTCAGGTACAAGGCAACTTCTTAAGAATAGTTAACATTCGTAATCGTATCGAATCCTCAAACCCAAATCCAAATAGCAAAATACTAAGTAACCGATTTTAAAAGGTTTCTAAAATACTTTGTTTGGAATCACAGAAACTCCTAGATGGATATTCTGATGCAATTTATTAAATAATATCCACACGTGACTGGTTTAATGTGAGGACGTCCTTTATAGGAATTTGTTGGTCTTGATTAAAATAAATAGTGCGGTAAGTCGCTAACGACGACAGGACGATAAAACATAGGCGTTATTGCGTCGCCCCATCAGGAATGTCTTTGTGCGATTGTATTTCCTGCTCATCTTCGACTTGCATTTATTACATCAACTTTATTTTAAATGAGTTTCAATTAGTGTTTAATAGTTTGTATAAATTAATGCCGTACTCGCAATATCGTAATCTCTACTGAGTACCAGCTTGTAAAGTGACTGGTAAGTGTAGAGATACATATTATAAAATCAACTTTTTTATTTATATAAGGGCTTTTAGAAACATTCCTTACAAATAAAGATTTTATTTAAGTTTCTGTGAAACATAAGTATCTATTTTCGTAAAAATATGGAAATTATAATAACTATAAATTCTTCCTAAAGTTTCATTTGCAATAGTAAAACTAATCAAATTATACTTGCGTATAAAGTAACAAGTCATTTTATAATAATTGTTTTAAGACGGTCATAGAAGCATTATCTCCACAGCAGTATAACGGCGCGTTATGCTAATTTTAATTACTTTAACCTACCGTTAAATGTATACGATATTAGATAAACAATTTTGGGAACTATTATAACATAAACTAACCTGTGCACAATTTAAACATTAGGAAAAAGTGAAAATAAAAGCAATACAGGAAGTATTTTTTTGTTTACTAGATGTTGCCTGCAACTTCTTTGCACCGTAATTTGTTATCGGCCGGAAACTGTAAACTTTTCTAAGTTATATTTACTTCTTGGGACTCAGTCTCCCTATCTTTTATCAAAGTCGTTTCAAAGGTTTAAGCATAAAGCTAAAGAGATCACATTTTCGCATTCATATGATTAATATTATGGATGTTGTGATTATTGTACGGTTTATATTGCTGAGGGAATCATTAACATATGATTTGATGCTTGGTTATGTTAGATTTAAGTTTAACTTATAATACACTAGTGGAAACTTGTAATTGGCATATAGCTGTGTAATATGTATCTCACTGTTGTCTTAAAATGCTGTAAGTTTTCCTAAGAAAAGAAAATAAAATAATGATCTCCTTTTAGATGGAAGATCTCCGGTCGCAGCTAGAGAACGAGCAGCACTACTGCGCGGTGTACCGCAGCCAGGCGAACGAGGCGCGCGCGCAGCTCGACGACAGCACGCGCGCCGCCAGAGACCTGGAGCAGGAGCGCGCCAGCCTCATGCACCAGCTGCAGCTGGCCATCGCGCGCGCTGACTCCGAAGCCATCGCGAGGTGAGTTCTGCTTGTGCTTGATTCGGATCGTTGTCGACAACATGACTGTGCAGCTAATAAACGCTTGCCTTGCGAAGCGTTGGCCAATAAACGCTCAGTATCTTTCTGAATCTTACTGGAAACACTTTATTAACGGATCACGCTGTTTTGTTTTAGTAATTACCAGAAACGAAGGAGATGTGATTTCTAATCATTGATTAACTTTGTAACTTTGACCTAGACTGGCACATATGAAATAATTTTTGTGGGTCGAACTTTTCGCTTCTGTCTGTTTAAAATTAAATCACCTCACTTGGTCGAAGCGGCTCTACGGCTCCTCGTCATATTCTTCTCCATACCTATAAACGTGGTGGTCTACAGATCGATAGCGGAGGAGACGGTGGGCGAGCTGGAGAAGGAGAAGACGATGAAGGAGCTGGAGATGCGCGACGCGACGGCGCAGCACCGCGCCGAGCTCGCCGCGCGCGACTCCATGCTGCAGAGCCTGCGCGACCGCGACCACGAGAGCAAGGCCACCATCGACCTGCAGCGGAAGGTACGAACACAAACTCGCTACGGCAGATTATTTCATAACAGTTTTGAGATTGAAGCTATGTTTGCTAAATATTTTTGGTTCTTTTGACGATTTTTTAGAATTTGGCACAGATGTGACTGTAGATAAGTGTACACTACTGGAAAGATACTGGCTATTATAAACAAAGAAAAATGTACTAATACAGCATTTGGCGCGCACGAAGCCACGTGAGGCAACTCTTACATTGGATAGAAAAGCACATTGTGTAGCGTATCCGTTATATAACTTTTTTTTTTATTAGTAAGGATAATGGACAATAATTTTGCGACGAAGACTGATTAAAGTTGGTTTTGTTACCCAGGAGGTGGATGAGCTGCGGCGCAGCGGCACGGCGCTGGCGGAGCGCGTGGCGACGCTGCAGCGGCTGCAGGACGAGGTAGAGCGACTCAACAAGAAGCTCAACAACGAGAACATGCTCAAACAGCAGGCCGTCAACAAGCTCGCCGAGATCATGAACAGGTCGGTGACAGTTATTTACGTAGGTTTCACGATCAATCTGTCATCAATTGATTGACGCCAGATTGATGGTAATAAAAAGTACTTATTAAAAAAATGATCAGTCCATCAATCCGTGGGTCAGATGATCAGTTTTCCGTCAATCTTTACCAGACTGATGGATCAGATTGATGAGAAACTGATCGTGTAACCTACGTCAGTGGCAGTCACATACGCAGTACGCTATAGTTAACGGTACAGCTGTGAAGCTGGTTTAGAGAGTTAGTTAATTAGGTAATAGCTAGCATTAGTCGTTGGCAAATTTAATAGCTTAACCGATTACGTTGTACAGCCTGAGTAAGCCAGTATAAAATTAGCCTTATGACACGTAAATATTGGAATTTAATCATAAAAAGTTTACAGTAATAATATAAGTACACTTTTCACCGGTTTCGATAAAATCATCATCAGATCTACACCTGATGATGATTTTGTCGAAACCGGTCGTGTGAAACTTAATTTTAATAAAATAAATTAATAAAAGTGGAAAAAGTACATGAAAAGTGTATATTATTACTGTGAAACATGAATTTCCACCAAGAAGTTCCGGTACATTCAATATCATATCGAAAGTTTATAATATTTAAGAAATCATATAAGTCTTTTTTTAGCCAAAATTTTACGTAGCATGTTCTATATTTTACCAGGAAAGATATGAATCCGGCGTCGACGAAGAACAAGAGCAAGATGTCTGTGCGCAAGGACAAGGACTACAGGAAACTGCAGCAGGAGCTGACGCGGGAGAAGGAGAAGTTCGACCAGCTCCAAGCCAAGCTGCAGCGGGACCTGCAGGAGTCGCAGCAGCAGCTGCTGGATGAGCAGCAGACGCGCCTGCGCCTCGCCATGGAGGTACGCATAAACAATACTCCTAGATTTTAGCCGTAATATTACTAATAAGTTGGTTCAATACAGTTTACTAACGTCAAAATTGACTTTTGAATATATTTTACAATTATTTTATTACGTTTTAGTGTACCATAACATTTATTGATCCATAAGTAGATCAAATGGCGGACCTTCGTTTTCTCAGGCTATGTCAAATCAGGCGATAGACAAAAATAGCCATTGATTTGAGATAATCCAACCGAATATCGTTGGTGCCTATGAAATAATTTATCCTACCTAAAATACTTAGTTCTTATGTTCAGTCTCAACAGATTACAAGATGTGACAAATGACTAAATATTAAACCATTACCATTACCACCCAGGTGGACAGCAAAGATGCGGAAATCGAGCAGCTGAAAGAGAAACTGGCGGCACTGACGAGCGAGACGGCGTCGCAGTCGTCCGCCGACGCCGACGACGGCGAGACCGAGCAGACGCTCGAGGGCTGGCTCTCCGTGCCCTTCAAGCAGAACATCCGCCGCCACGGCTGGAAGAAGCAGTACGTCGTCGTCTCCTCCAGGAAGATCATCTTCTACAACACCGAGAACGACAAGCAGAATACCACCGATCCCGTTATGATACTGGATCTGAGGTAAATTAACGCGTTTAAATATTATGGTGTAATGCCACGTCCACTACCATCTTTCGGGCACAGCAGAGACCCACATACTTGCGGGCAGGACCCCCCATCCCCCGCAAGATGCTTAAAAGCATTTTCTTGGCGAAAAAAAAAGGGAATTGTAAGGAATGATGCGAGAGAATACAGGGTATTTCGCGATACAGCCTGCTTAGTCATAGGTTTTAAGTAACTTTGAATTGTTTATCATTGTTAATATTCCGTGGCAGTGAATCACAATTTATAAGAGCGCCTTCACACTATGTCGCAAGCAGTGCGGCAGCAGCGCTGCAGCCGCGCGACTTCATACAAAAGAGAGTCGCGCGGCTGCCGCGCGGCTCGTTTTAGTATGGAAGTCGCGCGGCTGCCGCACCACTGGCGACGTAATGTGAAGGCAGCCTTATTCTCACCGTGACCTTTCTCTTGACCTTTTCATGGTATTTTTCTGGCTTATTTTTATTGACATAGCGCTAATTTGGAGAACAGATGAACTGCTTTCGCAAATTCTTTTTTTATGTGTTTGCTAATATAGAAAGAGGAAGGTTCTTATGAAAGAAGTTTTAAAAAGTTACGTAGAAAATTAGAAATTAGAAGGTTGACTCAACACCCTATTACCTTATAGAATTATTTCAAATGACGTAACTTTACCGCTTTTGTCAATTTAAACTTCAAAGATACGACGGGGCAACTCCGTCGGGATCACTTGCGAACGAAAAGTGTATGTGTATGTTCGTGTTGCAGCAAAGTGTTCCACGTGCGGTCGGTGACGCAGGGCGACGTGATCCGCGCAGACGCGAAGGACATCCCGCGCATATTCCAGCTGCTGTACGCCGGCGAGGGCGAGGCGCGGCGGCCGGGCGACGCACAGGACGCGCCCCCGGACAACGCCGACCACACTGGTATGTCTATTATCTCTCTCTCTCTCTCTCTGCCTTTCTCTTGATATCATCCATCTGTCCTTGTCCCTCTGTCATTACCTCTTTAGGCTTGAGCCGCTTAACAGATTTTGCAAATTTCGCATGTAAAAACTTTGGATCCGAGAAACCTATGATAGTTTTTAACTTTTTAGCCCAGATAATGAAAAGTCAGTATGGTTCCCGCGCGATAAAGCCACTTTGCGCCTGTTTGAGTTGTTAATCCTTGTTTCTATGTCGTGTTATCTTTCTCGTTCCTTGTGCAGTGTGCACCTATATAAAGGAGAAGGCATGGTATTTCGTCAATAAATTAGGATTTTTCACACGATAAAAAGTTATACTAAAGGACTCAACCGTTTTTTAAATATGTACTTTAAAAGCGTAAAAATATTAACACGTGCTAATTATTTCAGGCAATACGATACAACACAAGGGTCACGACCTGGTCAGCATCACGTACCACATACCGACGACGTGCGAGGTGTGCACGCGCCCCATGTGGCACATGTTCCGCCCGCCGCCCGCATACGAGTGTCGCAGTGAGTACAATACATTTTTAACTTATTTATAGTGTTTTTTGTTCAATAGGCAAAAGTAATTTATAGGCAGATAGCTGCCTTAATTTGGTCAGGCTATATCAAGTGATGTAATAAAGTCGTAATTCTAACGTCGAAACCCCTGAACTCCACTTCACACACATTTTTAGGGTTCCGTACCCAAAGGGTAAAAACAGGACCCTATTACTAAGACTTCGATGTCTGCCTGTCCGTCTGTCCGTCTGTCTGTCAGCAGGCTGTAACTCGAGAACATTAATAGCTAGAGAGGTGAAATTTTCACAGATTGTGTATATCTGTTGCCGCTATAACAGCAAAAACTAAAAACAAAATAAAATTAATATTTAAGGGGGCCTCCCATACAACAAACGTGATTTTTTTTGGTCTTTTTTGCTCTATATCACTAATGGCAACAGGTAAGTACTTCACTTTTTCACAAAATCCTTAGTTATATATGTATATTTAATAACAATACTAGCTATATGACCGAGCTTCGCTCGGTATTCAAAAAATTCAAAAAACACACATAAAATGACATTTTATGAAAATGATTCCTAGCTAGATCGATTTATCGCCCCCGAAACCCCCTATATATTAAATTTCATGAAAATCGTTGGAGCCGATTCCGAGATTCCAATTATATATATATATATACAAGAATTGCTCGTTTAAAGATTTTAATAATAATATTAAAATAAAATTAAGGGGGCTCCCATACAAAAAACACAATTTTTGGCCTAATTTTGCTCTAAATGGTACGGAACCCTTCGTGCGATTCGATTATTTAACATTGGAATCTTAGTAAAAGGAAGCCTTTTTTTTAGTAACGTAATTTGAAATCAAACATATCTTTCTCTTCTATTCTCACGGGTTTCAATCTTTGGTGTTTGTTACGCTTTATTTATATGGGCCAAGATGCCTGATTTAAATAAATAAATAAAAAAAAAGACGGGTTGCACTCCGGGAGTGCCGGCAGAAGTGAAAACTTGATTATTAACGTTGTGCATTTTTTTAAGCTATTTTTTATGAAAATCGATTATTAAAAAATCGATTTTTTTAATTAATCGAAACCCTTACAATCGATTAAATTTTTAACCCATTTTTTATGAAAATCGATTAAAAAAAAACAATCGATTGTTTGATTAATCAATTTCGATGTTACAACACTACTCTCCAACCGTCTTACGGTTTTTCCAAGGTTTTTCGATCAGCACGAGAATCTGACGCGAGTTTCACAGTTTTTACCCATCCCACAAAAGTGCTCAACGCCGCTAAAGAAGTTTTCACTTCAAAAATGTTATCCTTACATACTTTGAGACGGTCAACAGCCCAAGAATCAATTTCTTTGACAGTACTTTACTAATTTATTGTCGAGGCTCACCTCTAATGCAATATGCGTTATACAGGGTGCCGGATGAAGATCCACGCGGAGCACGTATCGGAGGGCGAGGGGGTGGCGGCGTGCAAGCTGCACGCGGACCGCGCGCGCGAGCTGCTGCTGCTGGCGCCCGCCGCGCCCGACCAGCGCCGCTGGGTGGCGCGCCTCGGCCGCCGCGTGCAGCGACACGGCTACCGCGCGCATATCACCAACCACGACCACACCAAGCTCTCGCCTAGGTAAGATCCACGCGGAGCACGTATCGGAGGGCGAGGGGGTGGCGGCGTGCAAGCTGCACGCGGACCGCGCGCGCGAGCTGCTGCTGCTGGCGCCCGCCGCGCCCGACCAGCGCCGCTGGGTGGCGCGCCTCGGCCGCCGCGTGCAGCGACACGGCTACCGCGCGCATATCACCAACCACGACCACACCAAGCTCTCGCCTAGGTAAGATCCACGCGGAGCACGTATCGGAGGGCGAGGGGGTGGCGGCGTGCAAGCTGCACGCGGACCGCGCGCGCGAGCTGCTGCTGCTGGCGCCCGCCGCGCCCGACCAGCGCCGCTGGGTGGCGCGCCTCGGCCGCCGCGTGCAGCGACACGGCTACCGCGCGCATATCACCAACCACGACCACACCAAGCTCTCGCCTAGGTAAGATCCACGCGGAGCACGTATCGGAGGGCGAGGGGGTGGCGGCGTGCAAGCTGCACGCGGACCGCGCGCGCGAGCTGCTGCTGCTGGCTCCCGCCGCGCCCGACCAGCGCCGCTGGGTGGCGCGCCTCGGCCGCCGCGTGCAGCGACACGGCTACCGCGCGCATATCACCAACCACGACCACACCAAGCTCTCGCCTAGGTAAGATCCACGCGGAGCACGTATCGGAGGGCGAGGGGGTGGCGGCGTGCAAGCTGCACGCGGACCGCGCGCGCGAGCTGCTGCTGCTGGCTCCCGCCGCGCCCGACCAGCGCCGCTGGGTGGCGCGCCTCGGCCGCCGCGTGCAGCGACACGGCTACCGCGCGCATATCACCAACCACGACCACACCAAGCTCTCGCCTAGGTAAGATCCACGCGGAGCACGTATCGGAGGGCGAGGGGGTGGCGGCGTGCAAGCTGCACGCGGACCGCGCGCGCGAGCTGCTGCTGCTGGCTCCCGCCGCGCCCGACCAGCGCCGCTGGGTGGCGCGCCTCGGCCGCCGCGTGCAGCGACACGGCTACCGCGCGCATATCACCAACCACGACCACACCAAGCTCTCGCCTAGGTAAGATCCACGCGGAGCACGTATCGGAGGGCGAGGGGGTGGCGGCGTGCAAGCTGCACGCGGACCGCGCGCGCGAGCTGCTGCTGCTGGCGCCCGCCGCGCCCGACCAGCGCCGCTGGGTGGCGCGCCTCGGCCGCCGCGTGCAGCGACACGGCTACCGCGCGCATATCACCAACCACGACCACACCAAGCTCTCGCCTAGGTAAGATCCACGCGGAGCACGTATCGGAGGGCGAGGGGGTGGCGGCGTGCAAGCTGCACGCGGACCGCGCGCGCGAGCTGCTGTTGCTGGCGCCCGCCGCGCCCGACCAGCGCCGCTGGGTGGCGCGCCTCGGCCGCCGCGTGCAGCGACACGGCTACCGCGCGCATATCACCAACCACGACCACACCAAGCTCTCGCCTAGGTAACTTTTTTTTAACACTTTCACAGTCCACGGTATCCAAACGGATACGAAAACGTGGTTACCGTGGAATCCATGTATCCAAAAGGATGCATTGGCACTGAAAGCATAGAAAAATAAGAAGCATAGAAGCATATAAAATTACTCAGTATTAAATAATAATCCTTATAACCCATTATAAATAAATACTTGCAATGAATATTGGAGTGGACTTGAGGGACTAGATTTTGTTTTTGTATGGTGGACTGTGAAAGTGTTAAGGCTACCTTTTTGAAAATCGGACCATCACGTCACCGTAACTAGAGAGGTTCTATTTTGAAGCCTACATATACGGACACTTGACACGAAACTTTTGCGAATGTATATGGCAAGATACATTATAGGATAGCTTTAAGAAGTAGTCGTTGCATTAATACCTTAATCTTAGGTATAGACATTATTAATTACATAATATATAGAATAACCTTAATAGTACCGTTAAGGTACTGAAGCACATTATTCAAATATTTTAAAAGATCTAATACATACTCGTAACTCTAAAGTCTAAATTCTAAAAGGACACTTTGTAGAACTTAATGCACAATGTGCCGGCGTTTACAGGGACTCGATGCGGTCGAACCTGAAGTCGTCGTACATGAACGCGTCGCAGCGCAGCTCCACGCTGCCCGCCAACGCGTCCCTGCCGCGCCAGTGAGCCCGCCGCGACGCACACGTGAGCCCCACGTTACTACATTTCGTTACTCGCGTTTGACGTATTTTATGGAAAAACATTCATTTTGTTAACTCGATTCTATTTGGTGCATTAAGGCCTCTATTGTTAATGTTTACGAGTGTATTTCATTGTTAATATTTTGCCACTAGCTTAGTTATCTGTGTAACCTAAGGCGATTGTGACTGCTCGCTTCGTTCTGGCATTTTTAGTTGTTAATAGTAACTTCGTGAACTCGAGGACACGGCTTACTCGACGACCGATCGATGTTGATTTAATTTAAACAGTTTTATGACCATAATTATCTCGTCATGTAGGCACGTATCGACAGTACTTTGTGTATTCGAGTTCACGAACTCACGATATCTACCGGATATTTAAGGGCCTCGACTGACTTAACTTTTGCTCCTTAGACAGTTTAATATAAGCTAGTCCTCTACGAAATTAGGCGTCCTCCAAAATTGTTATCCAAATATATCGTCAGCGCTGCTGCTGTGATCGTTATTTATGTACTTATAAATTTTATTATGATGTCGACATTTAAAATGATATAATATACAGATCTGACATTTTTACTAATTGATTTTAAATCGTGCTCTAATACGACTGCTCGTGCTTACTAATTTTTTCTTACAATATGAAAAAAGAAAACTCCAATGCGTATATTTTTTTATAATTTAGCATGAAGTCGTACGATTAAAACAATTTATGTATGTAATATGAAATATGAATCATCAGGTTGATTTAAATGTAAAGGATATAATTATTGTTTTCTATATTTGATTATGTACATATTAGTTGTATTGTTGATATTATATTTCGTTTGTATCTCGCTTCTATTTATAAGCTCGTGCCGGGCCGACCGCCATGTTACACGCGTCCTACGTCGGCCCGTGGTGTGGAAGGTTAATATATGGGGGAATTCTTGATATGTCTTTGTAAGGAATATCGGTTTGGACATGAACAAAAGTGGCTGTACCTACTCATATTACTTAGGAAGTTTACGTCACTTATCGATTACAATGGCTGCCACTTGCCAGATGACGTATTTGTTTAAAATAATTTGATGAGGTAGGAGCTAGCTGGAATCTGGTTGATTAAGTAGCTTTTCTCGCCCGATGCTTAGGAATTGCCTTATAGAAATAATGCTGTACTTTTTCTATAAGAAAAGTATTAAGGAATTGCTAAATTAGAATTTTCATTTAATCACATAACATGAAAAAGAAAATTATTTTTATGTTGTTTGCTTGTTCAATTAAAGTAATGGCCTAATTTTGCGCGTTGTCTTTTTAAAACGTGAAACCTTATAGTCCTAAAACGTAGGTAAAGGAATAATACTTTAAAATGAATATCGTTATCAATAGTTCTATGAGCCTGATGTGATATGATCACATTTGACGTCACTCATATACAATATTAACTAACTAGAAAGACTGGCTGTTCTATTTGTAGTAAACATATTTATCTATTTTATAAAACGAATTGAAATATTTCACAAACGCACCAGTTACTTTAACCGACACTTCACATTAACGAATTTAACAAAAGAAAGGGACTCAATACGTAGGTTAGTTGTAGGTTTGAGAACTAACGAAGAGCAGTGCCATATACTTCATTCATCGCTACATTAATAGAATTTGCTCAAGAGAATCAAACATACAGTTTAATTAACTAATAGTTATTTGTGGCAGCGGTACTTGAACAAGATGAAATAACTTCACCGGCCTAAAAGTAAAGTGTTTAAGTACTAATATTGCAAACGGTCTTCCACGAGTAGTACTTTAATGTAGAGTAAGATGTTTGGAATTGATAAATACATTAGAAAATGTGAATCAATTAATTGTTGGGATAAGATGTTTGACTAAATTATAACCTTATTTACTTTGCATACTGTGTTGAGAACTGCCGCTCATAGTTATTGCTCGTAATTTCTGTAATAGTAATAATCCTCTGTAAGGTTAAATTACTTAAAAGTCTTATGAAGGTAAAATTACCCTTAAAAGATGGTAGTGGACTTAAATGTTCTGTAATACAGTCAAACATGTTATTACTCTGTTTTGCTAGTGGCACTGAATTCGAAAATTGTTAAAAAAAAACTACAAAATTAAGTGCCAATAATCTTTTAGTTGCCTAACATGTACAAAAGTGCACTTTTTTTATACAAAACACATTCAAGCTAACCGGCTGTGTATAATCGTTAAGTTAAGATTGTATAACACCGATGTGGATTCGCTGTCGCATGTGTATATTGTGTAATGTTTAGTATGCGTCTGATTCAGTGATCAATAAAGTACAAAGTATATTGAGACAAGTTTTTGCACTCGAATATGCAGACGTTTCAAAAGGCGTATCATAAGTGTGGCAAAAACTTTCAATTATAAATATTGAAGATTTTGTTTAGCCATTATTTAGTAGTTTCATTGTTCCGACATAGTTTTTGTTTTTGAGTGCTAAAATATTTGTTTTCACTTTTTATACAAATAAGTACATGGCTCTTGTCTACTTATTATCATTGTTGCTTTCATGTAATTTTTAAACACACTTAAATGCACGGCATCGAATTCAAAGAATGACATAATAGTACAAAATACTACTTTCGACAGCTGCTGTTCTGTCCACCGAGTGACAGTAACACCAAAATTTAATTTTCAGCGGACAGCGACACAACATCGCTCGAATCGCTTTGACTCTTTTCAGCCAATATCATACGTAAACTCGTTACTCGTAGCAAGGAATTGTCTTGTCTGCTATCGGGGGGCCGCGGCCCGGCCCCGCTGGCCCCCGGCTCGGCCCCCACCTGTGATATGACGTGTAACACCGTGGTGCTAAGTCGAGGAGGCTCCCGCGCCGGCGCCGCCGACCTGTTGTTATATCGATACGCTATATTTTGTTACGCTTCACGAACTGTTAACATTCCTCCAACAAAGCTATGTTGATTTTGTTTATTGTAGTTCTATGAGGACGAGCTCGTCCCTCCCGCTTGACCAGTTATCGCTTTTATTTTGTCTAGTTGTAAGTCTAATCCCGTCGCCGCCGCGACGTTCGAATTTCAAATATACGTTACGTACTTAAAAGTTCAACAGAGTGCTTATTTTTAGATGCATTTTTGAAATTTTCTCGAGGGCAGCTACCCCGATCCGCGTGCACCCGAAATGGTTTGGATATTTTTATTGCCAAAGAAATTTTGGAAAATTAAGTTTCGACGTAATTGCAATATCTTTAGATGAATGTTATCCGTTGTCGTCCTCGTCGTTACTACTAATTAATTCGTGTAGGACGGTTATTTACTTCGCATAATGTGTAGAACTAATTAACGACCGTGCCATCGTTCGGGAGTATTTTTTATCGGTATCAACGTATAGGGTGGTGGAACAAGAAATACTCTCCTCCGAATGTCACCGTTCTATATCACATACTGTACAATCATGATTATGTAAATTATTTATTCTTATTCTATACAATATATCTATGATAATATTAAAATTGTAACACTTTATTTATCAATTTAAAATTGTAAGTTCCTAACTAGCTAGCTTCTCGTTTGTAAAGAATATACCGCATGTCTAACCCGCGCGTCTCCTTTGTATCGTTTCAAGCATATTTTTGATATTTTAAATTGTATCTTTGGTAAATGTTTTGCTTAGGATTGGTGTAGGTAGTGAGCGTCGCGCGTCGTCGCGCGTCCGCGTGCGCGGCGTGTGCGGCGTGTGCGGCGTGTGCGGCGCGTGCGGCGCGACCGTACGTACTGCAATAATTACCACGTGCCTTGGCTCTACGGCCCCTCCCATATCGTCTAGGCGTACCATGTTATATGTATCGATAGTTATTATATTATTATGTACATATGTTTTGAAATAAACCAATATTTTATGAATTTTATAAGGATTTGTATATTGTAAAGAATATTATTAATTTTATCATAAAATTAATGCATAGACCGTAAGTGCTACATTTGTGAAAAAATAAAATAACATTTTAAAAGCTCATCGTTTTATTACTACATTGTTATAATACTACGTGTAATAGAATTTTCAAAATTAACAAAACAGTAACAACCATTATATTAACACAATACTGAAAACATTTTATAAAATGATTTTATGAAATTTGGTATAGCAAATAATAACAATTTATCACCTAATTTTATCACACCAAGTTTCACATTTTTTTAATATTTATTTTATTTTTAAAAATTCTAACAACTAAGCATAATAATTACTATTGATTAGTGATATAATATAATGATGGTTTAGAACAGACCAACCGACTTCTTGAGTTCCTTCTGTTTCCAAAGCGGCAGGGATCGGAACTCGCTGTAGTGCATGTTGAACGTGGACACGAAGTCGTCGTGAGTTAGATACAGCTGAAAAATTACATTTTTGAGCTCCAGTAAATCTTACATATTTTCCTTGTCTCGTAAGGCTAGTTCGCATTAGGCCAGTATTTTAGTGTAGTACCGAGTACTTTAGTAGCTCAAATTCTCGCTTCTGCCCCCAAAATCGTTCGCACTTCGTTCGAGTACAGTTCGCAAGTGAGTGGTGTTTTGCAGGATGAACAGCTTACAGCGCAATAAAGTAAATAAACTGATTAAGTTAATTCTTAACGGCGATTTTAGAAGAGGACAGAGGTATATGAGGAAAGTGTGATCAATAAAAAAAACTATGAATATGAAAATGGATCGATAGAAGGGATAAACTAGGAGCTACTAATTGTCTTCTGAAGGAATTAGCATTGGAAGATCCCAAAGAATACTTTGAAAGTTTGAGAATGTCTAAAAGTTGGATAATTTTTGCGGTAACTAATGAACTCGACTAATTCGACAGGGTCGGACTTGTTTGGCCGGTGCGCCAGTAGCGCGGACGCGTGGTGGGAGGTGCTACTCGTCCGCGAAAAATAGAATAAAATGGATTGGCTCGACTAAATTACTTACTAATCTACTTGACTAACTTACTAAAAAAATTGTGTTTAGACACGTTTAGCTACTAAAATACTCGCTACTTGACTAAAATACTGGCCTAGTGCGACTAGCCTAAGAGTGAGAGCGAGTCAGTATAAAAATTTCAACTTGAGATAAACACAGCTCAAATATACATAGTTTAAATCTAGCTCTAACTTGAGCTTCTTTTTTTAATGACTTCGGCCGTGTTCTCAGTTCACACCAAACAGACTGTGAGCAGCCGAATGTGAGCGAACGTTACGCAGTTTATTGTATTTTTATACAAATTCACTTTTTCGTTCACACCTAACCGACATACGCTATTACGCTAGGTGTAGGCGCGGTCATTCGATACCGTAATTTTCACATTCACACTGGGGCTCACAGTGAGCCTGCTCACATTCGTCGGCTCACTGTCCGTTTGGTTTGAACACGGCCGAAAATAGTTTACATCTTTTAACTTCAATTTTTATTTAATAGAATGATAGGCACCTATAGAATGATAGGTTTCGTTTGCGTACCTCTTTAGTGAGCGGGTTGACGTCCGGCGGCAGGTGCTCCTTGGGCCCGCGCAGCAGGGACAGGCAGTACTTCTCGTGCTGGTCGAAGCACTCGCTGTTGCCGTTCTGCGGGGCCGCGCGCCCGCGCACTATCGCCTTGCCCTCCAGAGCGCTCACGATGGCGCTGAACGATTTGTGACCCTGAACACAATTTACATTTGAGGAGCTGGCGAACAAAATCGGGGAACCAAAAAGTCCACCAGAGTGCAAAAGAATATTTTTTTAGAATCGTCTTCTCTTGACCCATCTGCGCCAATCCCTGTTAATTATTTCAATCAAAACCGATTAAAAAGGCTTTAAAAAGTCAATTTTCAAACAAAACCGGATTAGTTCAGTAGTAGTAGTAGACACTAGTTTTTTAAGCACTGTGTAATTTTTTTTCTTGCGGACTAATCCGTTGTTGTTCGCCAGCTTCTCATTTGATTTCGATCTTGTAAAAAGGTGAATATTGTAAATAGAGTAAGTAATCGCAACAACTACGTACTTTCCACATGGAGTTTTTCCACTGAGGAAAAAATCCTGTGAAGTTAGGGGGCTCCCTTCCCTGGCTGAGCACCAGGATCGGTGTTTCGGGGTCCCGAGCGGCGGGGTCTGAAACATTCGATTATAAACTTTCATTGAATGCGATTCAGATAATATTGGTGCCTCTTTTATTACAAAACCATAGCTACAATGTAAGTATCTGAATATACACGGTACGGTCCTGCTAGTGCAGCATAGCTAGTAATTTTCAAATATTTAGGTGTTGTACCGTGCTGCAGATACTGTTCAGCGACTTGTCGCGCGTCGTCGCGCAGTCGCGGACCGCAGTGCGCGCCCAGCCACACGAAGAGCGCGCCGTGTGCGTCCAACACCGCGCACAGCTCCGGCGCCAGGTCCAGCTGGCTGAACGAGATTATCTCCTCGACTATAATATAAGGTTAAAAATTATAATTATATGGTTATGAAAGGTTATGATTTATTTAAGGGTTTGTCGGAATATTTTAGGCACAGAAGTTAAAAAGTATCCCCGCTCTTTAGCAGCTTTGATACATTCTTATTTCCTCGCGGATGATATACCTAGTTCAAATATTATTATTAGTTTTTATAAGATTTTGCTTTATAGATAAACCTACACGTATATTGTCCCGACGTCGTGGCCGCGACGTAGAACAAGCGCGGCGGCAGCGGGCGCTCCACCTCCTTGAGCGGTGATGGGACAAGCAGTTTACGTCGCTCGCCTAGCACATTCCAAAACTCTGGCTTTTCTTTGCCTGGAAACAGTCAAAGATATACAAATGGACGTAACTTTTACTTTTGCATATTAAGATCAATGTGAATCATGGTACATACGGAGGTTACACGTTCAGTTTCTCATAAATCTGGTAAAGATTGACGCAAAACTGAACGTCTAAACTCTATTGTTTTTTTTTATTATGTACTTTTTAGCCATCAATCTGGCGTCAATGTCAGATTGATGGACTGAACTGATGCCAGATTGAACGTGTAACCTCCGAAATACGTCGTTCAGTGTAACAGGTACCTTGCATGACGAGGGTGTGCTCGGCGGCGGCGAGGTTCTTGGCGACCTCCCGCTCGTCGCCGGTCGCGCTGGCGGCGCACCACACCCACACGCGCGCGCCCTCCCGCAGCACGTAGCACGCGCCGCGCCCCGCCCCCGCCACCTCCACGCCGCGGCCCTCGCGAGCGTACTGCCCCGACACACGGATCAGCGCGCGCGACGGCGCCACCACGCGGTTACCGGTAGCTGCACAGGCACGTTTAACTTTACATGGAAATTTCCTTTGAAAATTGCTTTTTCAGGACAAGCGCCGAGTCACCTAGCGTTATGTAAAATCCCATTCAACCCTTGATTTTCAATTTTGCTATAGAACTACGAATATTAAAAAACTATATTCGTATCTATAGAAATAATTATTATGAAATGCAAATTGACTTCGATAGGTACCCCGCTCCTATTAACCGTTTCCGTGCGGATGTCGCCGCAGAGGCTCCATGGGTATCTTTTCTGTATGGCGGGTGACGCCCGAGAAGAGATAAAATGTTTACCTGTAAAACTATGATGAAATTACATTTTTCAGAGGTTTCCCCTCAATGAAAGTGGCTTTATTTGTCACGTATTTTACGTGTACAGTGTTAGTTTTAGGATATTACATAAAAACTTACACTTCAGGAGTCTTAAACATTTTCAATTGGTGATTAATATGGCCACCGAATTATTTTATAAATATATAACGCCAACACTAGCAAAATCTCACATCAACATAATTTATTCTTATAATTATTAACTAGCAGCCCGCCCCTGCTTCGCACGGGTATGAAACAAACATTTCTAAAGTTTTTTACTAACATACATACATCTATACTTATAAAATTACATGTCCTGACTGACTGACTGATTCATCATCACTGAGCAAAGTTACAGCCACGAAATTTAGTGAGTAGGGTTGTTTTATTATGTAGACACCCACTAAGGAAGGAATTTTGAAAATTTTACTCCGAGGGGAGTGAAATAGGGGTTGAAAGTTTCAATGAAAGTCCGTTGTTTCTTGAGTTAGAAATATGAAATTTTATGTTTGGGCTACTGATTAAAAATAATTGGATACGTGTTTAAGCATTTTTGGAAATTCTACCCCCAAGGGGGTGAAATAGGGGTTGCAAATTTAAATGAAATTCCGTCATTTCTTAAGTTAGAAACATGAAAGTTTATTTTTGGACTGCTGAATTAAAAATGAATGGATAGGTATTTAAGCGTTTTTGGAAATTCTACCCCCGAGGGGGTGAAATTGCGGTTGAAAGTTTGAATGAAAGTCCGTCATTTCTTGAGTTAGAAACATGAAACTTTATTTTTGTGCTACTGATTAAAAATGAATGGATACGTATTTAAGCGTTTTTGGTTATTCTACCCCAAAGGGGGTGAAATTGGGCTAGAAAGTTTCAATGAAGGTTTCATTTCTTGAGTTAGAAACATGAAAGTTTATTGACGTTTGCTTAAATAGGATCCCGTTTTTACCCTTTGTATAAGGAACCACAAAAAAGGGAAAACTATCCATCTTTGTTATTATACTATGTTAACGCGGACGAAGTCGCGGGCAACAGCTAGTCTACAATAAAACGAAAATAAATTTATCAATATAGCCAAAGACTTACAACACCTGATAAAAATAAGTCACTTACCTTCCATCTCTGTTTGTACAATTGCAAACAGACGAAACAGCGATAAATTACAATTCATGGCGGGTGGCGCCCGAGAGGAGATATCAAAGTTCCTGGCGCTAGGCGCCTTAGAGGAGATACGAAATATTTGTTCGCAGCCAGGCGCGTGAAATTGCAAAAAATGACACCGCACTGAATCGGTTAATTGTAGAACTGCAATTACATTAGCATCTGGCATGGCAACGACGATTTCTGTGCGTTGTACACATGACGTAATATTTGTTGTATTTATTTTATTAGGATATCTCTAATTGCTCACAATAAAAAAGATTAACAAAAAGTTGCTAATAAAATAACACGTGTTGTAGAAAATTAGAAACTCACGATTGTTGTATGTATGTGCATTGTACATATTATGCCCATTTGTGTGTTTTTTTTTATTTATTCTAAAAAGAATAATATTTTATGAATCTTACGATCATAATCGGTCGCGCTGCCGATGTAAGTTATCATCCGCCCTTTGTATATTTGCAGGAAATGTGCTGGTTCCTTGCCTTGGTACACCCAAGCCTGCAACATCATTTCAATTAAATGATTCTGATTTTTAATTTAATAAATATTTAAAGCTAATAACAAAGTAGTTCAAGTTTTACAGATAAGACTGAATTAATACCTGAACAGGAAGACGCCCTAGTTTAATATAGAGGTCTTTGGCTTCTTTTGCACCCAAATTCCTCAAATCATTTGGCGAAGAGCTACCCTGGAATATAAAAATAGCAAAATAGGTGAAACTTAAAATATAGGTGGAATCTGTTATAGTTGGGGAGGGGAAGAGGGGATTTCGAGACAAGCTCGAGCGTGTCAGATTAAGCTTGTATAGGCTTCCGACATGTGTCTAGTTGTCATGGTATAGAAATCAGATTTCTCACGTGGTGGGTTAATTTTTTTTTAAATATTGAAATGTCATCGGATCTGTCAGATTAAGATAGGGGATGTTTAGTATACTACAAAGAAGCTTTCATACAAAGCACTGACGATTCAACGGTTAGGTAAGCCTGTAGGGACATTTTAAAATATAAAAAAATAAAGCTTCATATTTTCCTAACTAAGCTTCGCAGATGTTTTATTTTGCACCTCACTAAATGATTTAAGTCCTTGTTGACTAAAATATATTTATAATTTACCTAACTAAGCAATTTTCTGAATATATTTTCTTTTTCAAAACTTTAAAATAGCTGCAGTTTCTGAACCCACAGCTAAAATAAAAAATGCTCTTATTATTTTTTTATCAGTTTTACCTAATGTAAAAAACCTACTAGGTGTCCATGACGCTCGAGTGACTACATAAATATCACCCTCCCCACCCTACTATTATACTATAATTTAAATGACGAGCACATTATATAATTAAAAAAGTTTTTTTTTAAAGTTTAGTGCCTCGATTCGCCATTTCAACTTTAGCTAGCGGAAAATGTTGGTACCATCCAGTAGTAGAGTATAGTCTGGTCGCCGGTGGGCGCGTGGTAGGTGTAGAGCGTGAGGTAGCAGTCGCGGTCGTAGAACACGGCCTGCTGCGGGCGCGATATCTCCGCCAGCGTGCCCGCGCCGCTCGCACCGACCTCGTCCGCGCGCCGCACGCGCCACGCCCGCAGCGAACCCGACCCGTCGTCCGGCAGCTGTGCCTGCGGTTGTGAGGTAATTTAATGTATGATTCGTGCATGATCTACTAAACAGTAAATGAGAAACTAGAATTTTAAAATCTTTTGCATATTGTTGTTTTTGCAGGTATCTCGCGGTATCTCGGTATCATGACTATAAAAATTGCAAATTAACAACATACTCTTTAAAACTTTCGCGTTGCATTATATATTTTGATACTTATTATTCGGGACTTAACGCGACTTATATTCTAGTAGTAATGCTACTACATACTTTTCTCGACGTTTCACCCACTAAATAAAATTCACCTACGAGATGGAGAAGAACAGATGCCTCGCATTTTTGGATTTGGAGGTCAAGGTTAAGGAGGATGGTACATTATCCCACACTGTGTACAGAAAACCTACACACACTGACAGATATCTACACGCATCCTCTCACCATCATCCTCGGCATCTTCAATCTGTTATATCGTCATTAATTAACAGAGCTCATAACCTTTGTGACCCTGAACATTTACCCAAGGAGCTAACACATGTTCAGGAGGTACTTACACGGAACGGATATAACGTGTCGAGGGGATTGAGAGGACGGAAGGAAAAAACGAGGTATCCGGAGGTAAGCCGTCAAGCAGCATTTTTACCATACGTAAAAGGTGTAACGGACAAAATTGGAACAGAGCTGAGGAAATACTCCATTAAAACTGTGTATACTCCGTTACGTAAAATATCACAAAATATCATACTACGGTTACCAAAGGATTCCTTACCTTTCCAAACACCTGGGGTTTATAAAATTGATTGTAGCTGTGGTAGTTCTTACATTGGCCAAACGAAACGGACTATTGGCGAAAGAGTGAAAGAACACATAGCCGCAGTGAAAAATCGGCAGACAAATAAATCCGCGGTAGCAGAACATCTGCTTGATATGGGGACTAATCATTGGATGGAGCTACACGACCCCAAAATCCTCTCTACAGATCGTCATTACCACTCAAGAGTAATACGTGAAGCCATTGAAATTAATAAGCACAAGAATTTCAATCGTGAGGACGGATTTAAATTATCTCCAACCTGGAATCCAGTGATTAATAAGTGCAAACCGCGTGTGTCACCTTTGTCAATAAGTGTAAACCCGGATACAGTGAGTGTTGTGTGTCGCACTGAGCCTACTGACTATAAATACATTGGAACACAAATGTTGGACAATAGGCTACTTGACCTATATTCAATTTCATTGAACAAATGCATATTTCTAGTAGAACTTGGCCTAGGAAACCGTATTTCACCCTTATCATCAAATAAAAGCTTATAATTGATAAATAAAGTCGATTTGAAAATATGATTTTATGAAAATAGGATTTGTACTGACGAAAACGCTTTTGCGGTACTTCCGATTTGGATGTGACGTCATCCTCATAGTAATTTCATATCTTTTATTTATCGCGCTCGTTATATGTAAGTTTATCTGTACATAAATAATAAGAATAAGCCTAGAAAGATTTGTAAAATATATTTTCTTGAATAATTCACTTAAAACATCGGTTTTATATATTATCTCCATTTATTGTAGACGGGAAATGAAATGACCAAAACTTTTCTCCAAAAGTTTTCAACATTACAAATGATTTCTAATTTCTTATTTAATTATTTTATAATTTTTGGGCACTTTTAGACTCGTACATTTAGCACATAAAAAAATGTTCAATAAAGAGAGTTTAAAATACAAAGCGTATGACGTCATACTATGGCGGACAGTGTTTTCGGCGCCATTTAAGAGGCGTATTTTTCAATAAACATTTTTATGGGTTTCTACTGTGTAAAATTTTAAGATATTAGTTTTTTTTTTGTGAAAATGAATGATAAAGAAGCGATTAGCATGAAGAAAAAAAGTAGGTCAAGTAGCCTATTCGGGGGTAGTCGTAGATCAGACCGCCCAGTGCAAACGAAGACGCCGCGCTCCTGCAGTCCCCTCGTGGCCACGGCCGTTGCAACACGCCCGAAACGTCGAGAAAAGTATGTAGTAGCATTACTACTAGAATATAAGTCGCGTTAAGTCCCGAATAATAAGCATCAAACAACATACTCCTTAATCCGTCGATCGCGGTTCTTCTTGGAAATGCTATTGTATTCTATTGTTGTCACTGGTGCTCTTATGGGGGGGCTTGAAGGATTAATAAAGTATTATTATTTATTACGAAAAACTTACCTCAGCCGCGAGCCAGGCGTTGGAGGCGAGACTGTTGGCATCGAGACGTGTAGTAGCGGAGCGCGCGGCCCGTTGGCGTACATCGCGTCGCGCGTCCGCCCAGCTCCAGGCGTGGAACAGCGCAGCAAACTCCAGCGGTTCACGCCCCACCGCCACCAGCGCCACCGGTGCCGAGCGACGTTTAGCTCGCGCCAGACCGCGCGCAGCCGCCAGCGCACCGGCCGCAGCGCCCCGCCCGCACCGCGGCCCCGCCCACGCCCATACTCCTCGCGACCCGCCGTCTACGATATACACTCCCTGCTCACAAAAAGTATCAAAATTATGATAACTAGTATTATTATCTAACCGACGAGACAGAACGTCTCTCAATAGGCTAACGATACTTACGTCATCGCTCAGATCCTCGCGGTAAAGTGGTGCGCGTTTGACCTCCTCCAGGCGTGCGGCGGGGCGGTGCGATGCGGCGACGGGCGAGGTGCGGATCGGCTGCGTGGCGCGGTAGAGGCGCGCGGGGCGGGGCGGGTCGGGCGCGGCGGCAGCGGCGCGGGCGGGGCGCGCGCGCAACTGCAGCAGCGCGTCCAGCAACCCGTGGTCGCCCGGGCAAAGAGTTTGCTCGTAGCCGTCGTGCGCGATCAGTATGCGCCGCGTTATCATGCCCTTGTCTGTGCCCCGCGCTAGGCGATACGCCACCTGAGAGACAGAAGGCCTCAAACGTTAGGAGACTTGGTTCATCTTATTTGTTTTGATCTTATGACATATACATATTTTGATGACGCGATCGAAAGTAAGACGAAATATTTCGGATCGTTTTTACCTAGCGGAATAGAGCAACAACCTCGAGCTGTCAAACGAAACCGAAATTGATTTATAATATACATCTGTGTGTAAAAAATAAAAATATGTGTACGTATACACTTACACAAGCATCTTTAACTTTCTATGATATTAAATTGTCAACGTGCCGATAAGTGCCGACTGGACGTCAAAAAAAGAGTTCTGCTGTTATGTATCACACGTTTCTTTTTACCACGCAGTGTTACTGATAGTGACATCTCGCTTGCTCCTGCCTTTGTTTCTCTATAATTCCGCTAGGTATATTAACTTTATTGTTTTACCTTAGCACCAAACATTTTCTCGATAAGGTGTGCGGCGCGGCCGAGCCACAGCACGACGACGGGCGCGGTGTCGAGGACGAACACGCCGTCGGAGGTGAGGTGCGAGTACGAGACCGACTCCAGCTGCAGCACGACAGGCCGGCGCCCGCGCACGCGGTACAGGCGAGCGCCGCCGTTTATACTGCCACTGCATAGGATCCTGAAATCGAGTGTTACTGGTATTATAGTTTTATACCTTACGAGTCTTTAATCAGTCAGTTAAGTGTTTATTTATATTCATGTACCTAATGAGTCTTTAATAAGTCAGTTAAGCGTTTACCTCATTCCTTCTCGGAAGTAGGACAGGAGTCGAGGCGACTCGCTAGCGGCGGTCTCCCTGTGTATGACGGCGGGCGCGCCCAGATGTGCGGCCAGCTGCATGGCGCGGCGCAGCGCGTGCGAGCCCGGCCCGCCCGCGCCGCTAGCCCCGCCCCCGCCGCCCGCGCCGCGCTCGCTCGCCCCGCCCCCGCCGCCCGCGCCGCGCTCGCTCGCCCACGCGTGGATGTGACGCTCGGCAAACTCGCCGCTGCCGTTCTCTTTGATCTCACGACGCTAAAATAAACGGAAAAGATAAGGTATCGGATTTTAATAAAATTTATATTTTAATAACATAATATTGTGTCAAAGAGTAAGTAAACTTACAATAACATCAGGACCGGCGAGCTGTCCCGGCAGGGAGCACGAGTAGATGAGGTAAGCCTCACCGTCGTAGAATGTCCCATAGTGTGACCTCGGAAGCAGTTCCGCACTTGATTCCTGAAGCAGAACATTTTGTAGTTAGGTAGGTGTATGGTTAGAAGATTATAATCACATAGCTCTCGACTATAAGAGTTTATCCCGGCGGACTCGGTCGACTAGGATCCAGAAATATTCTTTGTACTTTAGAGTTAGTGAAAAGTTGGTACAATCTAGTCTAAACTGACTATATTACCTAATACATAGTTAACCCATCAACCCCCAAGTGGCAGCCGGCTGCCTCATAGCAATTGAAAATCTATTGTGTCTACGATACCCACGATGGGGGTGCTACAATGGGAAAAGTTTCTGTATGGAAATAACCTCAATACGAATGCCAGAAAATATATATCTACAAACTAAAATGACGAAGGAACTATCTTTGAAAATTGAAAAAGTTTTACTCAATTATTAACAACAAAGCGTAAACATTTTTTGCAATCTCAACATTGTCAGCAATTTCCAGCACGCATTACGAGAGACCGTTATGAAATAAATAAACTTGATTATATTTTCTGAAACCAGTTCTATTTCTTATTTCTTGGCACAGTATCCGCTGTCATATTTTTTCTGATCAGTCACGCTTTGCTTGTGAATGGAAACGGTATTTTGATACAGAATCTCGCCGCTTAGTATAAACGTAATAGATATAATTAATGTCTACGATAGGTACTAGAAAAATAACGATTAAAATATTTATAATTTACTGCTTCGCTTTCTACAAGATTCCAGACATTTTCACCAGTTATTACCCTCCCGTCGTCAATTTATGAAATAAAAAAAATATATATTTATAGTAAAGTTAGTGTTTTTGAATTGAATATACTTTCGTTAGTTTTATTGATTAGGGTTAAAAAAATCGTAAAATTTGAGATTATCTGTAGATAAACCTGACTTGAGACTAGCCAATCAACAAATTACGTGTCTTTTTAATTTTAGAAAAACTGAGCCGGAAATAAATGTTAGTATTTTGTAGAGAATGTATTGTGCGCCTGATTTAAATACCTGTAGATAGGTACATAATATGGGACTGCATGCAGTATGCCACTTACGTACTAGATTCTCTGAATTGGACCGCGGCTCGGTCCGCATTTGATCACGCGTGTTTTTTGTTCAAAACGCTTTCATCTGAGAACAATTTGTCTCGGCAGGTCCAGATTATCATATCATTACAGCCATTAATTATATAGCCGGTTACCCATCGCTTGTAAATACCCGACATATCCCGATAACAATTTTCCGTTTTCTTCGCTCAAATTAAATTTCACATTGGTAAGTTTTTTGCTATCTAGATAGTTTTTACGACTTGGATCATGAAGGCATTACCCACCGAAACATCTACGATTTCTAATAGAGGATGTGAATGTTATTTATATCCAGGATCATTAAAACAAAAATAGAAGCCGAACTGAAGTCCAAAATTACCTGAAACCTAGAAACTCTTGAAATTTTGCCGTTGGGGAAGCCTTATCTCAATCTCATCGTGCAGGAGACACAAGAGTAAAAGGACTACTTCGAACTCTTGTTGTCATTGCAGTGCACCAGATTAACGTGTCACCTTGGAGGCTGGAGCATTCAGCAAACCATACTATAAGCATTGTTTGATTAAATTGTTATCACTAACATTTTCACTTTGAAATTGCAAACAGGCAAGAAATGCTAAGTACCCTAATAAATAACTAAGTAAGCATATTGGAAAGTCTCGAAGCTACCACCACAGCTGAGATTTCAGAATCATTAGGCTCGTTAAATTATACAACTTTAATGATCTTTTGCGAGGTGCTTAACAATTTTTAGCGGGTGCTAAACACGACACAAATCTGCACCAATTAGACTTTATTAATTCCTCATAAACCGGAATTCGTTTCTTTTTCCTTGTGAGCGTAACAAATGAATCTTGTGACCTATATTTTTAATGATTGTAGACAATAAGTTAGTTAAAATGGTCTCGGTCGGTTGGTGGCTGTGGCTAGCGGTACCTCGTATAGAGCAGACGAGTCATCCGCCGTTACCGATACCTCATCGATCTAACTAGATAACTATGCTACATCCTGATTAGATTTCTCCTATCTAAATTATTACTAATCCGAAAATTTTGCAATTCGGGGCTTATCTGGGATATCTATGTATAAGTTGATACCGATTTTTAAAGCCCATTTGTTATTTATATTAGTCAAAGACAACGACCGGTGTTAGGGTCAGTTCACATTGCGATGTGATTAGACGTTGAGATGCATTTTAAAAGAGCTATTCAAAATTGATATTAGATAGCCCAACACGGCGCGGCAAGCGGAAAGTTCGTCAATTCGATGTGTTTTTCCTGGTAAGCCTAATAAATGAGGTTTAGTTTTGAAAGGCTCATTAGGGCGCACATAAGTTCTGCGAATTCATGGTCATTTTTATTATGAGTTTTGTCGCAGATATTTGCGATGCGATGCGATGCGAATTCGCAGTTTTGTGTGGGAAGTTTTGTGTTGGCCCTTATAGTGCGTTTCATCGAATAGTTCCTTTGCCGTCATGTTGGCATTCCTGTCTGTCAATAATGTAAACAAGGTAGACATGCTCTGCGAGTTTTCATAAGTTTTACTGTGATTTCGTGAGAAAATCATGCTGAAAACATTAAAGAGTGGTGAAACCATGATGGTGCTAAGAGTGAAAGAGTTTTGTGAACGTGAAAAACGTAACTAAGCCCCAATAATTCCATTAAACTCGGGTTGCCGCCATTACGGCTTAGTGAAATAGGGTTACCAGCATCAGTTTAATCACCCTTAAACACAGTAAAACTTATGAATACTTGCAGAGCGTGTCTACCATGCTTACGTTATTAACAGAGAATGCCAACATGATGGCAAAGGAACTATTTGATGAAACGCACTTCTAGTGACGAAAACTACATATATTATATGCGAACGAAGGCGCGGGTAAAAGCTAGTACAATAATATTATCAGGGCGAGCGAAGCGAGCCCTAGTACATCTCACAACCTGTACATTTTGTGGTACACTTTACGGACAAACTATGACGCCTATTGATTTGTGCTTTAACATATATTATGATAACACATTTACATGTAATAATAATAATACTAATCTTATATATAAAATTCTCGAGTCATAATGTTCGTTCCCGTACTCCTCCGAAACGGCTTGACCGATTCTCATGAAATTTTGTGAGCATATTGAGTAGGCCTGAGAATCGGCCAGCTTCTATTTTTCATACCAAAAATTATTTATATGGCAAAACAACGTTTGCCGGGACAGCTAGTTTACATGTAAATGTGTTATCATTAGTCAGTGAAGGTGTGATGACGCGAGCCCTCACAAAGCTCAATGCGAAAGTGAATTTGGTTGTTACGCCTTCACACATAAAGTACTAAGCGGATCATAATGAAACTTTCATAGGTACACGTTGTCCGGGGTATGGAGAAGGACATAGGGTACCTTTTATCCCGGGAAAAAGAACGGTCCCCGAGGGATAGAGTATAGACGTTAACGCAGGCAGAGCCGCGGGCGAAAGCTGTTAGAATTATGTACAATTTTCTTTAAGGGGCCGGGTACCCTCGAAATTCTCATACATACGTAATTCCAAAATCATTTTCTCATACGAAAATATTTAACACGTTTGAGTTGTTTTTCAGTTTAACAGTATCAGTTCAAACATTAAAAAAAAAATTTGTTTTTAATTTTTTTTAGTAAATTTAGTACTTAGTATTTAAACACTAAAAAATAGAGTAAAACACTAAAAAATATATAAATAAATAGTAAATTTACTACAAAATATTTAAATACTAAAAAATATTTTTAAGTTTAAATATTTTGTAGTAAATTAACTATTTAATTATATATTTTTTAGTGTTTTACTCTATTTTTTAGTGTTAAAATATTTAGTAGTAAATTTACTAAAAAAAATTTTAAAGCAAAAAAAAATAAATTTATGTTTAAATATTTTGAAGTAAATTTTTGTGCAGGAATTACTATTTTAAACTGAAAAACAACTCAAACATGTTAAATATTTTCGTATGAGAAAATGATTTTGGAATTACGTATGTATGAGAAATTCCAAGTGTACCCGACCTCTTAAGTGCATTTTGTGATAACATATTATCTCCCCTAATTTAAGGTAGCACAGTAAGGGTAATGTGGCAACATTAATCCTTCGATCGGAGGTTCTAGGAATTCCCATTGTATTCTTTTGTTCTCGCGATCACCGGTGCTCGCGCGGGGCCTGAAAGATTAATTTGCATAAGTGCCAACATGACGGCAAAGGAACTATTTGATGAAACGCACTCTACTCAAAATGCATCGCATCGTCACGCCCCGACACGTTGCAATGTATATGTATAACCCTTAGAATTTATTTATAATAGATATTAATAATTATGGTCAATTACGAGTAACGACCGCATCGCGGCGGTATGACAAGCAGTGGACATACGCCTTTATTGCCGTTGTCGCCTGTCACAACTTTCTCCTAGTTTTATGATTCATAAGCACTTATGAGTTATGAATTAATAATTATTCCTAGTTGTATTGCGAAATATCATACAATAAACACATTACACTATCGCACGTGTTGAGGTTGAAATAGCCATAAAAAGGTTGAATGGCTTTTAAGGTTTAAAGTTTAAACTGACTTGGGGAGTCTAGATGAAGTTTTGTTTACAGCTAATCTAGGTACAAGATGTTTTTATGGACAAACAAGGCCACTCATCTTTTTGCTGGCATTAATTATTATTATGATATGTATTGTTATTTATCTTTACTTTGAAGAAAGTTGTGTGTAAAGGGTCGCTCAATGTCCCGCTAAGCTAAGGCCGGGGGTTCGAAACCCATCAAAGCCTGTTCAACTGTGGAAAAATGCAGTTGTCCCATGACTGTGAGTATGGCTGTTTACACTTGACCGGAATGACAAAACGCCAACCTGCCAATTTCCTTTCTCTTCCTACTTTCTTCCCCGCAGTCCGCGCCCGTTCATTTGGTTGTTTGGGTAGAAACTAGAAAACGGTGACTGACATAATAGCACCTCCATAAAATTAGCAGTTTAGTTTACAAAATTGCTACTCATTATTGGTAACGTCAGAAATTACAGTCCAATTTTTAAGTCTTTTCTGACTATAAGGTATTATATGCCCCTATATTGAGTCAAGGTGGCCCTTGACAGTGGTAGTTTAGTTTACAAAATTGCTACTCATTATTGGTAACGTCAGAAATTACAGTCCAATTTTTAAGTCTTTTCTGACTATAAGGTATTATATGCCCCTATATTGAGTCAAGGTGGCCCTTGGCAGTGGTAGTTTAGTTTACAAAATTGCTACTCATTATTGGTAACGTCAGAAATTACAGTCCAATTTTTAATTCTTTTCTGACTACATATTATAAGATATTGAGTCAAGGTGGCCCTTGGCAGTGCAGATTTTATTTTCTAGCTTTTATAAATAGTCAAGTCATTAGTCATTGGTGATTGGCCCAGGCCCTCGTTGGGCTATGATAACCATTATCCATGTATCATGATTGTTACAATAATTTCAAATTGACATCAATCATGAACAATCATAGGGCACTTTTCATAACGTGAATTTTCTTTCAATTGCAAGCAGGACCCGATCAGGCCATTTAGCCGCTCCGGGCAAATATCATTTTTGCCGCCCTTTACATACACGAAAACATTTGTTGGGGGGTAACGGGGGGAATATTTAAGTAAAAAACACTTGAACTTGGCTGGTGGTGGATGGCTAATGGCTAGGTTGGAAGATAGGAATAAGTTTTTTTTTCTTTTCTTTTTAGTTTTTACGAACAACAGTGACTATCTATACATATACGTCAACAGAATACATTTAGTGCCGAAACATTACGAACTATCTTTGTACGGCATAGTAATAGGGTTACAGACGGCTTTTTATTTCAATAATTCCTGTTGATCCCGAGATTCCCAAGGGGTGCAAGTGCGCCCCCTGGCACCCCCCTGCCGGCGCCCATGGCTCTGGGCAAATGCCCGGCTAGGGCCCTGCGCAGAAGATGCGCTAAGGCATGAGAGCGCATAATAATGCATTGTTACATCAGTTTACCAAGATCCACAGAGCACAGGGCCCGCGATGCAATAGCATCATTGTTTAGTATGAGCACTCAGGCAGCATTATTTGTGTCAACCTTTCACGATTGTTAGATATTCCCACACTTTGACCGTTAGATAAATTTACATAATTTGGTTTCCGTTCGCCTATGAAAACCAGATAGTTACCTACAGATACAAGCGCTTTATCTAATACGACTACTGCAGTACCTAGCTCGTACGGAAATAACCATGAACTTAAGTAACTAACTTTTACAGGCCATATTTTAAAACAATAACTGTAGTAAACAAAGGCTAAAAAGATTAAGGAATGAAAGCTTTTTGAGATATTATATCTATATGTCTGCAGCTATGTAGTTATCTAATTTTGGTCATTTTAAACTTGCTTCTTTGCTGCTTAATTCACTGTTTTGCCTTGCTGGCACATTCGCTTTGACCTGCCTGTTAACTTTTTAAATTGGTACTTCGTAAGTTTGAACAATGGCTATTGTTTTGGCACCTTTTGTGCTTGTTAATTTAATGTGAACACAAAGCGGTAGCTATTGTGCTTAACTGAAATTGCAGAAATAATATTGGTAGATTTTGCGCTGGAGTCTGGAACTACATTTTCTATATTATGCTTCGATCGATAGAATGGCCCATTAGGGTAACATTTAGTTAACATACCGCGACTCTCCATATCAGGAAAGTGGTGTGGTCACGAGGTACAGTGCGGAACACGGAGTCGGCCGGCACTGAACGTTGGAAGCCATCGTCCTCCTGTAAAATTAACTCAATATTAGTAATCCTAGTTGTACTTAAACTATAATAGTTATAATACTGACAGTGCATTAGGTGAAAGCCGTGTCAAAACTCAAAACTGTTTTACCCAGCTCAAGTATAAAGGTTTTCTTACTTTTTTGGCCTGAGTAGTTCGCGGGCCCCGAAAAATTTACTGGTACCATAGAGCTGGTACGTAAGGCTGATTTTTACGTTGGCGTAACAACACACATAAACTTTTAATAGTTATAACATAGAACCTAACAGTACATGGTAATAAAACAGTACATTAGTAATAAACATTTGATCTCTTTACCGAAGCTTTAAACATTGCTATTTGCTAGAATCTAAGAAAACATTGTTAAGTTCTACTAATAATCTAATCTATAAATTTTTATACAATGAAAAAAAGCTATTCAGGTTTTTATTTTTTTATCCGTTTCCTATACCTAGGTTCCATGTAATCTTTAGATGTACTCTATTATCTAGTTACTTTATATTATAGCATGAACAGATTGTGGTTGCAAATTGCCGCTACTATTTATGTTCGATTTAAAAGCTTAACTACTTCTAAACTGCGAAGTTGAGTTTTACTCTCATTAGTAGAATCTTCAATCCTGTAAGTATATAATATTATATAGCACCTAAATTGGCAGTTTTCCGCGTTAGTATAACATTAGATACTTACCTAACAATGGCAAGCCATCTAAGGTGTGTCTAGGGAGTGACCGCCTAGCTATTGTATCGCAAAGCAAAAATAGAAAAGACATGGGCTTGGCACTGCAATATTGTCCATTAGAATCTAGCAATAGCCTAGCCCTAAGTCTATTAGGTCTATTTGATGCTCCGCTCCAATGGAATTGAAAAGTACTTAGGAACTCACTACTTAGTAAGTTTAGTAGCCAAGTCGAGTATTAGAATTTAAAAGTAGAGGAGACTTCATGCTATAAGTGCTAAAAGACAAGGCTAGGAATGGTTTGGTGCAGTTAACAAAATATTGTCTGTGTTTGGCTGCTGGGAGGTCGACGGAAGCTCGGTAATCGCAGAATAGAAACAGGAGTGTGATAATTGACAAACAATTACCCTCCGTTAAGGTCTCAAGATCGAATGCGAATTACAAATTTCTGTTAATTTTTTATATTGTATAAAAAGTAAGTACCGAATCTTTTTTATTTTTAGTAAGTACCTACCTATAAAGGTACTAAGACGTATCTAATTATTACCTACTCTACAACACGGTCCATGGTGAACCAATGGCACGCGACATTGGAGCATGCTTGTGGTCACAAAACTAGTAGATATCGAAATTATTTTACCAATAATGAAGGGTGTAGATCCGCCTCTGCATAGTGAGTGGGTAGGTACTGAGTACATACCAAATTAGGCAAATATTGGAATACGCACCATCACAAAAAAATTGAATGGCACATTTATGAATTCTTCAGAAAAAGCCAAAAAGGGCACGGTGATAAGAAAAGGTTCGCCATCTCTACCCTACAATATCCCGGAAAACATCGGCATCGTGCGCGTCACATACCTAACTTGTTTCATTGTAAAAAGTTTTACTTCCTCTTAAAATTACTACTTCGTGCACTACTTAGGTACTACAAAATCAAAATTTCAAAATTAAAATACGACCCTGTTCACTTTTTACCTCCTTGCACATTTTTAAAACACAAAATTCCTCCAAATAGGAAGAAAGTATTCAGAACACTTTTAGTTTCATGCACGTATAAACACAAATTTGTTTACTTGCTCGGCGCCTAACTTCAAATGCATTTTCTTAGCCGGGGCTATGTGTAGAGTAGCGGAGATTTCATTACGCGCTGCTCCCACCCACACGCCGCGAGCACTGACGGTGCAGACCGCTGGCCATCGAACTGAGGAGTGCGGACTCCTCGCCGGCTGACTCAGACGCCTCACTCAAAGCCTCACTCTCCGCGATTACCGCAGAGCGACGTCGAGAAAAGAAAATTGTTTCACGCTGACTGCACAAACATATTTATTAAATGCAGGAGCTAATTAAATCTTTGGAAAGTCTGTGGCGTGAGGCCGTCGACTGATTGATAACCGCTGCTGTTTCACTATCGCATTTTCATCTTACTTCAGTTCACGATATAACGACTTAATTGAACTAAACCGGGACACGTCGTCGACGATAAAGCGAACTTTTTCTAAGTTGATGAACGATCACAAAGTAGTGATTTGTTGAATACCCACATCGATTTCCTAAAATATTTACTGCTATTATTTACATTTCCGACTGCAGTGAAAAATTCTTCTACATGTTATTGAGTGTTGTCATGAAACTATGCTTGTTCTTTTAATTTAGATTTGAATTAAAAATTACTAGTAGGTAGTAAATTACTACGGTTTAATTATCACAACAAACAATTAACATTCTTTGATGTGCAAATTAGTTAGTGATCTTTAAAATATATATAGTTAGGTAATTTGCGCTCAGATTTCAGAATGAGTCACATAATTAATTTTGTTACATAAAAACTAATTACATAAATAATATTTGCTCAGCGAGATTGGAAATCAGAAATGCGTAAAGGCCAGTGAAATTGTAATGATATGCTACGAAGTAAAAGTTAGACACGGCAAACTGATAAAATGTGAAACATGCGAGATGAACCTGATATACATCCATCAATACTCTTTCCACGACTAATCACTTTGATGGCTCGCGGCATGCACGCTAGGACCTGTGGCTCGAGCTAGCGACTGGACACTGTGGCACGGGCCAACTGTGGCACGGCACCTAGCAGGACTACGTGGTGCTACGTGAGGATCTACGGTCCGGTGCGCTCTTTGTGTCATTTCTATCCGCGTTCACTTTTATTAGACACGCACTACAATAGCCGAATGTTGAAAAGTGTGCGAACAATTCGTTTCATAAGCGAATTATACGCTCCACCTACTATAGACATGCAAACGACTAGTATTTAATTAATAACGGTTAATAGTTATCTTAGCCCCGGCTGGTGGCGCTGTTTCGAAACAAAAGTTTGCAAAACGTTCACACAGTTCTTTACGATTACTTACGATCATTTAGGTAATTGACTATAATATTACTAAGTAGATACGTAAGTTTTGACAAACTACAAGAAAGCAAACAACCAAGCACTTTCTCTGATTGTAAAACGTTGATATTTTATCACTGGTTTTAAGTCCTAAGATAGCCAACTAGTTGAAATTGCATAAGTATAATTTTTTTTTCTATGCTACATGGTGGATGGTGGTGCCCGTCCCTTGTAGGCAGATTGACTGCAATAAAGAATCAGTACCTAGCTAGTGACCTCGTACCGTAGGGGAGGTCAGCTCAAAGTGGCCACCTTAACTTTCAATTCGAAAAAAAGACGAAATATTATATATTTGAAAATAAAAAATGTGCTATCAGATAGTGCATTTATTATATTTCTGCTATGTATGATTCATATTGACCTAAATCTTAAAATTAGCTCATGATTCACATATTACGACAACCTGTCAAAAAACCGCTTTGCCCGAGGGCCCGCCTAAAGCGGCCATAGGGGTAAGGGCAACGTGGCCAGCCCAAATGTTCACACGAAATGGTATTTTTTTCTAATATATAAATATATTTTTTGATAAAATGAATGCTAAAAATGTTCTAAAATAGGTATTTATTAAAAACAATTCTGTAAACTGGCTATTTTATCGCTTATGCCCGGTTTCTGAGGTTTCTTGACAGGAGTTTATCTTCCAACAATCACAACATTTTTTTATAAAAAATAATCAACTCTTCGAAAATAAAAATAGTCAAAATATATCAATAAAACATTGTTTTATCGATATATTCCTGTTTTTAAATGTCTCCTTAAAGTATGACCATGTTTGTTTTCTACTAATTTGACTGAACCCCAATTTTCTTGAAAATCTTGAATAGCTCGCGCCATCGTAGTCTCTTCCCATGACCCCTGGATAGTTTTCTTTTGATAGTTTGTTCACAATCTAAAAATAGTTTTAAGTAATTATCATATAAAACTATCATTTAGCTTAGCGGCCTATTGGCCGCTTTGCCCGGTCCGCTTTGCCCTTTGGCAACCGTTCTGTTTTAAACATAATTTTCTTTCGCAATTTTTATCATACTCCAGAATAAAAACATCATAGATAAAGCTAAATAGATAAGCAACGACACCGGGAAAATAGAAGCATTCAAATATACAAGAAAATAATTAAAACAGGAAGAATTTACCTTGCATTTTTTTAATAAAACGTGCAATTCCAATATTTTTGGCGCTACAAGCTCGCGCCTTCCCCAACCGCTACCGCATCATGGAGCAGGGCTGGGCGGGATGTTCACTATGCGCCAGAGCAGCAACGTTGCTCTGCCTTTATAAATCACCGAAATATTAAGGGTGGCCGTTTTGCCTACTATGGCCGCTTTGAGCTGGGCTCCCCTACATAATATATTACTAGCTATTTGACAGAGCTTTGCTCCCCCCTTTCTACCAGCTAAACTGCTAAACGCCAAACGGTTGCTTCTGGAAATGTGAAAAAAATTCATGGGAGTACGAAATATTATGCTGAATTTAAAAAGGAAAACTATCACGGCTAAGAAGATTTCATAGGTTTTTGAGTAATAGCTAATAGTCGATCACCTAAAAAAATCAGACAGACATCGGAGTCTCAGTAATAACTAATAGGGTTCCGTTTTTACCCTTTGGGTACGGAGCCCTAAAAATTAAAGAGTCGTTTGTGTGTGTGGGGCTTATTTTCGGATCTGCACCGATGAGGTAATCTTATTAGATCTTTTATGAAACGAACTACGAGCTCAGTAGAGCATGGCGGTAAGTATTATAGTTATTTTATAATGCAAATCTACCTAATTAGTTTACGCTTGAATGATCAAAAAGCAAAGCACTTTAGTCATTAGAATTACTCTACCTAGAGATATAACGTCAGATTTATCATCCTGACAAATCCTTTATCTATTTCATTCAAGTTTATAGTGCCGAATATGGTGCCGAACCTCACAATCTGAATTTTACATGAATAGATCTAACTTTATACGAGGGCTGCTATTTATGTATCCGGAATTAAAAAAAGAAACAAACATATATCATTTAATATGGTTTTATTGCTTTTCAAAATATTCGCCGCGATGATCGACACACTTTTGCATACGCTGGAACCAATTTTCATAGCACTTTTTCCATTCTGATTGAGGTATCTCCAAAACGTGCATTTTGAACGCATCAACAGCCTCTTCGCGGCTCGAAAAACGTTGACCACGTAATTTGTTCTTCGCGTATGGAAATAAAAAGAAATCGTTAGGTGCCAAATCAGGGCTGTACGGCGGATGACCAGTCAATTCGATCTTTTGACCCTCCAAAAACTGAGTTGTTTCAGCTGAGGTGTGACAGCTAGCATTGTCGTGATGTAATATGATTCTGCGTTGTCGGTTGTCCTTTCTTATTTCTTCAAAGACTTCTGGTAAACAAATGGTCGTATACCATTCAGAATTAACCGTTTTACGATTCTCTAATGGCACTGTAGCCACATGTCCATTAATTCCAAAAAAACAGGCGACCGTTTGCTTCAAAGTACTTTTTGCACGAGTAACTTTTGTTGGTTTCGGCTCATCTTGGAACACCCACACCGTTGACTGTTGTTTAGTTTTGGGGTCATATGCATAGATCCAAGATTCATCACCTGTGTAGATATTATAAACGGCTTTTGACGTACCACGGTTGTATTTTTTTATCATTTTTTTGCACCAATCGACACGAGCCCGTTTTTGATCGATTGTCAAGTTGTGCGGAATCCAACGCGAACATATTTTTTTTACAGCCAAATGTTCGTGTAATATCTTATGTATGCTTGTCATACTTATGCCTAAGGACGCCTCTATCTCGCGATATGTAACATGACGATCACGCATTATTAGTTCCCGCACAGCATCTATATTTTGTGGGACAACAGCTGTTTTTGAGCGACCTTCTTTATTTTCATCCGTGAGCATAGACCGCCCACGATTAAACTCACTGTATCAGTGATAAACAGTGGTTTTTGATGGTGCTTCATCTCCAAAAGTTGCGGTGAGTTGAATAAAGCACTGTTGTTGATTTAGCCCACGCCGAAAATCGTAGTAAATCATTGCACGAAAATGTTCACGCGTTAAATCCATGGCAAATGAAGACACGCAATTTTCAAAATGACGCCACAATGGAAAAATAATTGACAGTCACATGAAACAAAATGTATTCTTCAACCAAAGAGTTCTATTTTCAAATGTTGTAATTACTTTTTAAATATTGTTCTTGTAAGTGGCCAGTTCCGGATACATAAATAGCAGCCCTCGTATCTATACATAATACATATAACATATTATAAAACAAAGTCGCTTTTTTCCCTTATGTCCCTTTGTTCCCAAAACTACGGAACGGATTTTGATGATTCTTTCAGTGTTAGCCCATTTATCGAGGAAGGCTATAGGCTATATTTTATCACTATAAGGCTAATAGGAGCGAAGAAATAAGAGGAAAATGTGGAAAAAACGGGGAAAATTATTTGAAAGGGCTAACTTGAACGCGCTAATCTCAGGTACTACTGGTCCGATTTGAAGAGTTATTTCAGTGTTAGATAGCCCATTTATTGAGGAAGGCTATAGGCTATATTTTATCACGCTAAGACTAATAGGAGAATATGGAAAAAACGGGGGAAATTATTTGAAAGGGCTTATCCCGCTTATCTCGCGAACGATTTGGCACAGATAAGAAGTAGACCACGTGAAGGATCATAGGCTATCGATTTTAATCATTTTTTCAGTGGCTATATATTTTATACCCGTGCGATGCCGGGGCGGGTCGCTAGTAAAGATAATAATACTAACGTCTTCGCTTTGGAATACGAGACCTATCACCTACCATTACCCAATAGGCCATAGTTTAACCTGT
Organism: Polyommatus iphigenia; assembly: GCA_963422495.1. Lineage (NCBI taxonomy): Eukaryota > Metazoa > Arthropoda > Insecta > Lepidoptera > Lycaenidae > Polyommatus > Polyommatus iphigenia. Next base: position 2,406,721 of record OY730190.1, read on the forward strand.
GAGCTGTGGTACAAAATAATAAATTGCAGGTAAGCATTGCCTTACGAATAGCGACCAGAGGGCTATTCATAAAGATACGGCGGATAAAGCGGTAGCTAGGAATATATTATTACTAGATGATGCCCGCAACTCCGTTGCGCCAAAAATCGCTTATCGCGCGGGAACCGTACATTTTTCTGGGATAAAAAGTATCCTATGTCCTTTCCCGGGACTCAGTGTATCCATACTTAATTTCAGCAAAATCGGTTCAGCGGTTTGGGCGTGAAGAGGTAACAGACAGACAGACAGACAGACACACTTTCGCAGTTATAATATTAGTATGGATGAAATTCGTACTAAGTCAATGGTACTACAAAAAAACAGATTAAGATCTCTGTGCGCAAGTGAATCCACCATCCAGTCATAATCCAGTCTAACGCGTAAAAAACGCGTCATAGTTATAAATTCAGCCTTATTAAAAAAGTATTTATGCATCTATACTTCAATAATAATTGTCTTTTTTGGGTTAGATTGACACTTGATTTTGTAAAAAAAATTACAAAAATATTTTGTAAACATTTCTAACATATTATTATTTTAAATTTTATCCATTTATCTTTATTATAATATATAATACCTGCAAATTATGTACAACACTGATGATTCTGATAGGGAAAGTGAATATGAGGAATGTTCTGAGCAGAATATCAAAATAACAAAGAAATCTTTATCAAGTATTGGTTTTCGTTACTACCCAGAAACCAGTTGCGTCAGAGCAAGGGCGCTCAGGCCGACACAGTCGCTTTCTGACAAACTTCATGAAATGAAATTAGATGTCCATGTACAGAGCAATACTTTTCCGCCGCTAAAGACTTGTCCTTGTGGCTGTTACCTGCGCCCCCCTATGCCAGTCTCATTCAGAACTAGAGAAAAGGATACCTTGGACCTTTACATATTCCCTTTGGACATTCTTAGCTACCATGGATGCAAGTTCAAACCGAACCAAATAGCGCCGCTATGGAAAAAGGACTGCAGAAAGTTTCTATGGAAAAACAGATCGTAATGTAGTATACTATATACTATATCATCATCGTGCACTTAAATTAATCAAAACTTTAACTTATATGTCAATTAAATAAATAAAATCATTTACTTTGTTATAGCTTTATTTTTAAATGCAAACTTAACAACTATTAACAAATATAATAAATACTCTATGAGTGTTTCGAACATAAAACCTACTGCAGTGTTTGAACTGTATCTAAAGGCTGCTTCTCCACACCGGGCATATTCGCTTCGACGACCTCACCACATGAAAATCTGATGAAATCTACAATTTCCACCTTATTTTGCTCCATTACTTCACCAATAGTATAAGAGGGATCTAGCAAATATTCTTGGAAAATCAGACACGTCTCATCATCTGTATTGGAGGCCGGCTTATCTTTATCCTTGTCTCCGATCTTCAGTGGCGCACAACCAACAATATGTTGGCAGATCTGTTTGCCGACGTCCTCCACTTCATTAGACTGCCTGTATGCCAGAAGGGCTCCATACTTTCCACTAGAATAGTCGGACATCGCCGCCGTGGCCGGATGAGTGTACGCCGCGATTTTAACATCTTTGCTGTTGGCTTTCCAACATTCTGCCCGTCGAAGGACAGCATTTTCTCCCACAGAACCGATAAATAGAGCCAAAATTTCAGATAATTTCTTACCATTCTCTGCAGATAAATTTCCTAGCTGTTCACTATCCAGTTCCATCTGAAAATTAAAACAATAGTAATAAGATACACATTTCCAGTATTTCCATTTGTTTGTTTCATCCAAAACATCAATATATAATTATTGTTTCTGCCTCGAAAAAATTAGGAGGATGTAAAATAAATAATTTAAGTAACTAGACTTTTATAATGATAACAAACAAAGAATAAGACAAAAGGGCTTAGGGCAGGTACTACCTGGCACTAGGGCCACAGATATTATATAATTTAATTCTACTAAGAAAAGCAGAAACTAATAAAATCGGCCAAGTGCGAGTTGGATTCGCGCACGAAGGGTTCCATGCCATTATAGAGGAAAAATAGGTAAAAAATAGTGTTTTCAGTATGGAAGCCCACCATTTATTATTTAATTTCACTATTTATTATTAAAATATAAATATACAACTGAGTATTTTGTGAACATACCAAGTGCCTACATGTTGCCATTATTGATATTGAGCAAAAATGGTAAAAACTTAACTCTAGCTAGAGATCTTGAAATACAGCATGAAGACAAGCAGACCGTCAGATGGATAGACAATAATAAGGTCCCGTCTTTATCCTTTATGTATTGAACTTTGAAATTTGGCCACTTTTGGCATTAACCAGAAATTATCTTTGAACAATATTATCTTGAATATTACGAATAACAAAAACTAAGGAAACGTAACTCCCAAGTCTCATACTATTACCGTTTTAAATTTGGTTCCATTCGAACTGTCATGTAACGTCAGCCTTTATACCGTTCAAGGCCACCTAAATATTGCAAATGTATTGAAAAGTGTACCTAAGGTACACTTTTTTGACAAATATTTTGGAGCATGTTTTTTGACGGAGTTACTTCTCCTTAGATTTTATTATTCGTAGGTTGAATACTAAAAAGTTATAGCAAAAATATTACATATTATGCAATAATGTATGTGATTTTTTTTTTTTAATTCTGAATTATGGTTTTTCAGAAATAAAATAAAATTATAGGTGGCGCTAGTGCCAGGTTGTATCCGCACTTAATGCTAAGTACTGACATACGGTTTTGCTCGATAGTTTTACTCCAAATCGAGCAATAACCACCGTGTGGACCGCAAAACTGACAGCTCGAAGGCCCGCTTCGAGCCGGGCTCGATAGAATTAAATATGTCATTTCCTTCGATTTTGAGTAAAACTATCAAGCAAAACCGTATGTGAGTACTTAGCATAAAACACCAAAGATGCACTAATCCATGTTGCTGTCTACATCCTATATGTTAGAAAAAACATTTTTAGACAATGGCAGCCGCATCTATTATTATTACATATTAACTCCTGTCCTATTCTAGTTTACTAATAGGGCCGTAAGAAAGTAAAACTTAACACAATATTACCTTTGTTACAGGTCCAGAAGCATTCAAATTCTTGTGTGCTAGTTTATAGCATGCAAGTGTTGCATCTTCTAGCATTTTAGCAAACTTGTCATTTTTTGCAACAAAGTCTGTCTCGCAATTTAATTCTACCAAGGTTCCATGTCCTTTATCAAATTTGACTGCAATAAGACCTTGCAAAGCTTTCCTTCCAGCCAACTTTGTAGCTTTTGCCCAGCCCATAGCTTGTGCTTGTTCATTCAGCCAAGCTTCAGCCTGAAATGCAAATATTAAAAATAATATTAAATTTTATAAATAATAATTAATGGTCATTTTATGTGATGAAAACACCTTGAGGAGGTGAACATTACTGGCAGAGTTATTATTATATTATTATTAATTTTTGTCGGTATTTAACATATAACACTTAAAGATAAAAAGTTGCTACAAAAATAACATAAATACTGAGTTAAACACTAGCTCACCTTTTCAGAGTCATTATTGTGCATCTCAAGGGCTTTCTTGCAATTTGCAATAGTATAGCCTGTCTTCTTTCGAAGCTTAGCCAGTAGAGAAGATTCTGCAGCTCTGCAAACAGGATTTATGTGCAGTTTTCTCACCAGTTGAAATATCATCTGAAAAATTGTTTCATAAATCTTTCACACACAGTTTGGTAACATTGTTTCTATACTTATAAGTAGATAATATTTTAATCTACCTATTAAATTCTTAAAACCATTCAGCATATTATAATCCAATATGTTATTCGAATTTAGATGTAATGCCACTTGTTTGAAGGCTCTACTAAACCATAAGCATTCTATGATGTCATTATGTTGTTATTGAATTCGTGCGACGAATGGCGATCAAGGCCATGCCCACAGAATACAAGTATACTATATACAAAGCAAGCATCAACAATGAGTGATGACTGGGTTTTACTGGTATTTTTCTACCCTATAAACAATTTATTATTGTGTTACTATATGCGTAAAGGTGTAGAGACGGATAGGTTTTATCTTCATTTAAACCAAATCATAAACATTATATAAAAAAGTTCTGTGGCTGTCATGGAAACAACTTGTTTATTCATTACCTACCCCTTGGTATAGATTGAAGTATAATTGACCAATTGTTTTAATTTATTTTATAAATAACTATGGATTAACTTTAAAAAAATAACGAAGGTGTAAAAAATAGACTAGGATAAATGAAACACTTAGCAATTGCTACATTTTGCGATTTACCTACTGGGTAAGTTTGAATAAAGGTTTAAGATATACTACTCTTACTTTTTCTACCTTTTTGATGGTTATATTTTCGGTTATTTTAGTGGTTAGTAGAATACTTTCGATATTGATTATTAAAAATCAGTATTTTACGAATTCTAACCTCAATTTTAAAATGGAACTTTGAAGTTTGACATTGACTTGACATACATGACATTTGACATTGGATTGACATTAGTTTTTTTTGCCATTGAGACGTCGAAGACTAGAAGTTACCGTGTAGGCCCCGACAGTATATTATTATTATAAGTCTATGGTAGGCCCTAACCTTACCTACCATTTCGCCGCCCTAGTGCTTGAATGGCCAATCGACACGTGAGCAAATTTTACAGGAGACGTTTTTTTTAAATTACTCATGGATATTATTAGAAGTTTATTAAACTTTTGCTGAGTTAGAAAAATGTAGTATTTCTTTATATGTATAGAAATAGTAATTGAAAATAATAACCACAGGACTCATTATATATCATTTAATTATTGGAGATTGGCCAAAATTCTTCCTACATAATTATGGATATGGAGATTGAGTACAACGACATGGAGATAGTTCTCTAAAATAACGTGCCAGTTTAGTGCTTGTTTGTCCAAAATACCACCAGGTTCGCTATACAGTATGTTTATTTTTTTATAAAATTATTAAAAAATGTATATGGCCGTGTATATGTATGTATGTATACTATGATGTTTGTTTGTCCGCAATTATCGCTCGTTTGGCTGAACCGATTCTGATGCGGTTTTTAGAACAATATTTGTCATATTTAGGGTCAATTTATATTGGCGTAGAATCCAAGCGCATCGAAGTGAATTACCAAAACTGAACATGGCATTTTCAACCTTAATGGAGATGGATATTTGGATGCGTTCATTTGAGCAAAATATGGAGTTAGACTACTCAAGCACTTAAAACAGTTTTTATATGGGAGATGGGATCTTTTATTTTTGCTAAAAAAGCAAGTTATATGCAAGCAAAATAAAAAATATTTATATTGTAAAGTGCGTAATCAAGGTTACTATTAGTTTGAATTAAAAAGTCTATTTTGGTAAAATTGCTCGATTGGCTATTCAAGCACTAGGGCGGCGATTTACCAACAGTTTTTTGGGATAACAGAAAATTAGAACTGTATAGACTTAAAAAAAATTAAGCTTTGCCAAAGTTTGAATTCTGAAATAGAGTACTCACATCATAAAGGTGAGTCAGGCCAAGTATGTTTCTATCTGCCGTGCTTTGAATCTTGGTGGCCCAAACGCCCGCTTCAATACATCAAATAAGTTCCTAATGAAATTAACAGATGTCTCTCCCAATAAAGTTTTTTTTTAAATCTTTATTTTATAAAGGCCATACATCATTAAGATTAAGCCGGCCTTAACAAAAATTAAACAAACATTATTATCTAATTCTCTTAAATATAGGGAATGTATAACAAAACTTATTAACCTATCACTATGTTCAGCTTTGAAATCCGAACTTACAATATTATGTATAAAAAAATAAAAATGTAATTTGCTACATTTGGTGTCCACAATAAATTCGTTTCTGAGGAATTCGTTCCTATCACACTCCAAAAGAGCATGATATAAATCCTCATAACGATTGCATACTACACAATTTGGGCTGGAATTTTTGCCTATCAAGAAAAAAAAAAACTATTGAGAGGAATGTGATTGGATCGAATTCTAAAACAAACTGAGAGATCTCTCTTATATTATTAACATTAGAAAACCAGGGTTTTTTGGAAGGTTTACTAACTATGGTTTTATACCAAATGCCAGAAGTTAAGTATAATTTACACAGAGCCAGTACTGGCTGCCAATAAGACTGGCAGCCAGTATTGGCTTGGTATATGCCGCGTGTGAACAGTTTTTCAAGCCAGGCCAAACTGTTCACACGCGGCATATGCCAAGCCAATATTGGCTGCCAGTCTTATTGGCAGCCAGTACTGGCTCTGTGTAAATTATACTTTAATGACTTTTGTTGAAAGTGCTGATTTCATTCATTATAACAACTATCTGTAATAAACTTAACATAATCCTTAAAATATGAGATCACATTGCACAAAGAACCCTCGGTACGTGCTGCATTTGCTAAGGCACTGATTTAAAGGGGCAGTTGTAAATAGCAGTTTTGGTAAGTTAAAAATTATAAATGGCACGTTTAATAACTACTTTAGCAGTTAAAACTAAGCAGTAAATTAAACAAAAATGAGTAGTAAAAAATAATGAAATGGATAATTGAAAACATTATTGAACAGTAAAATAATTAAATGAGCAGTAAAAATTAATGAATGAGCGGTTACGTCTGGGCAGTAACAAATCGGAATTTGTCAGTAAGAAATCTCATTCTAAGCAGTTCTCCGCGCTAAAGTAAAAAACCGTGTTGGATATGTTTTAAGGGCCCCCGAGACGGTCAAACGGTTTCATTCAAACACGTAAATTTTGGTTCGACTCAAACCATTTTGATCGTTTACAAAGCTAGCTTGAACGGTTTTTCAAACATTTTCGTGTTTGAAGTTCGTTTGATGAAATTTCATATTTTTGTTGTGTTTGACGCGCCGTTTGATCGTGTTCTGACTTCCGATGCGTTTGAACAAACTCGGCTTAGTTTAGTACTGGATTTTGAAGTTTGAGAGCAATCTTGTCTGCATCACACACGTCAAATTATGGCGGCGCACTGAACCAAATGTGCAATGCCGTTTGACAACCGTTAAAACCGACATTAAACGGTATCATCAAACACGTAATGTTTGAATAAAACCGTTTGACCGTCTCGGGGGCCCTTTAGATTGCTTGCAAAAAATGGAAAGGGCGTAAGCAACAAAATGGTTTTTGTCGCGTAATTTAAAAACCATAAATATATTTCATATAAGCTATGGGCAAATTAGAGCAGTGGTTCCCAACCTTTTTAGAGCTGTTACCCCTATGGCCTGTTAGAGAAATTGATTTTACCCCCTCCCCCCCCCAAATTAAAAACAACTTTACAAATTTGTATTGGTACATTCGCAAGTTTTTTTTACTTCAGTTGTTCAGACTTTATTACACTTAACGCGCATCTCATATCATGCTCCACGTTCAGACGGTTTCTTGCCTTTTTTTAAATGTTACCAGAGTTGAGAGGCCGCTCTCGCATTTACAAGTGGTAGCTAACGGTACCAACATTTTCAGATCTCTGTCTGCAATGATAGGGTATTCTGTAGCTGTTTTTCTCCAAAATGTACAGAGTTTATAATTTTTTTCTGCTAATTCATCTATTTTAGGTACCACCTCTGTTACCCCTTTAGAATAGCTATTTTACCCCCGCTGGGGTAATTACCCCCAGGTTGGGAACCGCTGAATTAGAGTGTATGCTTGAACCAATTTATGTACAAATTTTGGAAGCTTAAATCACTCTCCTCTGTTGGCAAAATAGGAATCCATTTTTTTACAGAGGTCTTTATGATTAATTATTCTGTGTTATAAAAGTTGACCAATCGTGTTATGCTATGGGTAATTCAAAGACAAAGACATGATGAATACTGACAATGAACTTTGATTTCTTAGCTTTAGTCATTGCTGAGAAAAATCGATATTGCTACAGCCAAATTATCAAGGCGACCGCGACGCCTTAAACAATGAGGTGGTAAAATAAAATAAAATCGGCAAAGTGCGAGTCGAACTCGCCCATGGAGGGTTCCGTACCGTTATAAAGCGAAAGTAAGGCTGGTATAAATAGTCAGTACTCAAGATGCATCTCGGTCTCAAGACTCAGTTCAGGCTCTGTGATTGGTTGGCTATCAAAATTTGGACCAATCACCGAACCGAACCGCGTCTTGAGACCGGGTCGCATCTTAAGTACTGATTATTTCTACCAGCCTAAGGGCCGGGACACAAAAATATGATACGACGTCGTACCATGTCGTGTCGTGGGAATCTACGACGCGCGTCGTAAAAAACCACGACACGACATCGTACGACGTCGCGTCGTAGAAACTCACGTAGAAATTCAACGATGAGTTTCTACGACGCGACGTCGTACGATGTCGTGTCGTGGTTTTTTACGACGCGCGTCGTAGATTCCCACGACACGACATGGTACGACGTCGTATCATATTTTTGTGTCGTGTTTTTGTGTCCCGGCCCTAAGACGGCCCTAAGGGTCTAAACACACTAGCCTGAATTACGCCAACGTAAATTCCGCCGCGTTTACGCCGCGTTTCAAATCCATACAAAATATGGGCGGAATGCGACAGACGACACACTATGCCGAAATTCCGTCGTGAGCCGAATTTCCGTCGAGCCGAGTCGAGCGTAAAGTTCGGCAGCGATTCGGCGGTAATGTTACAAAACATTAACTTGAACTTTTAGCAACACACTATACGCGACGGAATTATCAAAACCGAACATAGCAAATCCAACCTTATCTCCAAAGCGTTAACGCACACATTACATCTGAGAATTTTAAATACTCACTTACGCGCGCGTTCGGCAACGGATATTACGCCGCGAAATTTCGGTTCTTCGCGTAATTTATAGTGTATCGCATCAGACGTAAGCGGCTGAACGTAATTTCGGCCACGTAAATTACGCCGGCGTAATTCAGCCTAGTGTGTTTAGACACTTAGACCCTGTGTTGTGGTCTAAGACATAATCTTGAGATACAGCCTGGAGACAGACAGACGGACGGACGGACGGACGGACGGACAGACGGTACTTGGTAATGAAAAATTAAATTACTTTTACTTTCATTGAATGTTTCGTATTGAAACTGGATTTAGTTAACTTTATCCTATTTTGAGGATACTGAATAAAATGCAATTTAGATGAACTTTTGTATATTAGTTTTGTAACAATAATTGAACAGCATTACAATGCTAAAAAAGAATGGACGAGACAAGAATATTATATCGACTACCGCCTACCAATTAGCAAAATAAAAATAATTAAAACGCCTGTAAAAATTACATTGCAAAACATAATTTTAAGAAACAAAAGAAACTAAATTAACATTAAAAGATTTAGGCGCTGCAACACTGAATGAATTTAAAACTAAATTGTATAATAATAATGGGAACTTTTATTCGTAATTTGAAACATACTTAGGTTCTTTATTAAAATGACATAATATTATTTAAAAAAATAATAACAACAACATAATTTGCTTAGTAGCAGCTAAAATTAACTTATTGTATAATAAGAGCAGGTTTTTATAGTAATAATAAGAACTTTTATTCGTAATTCGAAACATACTTAGGTTCTTTATCAAAATTACATCTTATTCTTATAAGTATATAAAATTCTCGTGTCACAATGTTAGCCCACGAACTCCTCCGACACGGCTTTACTGAGTTTTACGAAATTTTATATGCATATTCAGTAGGTCTGAGAATCGGCTACTGGGTACTTTTTATACTGATAAGTGCATTTTTTTAATAAATAATAGTAAATTATTACAATTCGAGACTGACGGCGACCATTGTTTGTGCGATGGGATAGCGATCGACGTTGCCATGGTAACATACATATTTAGTCACTTCAATAAAATAATATGGCAAATACATAATATATTATGGCAAAGCAACGTTTGCCGGGACAGCTAGTCATATTATAAAAACAAATTAAAACAACAACATAATTTGCTAAGTAGAGTGCCTTTCATCGAATAGTTCCTTTGCCGTCATGTTGGCATTCCTGTCTGTCAATAATGTAAACAAGGTTGACATGCTCTGCGAGTTTTCATAAGTTTTACTGTGATTTCGTAAGAAAATCATGCCGAAAACATTAAAGAGTGGTGAAAGAATGATGGTGCTAAGAGTGAAAGAGTTTTGTGAACGTGAAAAGCGTAACTAGGCCTCAATAATTCCATTAAACTCGGGTTGCCGCCATTACGGCTTCGCGAAATAGGGTTACCAGCGTCAGTTTAATCACCCTTAAACACAGTAACACTTATGAATACTTGCAGAGCGTGTCTACCGTGTTTACGTTATTAACAGAGAATGCCAACATGATGGCAAAGGAACTATTTGATGAAACGCACTTCTAGTAACGAAAACTACATACACGCGAATGAAGGCGCGGGTAAAAGCTAGTACAATCATATTATCAGGGCGAGCGAAGCGAGCCCTAGTACTTCTCACAACCTGTACATTTTGTGGTACACTTTACGGAAAACTATCAAGCCTATTGATTTGTGCTTTAACATAGTATTTACATGTAAATGTGTTATCATCAGTCAGTGAAGGTGTGATGACGCGAGCCCTCACAAAGCTCGGCTTTTAGCTAGTAAATGCGAAAGGTTAATGACTTTGGTTATTACGCCTTCACACATAAAGTACTAAGCGGATCATCATAAAACTTTCATAGGTACACGTTGTCTGGCGTATGGAGAAGGACATAGGGTACCTTTTATCTCGGGAAAAAGAACGGTCCCCGAGGGATAAGCGTTAACGTAGGCAGAGCCGCGGGCGAAATTTTCTTTAAGTTGCACTTAAAGAAAAAAAAATTCTTTAAGTGCATTTTGTGATAACATATTATCTCCCCTAACTTAAGGTAGCACAGTAAGGGTAATGTGGCCACATTAATTTGCATTAGTGCCAACATGACGGCAAAGGAACTATTTGATGAAACGCACTATAGCAGCAAAAATTAACTTATTGTATAATAAGAGCAGGTTTTTATAGTAATAATAGGAACTTTTATTCGTAATTCGAAACATACTTAGGTTATCGAACCGCTCATTCCATCTTTTTTACTGACCATTCCGTCATTTTTACCGCTCGTTCAGTAATTGAACTGATCGATTATTTTTAGAATTGACATTTTATGAGAAAATAACCGTCCAATTGATATTTTATTACTGTCCATGTTTTACTGTCGCAATAATTAATCAACAGCCATTAAATTAAATAACTGCTCAATAATTTTTTCAACTGATCATAATAACATCTCGAATATTTAAATAACAGCTCAAAAAATTAGTTCCTATTTGCTAAAGAGTCAACTGTCTCATTGCCACCAATACCTACATGAGATGGAACCCACTGCAATCGGACATTAACCCCATTACATATTAAACGATAAATACTTTCAATAATGAGGAAAGCCTCGTTTCTGGCTAAGTTACCGCTACCGCAAGAGATCAGATGGTGAAGACCACTTTGAGAGTCTGTTACGATGACAACGTTTTGATAGTCTGTTCCCTCTATATAAGTTAGTGCCTTTAATATTGCTATTAACTCAATGCTCATGATAGGAGTATCCGGATTATCTATCAGAAATTGAGATTTAACACTTTCGAGGACAGAACGACATTATACGTCTTAGTTCGAAATTTTGATACGGCACAACGTACGATGACGTCCAAATAACATTTGGATTATACAGCAGAACGTTCATTTCCGATTAACGTTCAAGTTAAAATCCCATTGAATGTATCTTGTGTCACAACATGTAAAATTCCCGAAGCTCTACTGTCACGTAGAGTAGGTTCTAAACTATTTCAAATAAGTGCCGATGACAGTTGGCGGTGACGTTACTCGCATACGCACAACGTGTTCATACGTCCCGCGCGCCTCCCGCGCTCCTACATTCGGTGCGGCTGCGTCACTGCGGAGGTGCGCTCGCATCAGGGTAACATTTCGTGGCGCATGTGTGGCGCATTGTAATATTTTCCGCGACAAAATATCTTAAGAGGCCGGGTACACTTGGAATTTCTCATACATACGTAATTCCAAAATCATTTTCTCATACGAAAATATTTAACATGTTTGAGTTGTTTTTCAGTTTAAAATAGTAATTACCTAGGTTCCTGCACAAAAATTTACTTCAAAATATTTAAACACAAAATTTTTTTTTTGCTTTAAAATTTTTTTAGTAAATTTACTACTAAATATTTAAACACTAAAAAATAGAGTAAAACACTAAAAAATATATAAATAAATAGTTAATTTACTACAAAATATTTAAACTCTAAAAAATATTTTTTAGTATTTAAACATTTTGTAGTAAATTTACTATTTATTTATATATTTTTTAGTGTTTTACTCTATTTTTTAGTGTTTAAATATTAAGTACTAAATTTACTAAAAAAAAATTAAAAACAATTTTTTTTAATGTTTAAATATTTTGAAGTAAATTTTTGTGCAGGAACCTAGATCATTACTATTTTAAACTGAAAAACAACTCAAACATGTTAAATATTTTCGTATGAGAAAATGATTTTGGAATTACGTATGTATGAGAATTTCGAGGGTACCCGGCCCCTTAAGTATTTAGTTTATTTTATTTATATGTTATTATTTCGCTAGACAAAATATTATTTAACTATAAATTAATAATTTTATACAGACAAAATGGATTATTTTATGTGTTTTAGATGAATAAGCGCAAAATAAGACTATGAGCATTTTCGATGATTCCGACAATAATGATGATGGAGAATTTGGTTCGGATAAATCCGTTGAGAGTGATCATTCGCTCACTGTGAACTCACCATCACCTCAAGCTCCTGCCTCATCACGTTTTCAAGAAGAGGGTTAGGAGGAGTGTTACATGTTCGACGTTATGACACGTTGTGTCCGTACACGTCTAGTTAATTTTACTTTTAATGACGGAACGTATTGATACGATGACGTGATAAAAAGGTTGTGTCATGATGTGTATAAAACAATATGTTTTCATGGGGCGCCTACGTACTCATACGTCGTATAATTTGTATGGGCATTTACTGTGTCATTTTGGTATACAGTCTCAAGTGAGAGCGTCCCCGAAAGTGTTAAATTTACGCCGTGAATCATAAAATGCATACCCTCCAGAATTTGTAGATTTTGAACCATCTGTATAGATGTGGACATAATCAAAATAACTAGTTAGTAGCAAGTAATTCTTCACTAAGTACTTTCAGTTCATGAGGGGACACACACTCTTTACTTATATGGCGTTCCATAGTTGCAGGAATAGCAGTGTGACATATATCTTCAATCAGTTTCTTAAATAATGTAAAGGAATATAAAATGTAGGCCAGAGATTAAAATGAGAAATATGAATATCTTTAAGGTATTTGTAGCTGTTAAACATATAAAAATAACCGTGCTTATTCCAATAACGTTTACCTAGTTGAATAATGCTTTCAAATTTTAAAATATTATTAAGTAAGCAATCACTGTTGTGAGAGAAAATTTTAAGAAAGAACTTATCTGATAAAAATTTATGCCTTATAATTAAAGGGGGTACCTATGCAAAGTTCACTCTCCATTGTTTGAATCGGAGTAGTTTTAATGAAACTGCCACAGAGTCTAAGCGATTGATTTTGGATATAATCCAACTTTTTAAGGACATTTGGACTAGCATTAGCAAAAACAGCACATCCGTAATCCAGTCTACTCCTTATTAAACTAATATACACTCTTCTTAATTGTAAGGGATGGACACCCCATTTATAACCGCTGATACAACTTAGTATATTTATAAATTTTGAACATTTTTGGTAGGTTTCGTTCACATGTTTGTTCCAGTTTAAGCTGTAATCAAACCATACGCCTAAAAATTAAACAAATTTTACCAATATAAAGAGGTATCATTTAATTTAATTTCAACATTAGGAATACGATACTTTCGTGTAAAAATACATAACTTTGTTTTATTTAAAGATAACTGTAAGCCTATATCATTTAATAATTTTTCAAATTGTATTAATGCCGTCTGCATTAGAGAAATACATTCGTTGATGTCAATGCTACTACAGTAAATTGTAAAATCATCAGATTATGTATTTTCCATACTAATTTTTGTGTCTAAATCACTGTCAATATTACGGAAACTTAAGTGACCAAGATCTATTTCATATTGTTTATTTTAAATTGATATTATAAATAGGTTAAAACTAGATATACTATAGTCTTAGAAATTGAGAAGAATTCGATTGTAATAGGTGCCATTTGATTTTTGTACTGAAGAAAACATTTCGTAGTTTATACTTTGAAGAAAAAGTCAAGTTTTTGTACTTTTGCTTATAAAATGTATTTTATAATGTAAAATTGAATTTATTTCACTTAAACCAATTCATTATTAGATATTTAAATATAATTACTTATTATTTTACAATCACAAGGAACAATTTTTCGGATTTAACTGCTTTTTATTGTTGGGGTATGTCACAACCCCACCTAGTACAGCATGGTGAGATTAGTCACCTAGTACACGGAGGGTTTAGCAGACTTTAATTCAGCTAAAGTTAAAGGCAAAATGTTATTACTCTCGTGACCAAACATCGTGACATTCTTAAAAGGGGGATAAGCGACAAGGGGGATCCTTCCAATACCTTATTAGATATTTAAATATAATTACTTATTATTTTACAATCACAAGGAATAATTTTTCGGATTTAACTGCTTTTTATTGTTGGGGTATGTCACACCCCACCTAGTACAGCATGGTGAGATTAGTCACCTAGTACACGGAGGGTTTAGCAGACTTTAATTCAGCTAAAGTTAAAGGCAAAATGTTATCACTCTCGTGACCAAACATCGTGACATTCTTAAAAGGGGGATAAGCGACAAGGGGGATCGGCTTCTGCCTCTGATAATGATGCATGTTGTCCTATAGGATGACCTTTGACCCAGCGAAGTTTGCGCCACATATCGCCACTAGAAGTTTTGGGGTTTATATCATCGCAAAACCGTTGCCATGACTTGTACTTAGCCTGTCTAATTAACTTTCGAACAGAAACTACTTTTTCTTTTAACGCAAAGTAATTTTCTACAGTACGGTTTTGTCTTAGTTTTTTAAGTGCGAGTCTTCTCTCTGCTACTGCCTTCGATAATTCTTGATTCCACCAAGGTTTTGGCTGAAATTTGGAAGATGGTCTGTTGCTAGTTTTAATGTTGGGAATAAATTTATCGGCGGAGTTATTAATAATATCGAGAAACCTGTCATAATTATCTTGAACACTATTTTCATTGATTAAAAAATCAATACATTCAGAGTCTATATCATTTCCATATTCAATCCAGTTAGCTTTTTTAAAATTACGTTTTATTACAGGTTTCTGAACAGAGATAGATTTAGTAATTATAGAAATAAGCAGGTGATCGCTACTTACATTTTCATTGGTTACGGACCAGGAGCAGTAAAGGAATAAATCAGAACTCGCAAAAGAAATATCAGGAGCAGAAAAAACTATCCTATCATTTAACTTTGCGATACGAGTTGGACTTCCGTCGTTCAAAAATGAGAAATTATGATCAGAACAGCTTTCGGTAATTATTCGGCCCCTGGTGTCAGTAATACAGTAGGGTAGGACCAAGACGCATGGTGAGCATTAAAATCTCCTACAATTAGTGCTTTACTATTAAACATCGCAAACAAGTCGTCATAATGACGTTTCCTTGTCGTAACATTGGTCGCCGAATAAACGCCGATAACATATTGAAGTCTAGATTGGTTAAGAATTTCTATGCACAGAATATCTAATTTGTTACCTGACAGTGAGAAGTCGATCGTCCTAGCTGATAAGGAGCTATGAACAAGAATGTGTAAGCCCCCAAAACCATCTTCTCGGTCCTTTCTAAAGCAAGAATATCCAGAAATGTTTATTGACTCTTCCTGTGAAAGCCAAGTTTCAGAACAAACACAAATATGTACACTTTCTTTTGACAAAAATTATTCTAAATCAAGTCTTTTTGGAATAATATTTCGACAGTTCCATTGAATAAGTTTTAGATACATAAAAGTTATTAAATAATACTAAGTTTTTGACGTGATAACGTCTTATAATTCGATATGGGCTGCGCGCCCGAAAAACATGACAGTTCATGCGGCGTTACCTCGCTGACAGCTCTGAGGCGTTCCATTTACACTCTCAAGTCTCTCAACAACCGTAAGGCCCACCTGGGCCGCGCTCTTTGTTTCGATTATATTACGTATTTCGATGACTTAGAGAATACTTTTGTATGAAGAAGTTTGGTTAGTTATGACCTTTGATACATTGACCACACTCTGAATGAAAAATAAATGAACAATCTGTTAGCTATTAGTATTATTTCGGCTATTCAAAATTGTGCTCTATTTCCTACGTGTCAAGGTATGACTTAATATAATATGAAGAATAAAGTATTCGTTTATTTCTTCTGAACAAGTCATTAATTATAGTTTCGAAAGTTTATAATTGAGAAACTAATATCACATCGGACTAAATACTATATTATGATGGCTTGATAAATAGAAAATTTAACATATATATTATAATGTAGTTCACACAAACATAAAATATGGATTATATGTAAGGATATTTCATATTACATTAATTTTACAAAGAGGGTAGGCCGGGCGCCATTTTTTTTGCACATTGACCTGCCAACTTTTTTGCATAGATTTTTCCCGGAACTGAGGGGTTAAGGCTATGATATTGTCACGTTCAACTATCGTCAGTAAACCGACTTTTCAGACAACCGATTTTTTTTAATTATTCTTGATATCTGATTTTTAACTTTACGCGATGAAATAATAGGTATTATATCTTTAAGCATTTTGGACAAACAATTCAAGTCTTCGGTGTAACTCTGGCTAATCTGTATAATATTTTCTTTTCCATAAGACTCTTCTAAAAAGTTGGTAAATTCGGTAACAAACATAGGGTAATCACTTTCTTCTATTATATTTTTAATCTCGTCCAGTTCCGATGCTTGTAAATCTACTGTAGGTGTCCTTTTTTGTTTTTTGACGCCTTTTTTATTCTTTTTAGCTGAAAAAGTAGTTACAGAGCAATCTGTTAAGGCTTCACTCGATTCCGCATCACTTCTCGAATTGTCTTCTGAATCAGAGGCTTCTGTAGGTAAGATAATACTTTGTGATGATTCAGTTGTAGGAGGATGCGGTCTCTTGAAGGTGGCGAGAGGTACAAAATCTTTATTGACGGTATTTAAAATAGAATCGCGATTGTCGGTTATTATATTCGCAGGTGTTATGTTTTCAGGGCATTTATTTGCAATATGACCCTCTTTTTTGCAAATAAAACAGGTCATAGTATCAGTGGAGATGTAAACCTAGTACGTACTGCCATCAAAATCCACTTGCACACGATCGGGAATCTTTTTTAAATCTTCCGGCGATATGTAGGCTTGACGCCGAAAGCTTAAAATGTGGTTAAAACCGGGATCATTAATACCAGCCTTAACAAAACCGACAGGAGTGGCCAAATTTATTCCTAATTCCGATAGCTTATTCTCTAGTACTATATGCGGGATGATCGGGCAAACGTTGGAAAAAATGATTCGTTTGTTTCTTGTAATAAGCGGCCGAATGGGTATTCGTTTGCTATTAATAACTATACATTGGTGTTTATCGATCAGTTCGTCGGCAAGATCTTTTGTTGATACGAAAACACAAATTCTGTTGTTGGACATTCTGCTTAAAAATCTTATCTGTGTGGACTCGATTACTTTACTAAGGGCGTAGGCGTAATCCTTAAGTGGGGTGTCATCAATAGCATCGATAACAACAGCTTGCTCCTTAGTGGGAAAAACAAAGGCTTGGGTAACGGAGGAGTAACTTGGTTGAGGTTCCATCGTCCCTGTAGTCAGAAACGACGGAGGCATTAAAGATATTATAATATAGCACACGCGATGCCTCGCGCGAGCGCGGGCGCCTTTCACTCGGATAGGTACTCGCTAATACACGTAGTCGATATAATGCGCGTACGTGCAAACCTTACGGCACACCGATAACGACTGAATAAAGTTTATATTATGAAAATTGATCCAGGACAATATTATGAAATATAATAATAATTATTACTTAATCTTCAATAATTACAAGTTACAACATAATAAGGGATGATGAATAATAATTTCTTTTACTTCGTAGATATAATAATAAAGGTTCATATTTTGAATGTTACTGCTATAGTAGGGGAGCCCAGAGTGCTATTTGTGTAGACTTTACTCGAGCGTCATGGGGACCTAGTAAATTTTTAGATTGGGGAACGCTTTATTTTGCCTAAGCGTTCCCTAACTTGGTAGAAGTCCGATCCCTTGTGAGGTAGACCGGCCGGTTGTGGAGGGAGTCCTGTGTTAGACAGATCCAGGATATCCCTCCGTATACGGCTGAAGGCAAACCGCAGGTGGTTTCAGTGAGTACCCAAAGTCGGGAGTCCCACATATCCCCAGGGTGCTTCAGCTTAACTGAGGCACATCCCCAACCCGGGGCACCCATAAAGGGGTTCCCCTGCGCATCAAAAAAAAAAAAAAAGGTAAGACTAATAAAAAAATAAAAAGAGAGTTTTTTATTTTAGCGGCGGGTTCAGAAACTGCAGCCATTTTAAAGTTTTAAAAAGGAAAATATATTCAGAAAATTGCTTATTTGGGCAATTTATAACCAGTTTTTAGACAACAAGGACTAAATTATTTAGATGCATCATCATTAAAATATATCTGCAAAGCTTAGTAAAGGAAAATAATTATAAAGCTTTATTTTTCTATATTTTAAAATGTCTCTATAAGGTTACTGATCGTGGGAATCGCAGACACAATAGATTTTCAATTGTTATTCGGCAGCCGGGTGCCACTTGGGGATTGATGGGTTAAATCGTGAGTGCTTTATAAGGAAGCTTCTTTGGGGTATGATAAACATCTCCTATCTTAATCTGACAGATCCGATTATATTTCAATACGTCAAAATAACTTTTTTTAAACCCACCACATGAGAAATCTGATTTCTATATCATGATAACTAAACACATGTCGGAAGTCACGCTGACCGTTCACTGACCGCGTCGGGGCCGTTAGCAAAATGTATGAAACATCCTACGCGTTATTCAAAAACGCTCCCTAAAATTTCATACATCTCGGGCCATCAGCACCGTCGTTGGGCGCGCAGTCAGCGTGACAGGAAAATCAGCCTTAATCTGACACACTCGAGCAGGTCGCGAAATCCCCTCTTCCCCTCCCCTACTACGATGTAGATACCTTAACTTGTTCCCTAGAATATTAAACCTAGGATCTTATATTAAATTGGTAGAACCTATATTAATTTAAAGAGTATAATATAATTGCCTTTAAACATTTTTACTTTTAGCGTATGAAGTGAAGAGCGAATATTAACAAAATGCAAAGAAATAATCTAAAGAAGGGACAGCCCGGTCCATCTTCTTCTGATGTTAAACTGCCCAAATTGCCAAGAATTAAAATGCCAGAAGATTTTAAAATTAGAACGCAGCCATTGTTTTCTTTACCTGAGGAAGTCTTGAAATTACCAGCGCCAAAATTAAAAACGAGCAGGCAGAGTTGCATGGGCCCCAGGAAAAGATCTAGTGGTAAAATAGTAACTTATAAAATTTATCATTTATGAAAAAAAAACCTATAAGTAGGTACTTATCTAAAAATTATTTGATGATATTTTGCTGAATAGGTGTTTGAGTGTTTCAACTTTCACCTCAGATAAGCATTGTTCATCTCAGCGACCACATATTAGGTATATATTAGTATATTATAGCTTAAAAGTTTGTAATACCTATAACTTATAAGTTACCTATTATAATTCGAAAGTAGTTTTCCGTCCATTCATCACCAGTGCATAATATTATAGCCTGAATTAAGTTAACGTGATAATTTAATGTTAAATTACCTATATTATGTACTTATTTATTAGGTAGGTAAATCGTAAATATAACTTTCACATCTACATTTTCTTTTATAGTAATGCAAAGTTTCACTGCTATGAGAAAAGCGAGAGAAAATTTTAGAGCCAAGCTGATGAATTTGATTTGTCAGTCGGAGCCCGGGGAGGACGGGGACTGTATACCCACGGGAGAGGAGAAGAACCTACTGCGCTATTACTACTACATCAAATATGGAATTGACACCATTCATGTAGCTCCTCTTGATAATAAAATCATTTTGAGGTGAGCGTTGAGCATTATAGAGCGTCAAGTTTGTGAAAGGGGTGACAGACGTGCGAGTAAGTACGCGGACTTATGGCTCGACGATCTTAATCGCCTGTGTGTCAGAGCCGCGAGCCGTGAGCCTGGGGGCATGGTAATCCAGTGTGAGCGATTCTCGTGTGTCACCGAAGCGAGCCGAGTATGTTCGCGAATTTAAAACCCGCGTGCTTTAAGTTCGTACGTCTATCATCATCGGCTGGATGGTTGGCTGATTATCTCATAACTGAGTTTCGGCAGGACGCCAGAATTATTAAATATTGCGATTTGTTAACTGTTGGGCCGAAATTCGTTTATCGCGTGGGAACTCTACATTTTTCCGGAATAAAAACTATTCTATGTATGTCCTTTCCCAGGACTCGAGAATATCTGCATTCTAAATTTCAGGGGAATCAGTTTAGAAGTTTAAGCGTAATAAGGTAACAGATAGACACTTTCGGCGCATTTATAATATTAGCATAGATATGCTCTTAAATTTTATATACCGCATCCATACTCGAGTAAATTGCTACCCTTCTGATAGGGGGCGGCTATTAGTAGTTACAAATAATTTGGTGCTATAATTAAAAAGTGTTTTAAAATTTTACTTATAATATAAATATACATAGTAACATTCACAACAACATCTAGTTTAACTAAACGCAGAAAGAAACCCGGATAATAAACAACTTGGCTCGTTATCGTATTGCTATTTAAAACGTTATTTTTGCGTAGCTCAATGAAATAATAATGAATATAAGCACTCAAGTATTAGTATACATCAGTTCATCTCACGTACGCGTTTCTTATTGTAGGGTTCACAAGCTCATACCAATAAAGTTGAAGAAATGGAAGAAAACTTTGTTGACGTGCACGGACGAAATGCGAGAAGACTTTATGATGAGCATGAAGAAGGCGATTGTAGATTTCGTTTTAAAAGACCCGAATACGGTGAATGCTTGTTATTTATTTCAACAACTGTCGCAATATTATTAATTACTTACCCAAATATATTATACACCTAACAATTATTCCACATATAGATACCGAAGTACAAAATGTACTGGCGTTTGTTCTGGCTTAAGCTCGATTGTTTTGTTAAAGTGAATGGTTTCGATTGTAGGAGGAATCATTACAAGAAGATGACACGGAACTTAAGCAGGAGTTAGCTAAGAAGGACGACGCCTGGCGAAACCGATACGTTGTCGCCAAGAAATACGCCAACAGGAACTTACACTGCGTTAATCCTTGCGTTGCTCAAATATTGCAGATTTGGGGGAAACAGTTCGAGTAAGTTAAGGATTTAAATAGTGAAAAATTTGTGCGACGTTGTTATAATATTTTGTTTGTCGGTAAACACCTCCAAATCGACTGGACCAGAGCACAGCGCGCCTATCGTAGTTTCTGCGATAGTAATTTTTGATGTTGTGTAATAACTAATACGAGTATGTCATATTATGTTGCACAATATCAAAAATTACGACTCCTCCTTTTTCCTGAAATGGCAAAACAGCGTCTACTGGATCAGCTAGTATTATTTGTCTTCGGGCAAAATAATCTTTTAAATTTCTGATCAAATGACTAACATTTCTGGCTTGTCGTTCCAAATATTATAAATACTTCCAAGTGAGCTCCGGCTGATCAGCATGCGGGACATAATGTCGTCGAACGAGGCGTACGAGCTGCAGGACTTCTGTTTCATCTGCAAGCGGCACGTGGAGGCCGCCGGCAACGTGCTCACGCTGCAGTGGCTGCCCACCATACAGGCTGTCTTCCTGCAGGTAGCTCATGGGTCCCAACTCCTATAGGGGTTTATGCAGAACTAGGTGCTATATGCGTACAGATGAGCCAGGAAATAAGAGCAGCGTAAGAATCCCCGAACATTTACCAAATATTTACAAAATATGTTATGTCTGTCGGCCGCACCGTCCTATATTATTCGTAAAAATTAACTTAGGCAAATAACGTATTGTTATGGGTATCTAGTTTTAGGCTTAGTCCAGAAGAAGTAGCTTCTCGTTTCAAACTTAAATTATCAGCTAAATATTTTTTCTTGTTTCAAAACTTTAGGGTGGTAAGAAAAAGCAAATACCGGAACCGAAACAGCCGGTGAAAATGAAGAAGTTCTACAACTGCGTCGCCTGCATCATGACATACAACTTGCAGACTCTGTGTCTCAAGTCCATGAAAGATTTC
Organism: Polyommatus iphigenia; assembly: GCA_963422495.1. Lineage (NCBI taxonomy): Eukaryota > Metazoa > Arthropoda > Insecta > Lepidoptera > Lycaenidae > Polyommatus > Polyommatus iphigenia. The sequence goes on from OY730190.1 coordinate 2,429,164, forward strand.
ACGGAATATATTCTGGATGTCGGGGTTAGTTTTTCAGATCAGAGAAATTAATTCATAGGCATATGACGGACCTATGTAATTTGGTCGTGTTATGTCAAGCTCATTCGATAAATCACGACGTACTATCGAAAAAATTAATTCATAGGCAGTTGACAGACCTACGTCGTTTGGTCGGCTGGGTTTGATAAAACGCGACCAAAATATGGAAGTCCGCCATCTGCTTATGAATCAACTTCTCTGATAGTACAGTGTATTGCACCATTACCTGACTAAAAACATAGGTCCGCCATCCGCCTATGAACCACATTTCCTGAAAATAAGTATCTACAAGTGCTATGCCTATTTCAAGGTCCACTCTAATACGAGTAAACTTAATTCCCACAGGGCATGAACCAGGGCTTCATAATAAACCTGACGTTTCAAAACGAGTGCGTGGAGTTCGAGCCGTCGTTCAAGCAGTTCGGCGAGCAGCTCGGGCTGCTGTACGAGCACATCGCGGACGCGTGCCGCCAGACGCCGCTCCTGGAGACCACGCTGTACCAGGATTACAGCGATAATAAGGGCACTCTCAAGGTTGGAGCGTATAAAATTGGCTTCAAAAGTTGAGAAGAATGTAAAAAAAAAATTAAACTACTGAATTGTTTCTAAAATTTATCAAGCGTACCTATTATAGTACGGGAGCTCTAGAACAATTTTTTTGTGATTACTAACAAGCTAATTTTTTGTGAGTAGCTTCATTTTGATAAGACAAACAACTTTTTTATCTGCGAAAAATCTTGACAAGTTGTAGCTAACAGAGATAGAAAGGATTTCAAACTTTGATATTTTGATGGTCCTAAAATATGGATTGTTCTATTTGTAGGACAATGCTACTCTTAAATTATATAACTATTAACCTACAAAAAAAATCTGCTGATTACTGGCAGAGTAGACAGAATTATAGAGTATGCCGACTTAGAACTAATGTTGAAATTTTTACATTTGACGTATTATGACGAAAATCGTTGCTAGGGTTGTTGACTTGTTACCTACGAATTTAAAACTATGACATATTCGCTGGACGTGTTCCTCTTTGGTCGTATTGTTGTTTGTGTTTTGGCACATGCGATTAAAATTGTCAGAATCCAATTTTGAAATCTTTACTTTAAATATTTAAAAATAAATTATATCAGCCAGCGCGAGGCACATTCCGTTCATAATCCTAGTGAAACCCGACGAATTTGACAGATATTGAAACCTGTCCGTTTCTTTGCAGTCGAACTACTGGTAGTTATGTCTATTGTGTTACTGGTTAGGTTTCCGTTTTAGGGTACCGTAGTCAACTAAGTTTTGTTGATTACAGAACGCTAAAACGGAATCCTAACTAAGTAGGTTAATATAGTTATATAATTTAAGAGTAGCATTGTCCTACAAAATATAGAACAATCCATATTTTAGGACCATCAAATCAAAGTATGAAATCCTTTCTATCTCTGTTAGTTACCACTTTCAAGATTTTTTGCAGATAAAAAAGTTGTTTGTTTTATCAAAATGAAGCTACTCACAAAAAATTTGCTTGTTAGTAATAAAAAAAATATTGTTCTAGGGCTCCCTCACTATTACCATAGAGAAAATATTATACAATATACAGGTCTCTGCTATTACTAAAATAGAATCACAGTTATTTTGATACAGAAAGTAGTTCGTTGAATTGTAACAAAAGAATTGTATTGTAGAAATTAAAATTCAATGAAATATATTATATATTGTATTAAAATAATATAATACTTAAATATATTATGTATATTGTGTTATTTTTAATAAAATAATTAATACAGTATTTTTAAATGTTTTAGCCAATAATCGATCAAGAGTTAGTGGAACACTACAAGACGACAGTGACCAACTTGATAAACGAACAGAGGATCGGCCCCGAGCTTAGAGTTCAGGATTTTGATGATTACGTGTGTCTCCTTAATGGCGAGGTTATTATTGAATAACATGTTGTAGAAAATAATAATAAAAAACTTAAGTACCTAAGTATACTTATATATAATAAAATATTTAAATATTCATTAACATAACATTACATGTAATTATTTTGATTAATATAATATTATAGTTATTAATATTATATTTAACACGTCATATCATAACATAACATCAACATAAAAGTTACAATTATTTAATAACTACACGTAAAATACACGTTAATAAATAATAACTATAGTTACTATACGTGTGCGTGCTACGGCCTACGAGTGCGCTACGGCGCTACGCGGCTACGACACTTTTCAGGACACAATGTTTTATAGCAAAACCCAGCGAGTCACACAATAGGGAAGATGCGATATTTTTATTTTTGTTTTTGTTTTAAAGAACTCCACGTAGAATAGACCACAAGTATATTAAAAAAATTAAAACACTGGAATTAACTCCAAAAAATGCGGTTTAAAATTGTCAATTTAAGTTTTGGCGCCAAAACGGATCTATAGTCTGTATGACGTCACTTACAACGTCACTACTATTTGACAATAATTATTTATAATGGCCCCACGATCGTGCCTCTCAAAAAGTTGTCATGCCCGCGTTCAATTTAGCGTTAAAAACGATCAAAACGCTCAAAATAAGAGGCATTTTGAGCGTTTTTAACGCTAAATAGAACACGGGGATAGCAGGTGTGACGTCACTGAACGCTGATTGGTGTTTTGAAATCCGTTCCGTTTCAAGTTACTTTTAATTCGTAATTTTCGAAAAAAATAACAATATTTTATAAAATATTAACTTTGCAGTGGCCCTTTTTTTATATTCTTTTAACGTTTTAATAGCAAAATTTTCATTAATATTATATTTGCATGTTCCCTATTGTAACGTAAATTCGAACACTCGTCAACGTTTTCAGTCGCTCGAGGACGTGGAGAATTTCATCAATTCGGATCCTGCGAAAACATTCGAGGAATACTGCGAGGAGGCCGTGAAGTATGTAAATATGGCGAAAGAGATTCCGTCGAAATTGGAGAGCACGGTCGTTATAGGCATGTTCCGGATGCAGCGAGCCGACCTCATCAACTCCCTGCGCGGCGCCGCGTCCCGCCTCGCCAGCGCGCTGCTGCGCCGCATGACGGAGGATTATCAGAATATGATTAAGGCGTGAGTGCCGTTTGTATTGATTTTGAATTATGTAAAAAGTCAAAACATGAAAGCCCTTTGATAGAAATCAATTTTTGACGTGATAACGTCTTATAATTCGATATGGGCTGCGCGCCCGAAAAACATGACAGTTCATGCGGCGTTACCTCGCTGACAGCTCTGAGGCGTTCCATTTACACTCTCAAGTCTCTCAACAACCGTAAGGCCCACCTGGGCCGCGCTCTTTGTTTCGATTATATTACGTACTTCGATGACTTAGAGAATACTTTTGTATGAAGAAGTTTGGTTAGTTATGACCTTTGATACATTGACCACACTCTGAATGAAAAATAAATAAACAATCTGTGAGCTATTAGTATTATTTCGGCTATTCAAAATTGTGCACTATTTCCTACGTGTCAAGGTAAGACTTAATATATGAAGAATAAAGTATTCGTTTATTTCTTCTGAACAAGTCACTAATTATAGTTTAAAAAGTTTATAATTGAGAAACTAATATCACATCGGACTAAATACTATATTATGATGGCTTGATAGATAGAAAATTTAACATATATTATAATGTAGTTCACACAAACATAAAATATGGATTATATGTAAGGATATTTCATATTACATTAATTTTACAAAGAGGGTAGGCCGGGCGCCATTTCTTTTGCACATTGACTTGCCAACTTTTTTGCATAGATTTTTCCCGGAACTGAGGGGTTAAGGCTATGACGTTGTCACGTTCAACTATTGTCAGTAAACCGACTTTACAGACAACCATTTTTTTTTATAAACATTAGAATTCACGCTGGCATTCATTATACGATTTTTATATCATATTTTTATAGAATATGAAATAAAAATCGTATAATGAATCCAAACGATTAAAAGTATATTTTGAAATTAAACATTATTTACTGCATACGAAAACTACACATCCAATGATACATCGCGTGAGCGAGTCATGCTAATTGTCATTAGTCACTTTTTATCAATAGGCTGCCATGGTGCGAATATAGTCACTGATTTCAACGTGAATTGACCCTTCATATCGCTAATCGCTATAGAATATTCGACGAGTACTCCTCCATCGCGAACACTTTGCTGACGCCGCCGCCGGATACGGCCGCGCTGATGGTGCTGGTGGAGTACTGCGGGACGGTGGAGGGGACGCTGGCCGGGGCCATGGAGGAGCGGCTCCGGGAGGTGATGCGATACATCGTCTTCCTCGCAGACCACACCACCTTCACGCCGCTGGAGATGAAGGCCAACAATCAGACCTTCCATTGGTAGGGTTATGGTTTTTTAGTCTAATGAATGTAACCTGTGTTTACTGTATAGAAGCTGTGGTTACTGTAAGCAACCAGTGGTTGCATACTTTGAGGTATTAATGTCCAGTTGTTATAGAAACTTTACGATTTCACTCGTTCGAATATCTCAATTTTCCCAGCATAACTCGTAACTATACTCTGACCGCTTAAAGGCCGACTCTCGTAGCTTACTCGTAGCATACTAAATATAAATAATATGTATGCTACGAGTATGCTACGAGAGTCGCGCTTTAAGCGGTCATAGTATAAATCTAATATATATAAATCTCTTGTCACGATGTTTGTCCGCGATGGATTCCTAAACTACTTAACCGATTTTAATGTTTTTTTTAAATGTGCGCCTTTTTTTATAACTTGAGAGATAGGATAGCTTAGATCTTTAATTATAGTCGCAATTTTATTTTATTGCAAATTATTTGTCTATAATTAATTGACAGTCACAATTATCTGTTAACTCCAAAAGATTCCAACAGATGTCGATACTTTTCGACTGGATTGAGTAAGTACGAGCGGCTACTGGGTACTTTATATATTGATAGGTGCATTTGTTGAATAAATAATAGTAAATTATTACAACCTGAGACTGACGGCGACCATTGTTTGTGCGACGGGATAGCGATCGACGTTGCCATGGTAACATACATATTTAGTCACTTCAATAAAATAATATGGCAAATACATAATATATTATGGCAAAGCAACGTTTGCCGGGACAGCTAGTTATATAATATATTGTATTCGGAATATAGTAGCTCTGCTAAACTCCGATTTGCTAGTGGCGTGACAAACATAATTTACCAACACGAATTACAAAATTGTTATTGCAGCTTTGAGTATACAACTAATTGGTACTCTTACTGGGATTAGAGTAGGATAAGAGTTTTTTGGGTCTTAAGGGTGTGTATTTGTTCTAGGTATGCTTGTCGCAGCTTTAAGTATAATATTTAAACTAATTGGTATTCTTACTGCGATGAGAGTTTTTTGGGCCTTCTACGGCTGTGCATCTGTTCTAGGTACGCTCGTCTGCCCGGCATCATCGAGGAGTGTAAGGTCATTTGCGATCAGAAGAAGGTCGAATATCAGGAGTTGCTCAAGGTCAGCCTTTGTTTTTATCCGTTGAACATTAACTACTGAGTAGGTAATATAATATTAACAAGGGGATAGGGTTTTGATGACCGAATTTACATTTACAGATTACATTATGTTCCATCAAAAGTAGAATCTGTATAGGTTCCAACAAATTCAAAATTAGTTTCCGATTTCATGTTTCATATTAAACGGAAAGCTATCATCATTTTGCCCCAGTTTTGTTTACACAACATAATATTAGCAGAGGCGGCGCAAGGCGTGGGCGGTGTGGGCGACCGCCCACGGCCTCGCGGTCTAAGGGGCCTCGCGCCCCTTGGAGCACGAGGTTTTTTATAAAGGATTTACAAGTTTTGATACTTAATTATTCATATAAAATGTTTTATGAATAAAAGTTTGAGTATCAAAAGATTCTCTCTCTCCAAAAATCCGTATTCTTGCGTCATCTATCAGGGGGCCTCGCAAAATATATTTCAGGGGGCCTCGCAAGATATATCTTGCCCACATAAAATTTAGGTCTTGCCCCGCCACTGAATATTAGTTTGTTTTAGTCAGCGTCAGTTATCGAAATTATTTTTATGTGATGTTATACGTTACTATACTTGTAAGCATTCGTCTTAGATGTGTTATGAACATTCAGGTCCGCATCGCGAAGTTCATAGAGGAGCTGTCGACGTACGAGACGCAGTGCAACGAGCTGCAGTACTGGGGCGACATCGCCGAGCTGCCCAAATACGTCGTCCGCGCACGGAGACTCGACGAGAAGTTTGTACAGAACGGTTATTTAAGGATAAGAGCGTTCTGAAGTCAATCTTAACTACCCCATCTTGTCCTACAGAGACAGTGCCACTTTAGTCACAATATGAAAATTGCACCGTAGAAAAATTCAGCTGTGTATTTTTAATAGTTTTAATCCTAGGAATCCAAACTATTCTGCCGTAATTAGGTAATAGCGGTAACTGAGCCCTTGTAAAAACTTGTCAAATTTCAGCGTTTCCTATGCAAACAGCGATTGACAATGAAGTGACAGATGTTTCTAGTCTAAGCCGGCCCCTAGACGAGCAATTTTATTGTCAATATCACGTATTGCCTAATATTATTGACCGTTTAGGGTTGATATCGTACATCGCACGCCTTCAATGTAATTGTCAAATAAACTGTTCAATAAAATTGAAGTCTAATATTGACAATAAAATTGCTCGTCTAGGTCTTGCTAAGGGCAATATCGTACACATTTGCACACTCAGTCAAGACTGAGTATGCAGTAAATCACTTTGAACTTATAAAAAGTTGAAGATTATCATTCTAAGAGTTAACAAAAGGTTTTTCGATGAAACTGTAATAGTTTGTGTATTTATATGATCTCAATTTTCGTTTTTATGGTAAGTAACAGAATACAGTGCGAGCATTTTTCGCATAGCTCCTAGGTCAATGACCTCTGGTGCCATCTTATTTAATTTCGACAACTTACCTAATACACTGCATTGATTGATTGCTACGTCAACTTATCTGAAATCACGCTTGTGCATGTTTTAATTCAGATGTAGATGATATTCCTAGTATGACGGATGATATTCCTATAGTTTGACCTGATATTTTGATATACCAATTGATAAATAAATACTTTTAAATAAGAAACAGGCATCCGGTAATCAAAAACAGAATCTATACATATAATAAAACTGTAGAAATGAAGATTCTGTACATTAAAGATATTCAAAAAATAATAAGCGGTGGGTGTCACTACATCGCTATACAAGCCAAAAATGTGGTCAGTTTTTTTATCTGTCTGTCTGTCTGTCTGTATGTTTGTTTCACTATCACACGAAAACTACTGATCCGATTTGAATGCGGTTTTCGCAGATATATTTGTCTTCTTCCAACTTAACATCTGGTGTATAAAAAAAATTCCCCCCACCCCTCTAAAGGGACGAAAGTGGGGGTCAGATTTTGTATAAGACTTTTGCTTTTACACGAAAACTACTGATCCGATTTGAATGCGGTTTTCGCAGATATATTTGTCTTCTTCCAACTTAACATCTGGTGTATAAAAAAAATTCCCCCCACCCCTCTAAAGGGACGAAAGTGGGGGTCAGATTTTGTATAAGACTTTTGCTTTTACACGAAAACTACTGATCCGATTTGAATGCGGTTTTCGCAGATATATTTGTCTTCTTCCAACTTAACATCTGGTGTATAAAAAATTTCCCCCCACCCCTCTAAAGGGACGAAAAAGGGGGTCAGATTTTGTATAATACTTTTGCTTTGACACGAAAACTACTGATCCGATTTGCATACGGTTTTCGCAGATATATTTGCCTTCTTCCAACTCAACATTTGGTGTATTAAAATCAACCCCCCCACCCCTCTAAGGGGCGCAAAGAGGGGGTCAGATTTTGTATCGAACTTTTTTCTTTAATGGACTTACTTCATATTATTTACTGTTTTTCCAACTTAACATCTGGTTTATAAAAATTCCCCCCCCCCCCCCCCCCCCCTCTTAGGGGACAAAAGAGGGGGTAAGTTTTTGTATCAACTGATGAAGTAGAAATACTTTAAATGGCAAAACAACGTTTGCCGGTACAGCTAGTAATTAATAATGTTCCCAATTCCCACATCAATTAATGTTATAAATAATTTTGATTAAATGCGGTAAGGCCACAAACCACTCCACTTAAAACTTAATTATTTCATTCAATTAAACGGTTTTACTGAAAGCATTTATTTTTAGGTTATCGAATGCGCTTCAAAGGATCGATCAGTTTAACGAGGAGGAGACCGCCTTCGGCTGGGAACTGTCGCAGTATCCCAAACGTAAGGCGATATTCGACAAACTCGCGCCGTACAAGAAGCTGTATGACGCCGGCTACGACTTCCTCGAGAAATATAACAATTGGATGAAGGCGAAGGTGCTTATATCCATCATTCATATTTCACTATTATGTTCTATCATGGATGATAAATCGGTAAATTATGGACCTATGTTGTATGGTCGCACTATGTCAAGTTTAACCAACAGATCACGACTAACATTAACTTGACTATCAGATATGTACTATCAAAGAAGTTCATTCATAGGCAGATGGCGGACCTACTTGTTTTGGTCACCTTTTGTCAAACCCAGCTGACAGATGACATCTTACAAGTTACATTAACCCCGCGTTCCATTTAGCGTTAAAAACGATCAAAACGCTCAAAATGCCTCCTATTTTAAGCGTTTTGATCGTTTTTAACGCTAAATGGAACGCGGGGCATGTTGATTGTTGAACTAATCTGACCAAATGACGTAGGTCCGTCAACTGCTTATGAATCAATTTCTTCGATCGTACATAACAAAAATCCCTATTATTGTCTTTATTAGGTGGGCAGTTTCGACCCCGAAGATATCGAGGGTGACGTCACCTACTACTACAAAATTGTATACAAACTGGAAAAGGCTTTTCAAGACATTCCCGATACACACACGCTGGCTAGCTCTGTAAGGTAAATACTAACATATAACATGACATTCTATTTATCATTTAACGAAATGGTCATATCATTTTATTTATTTAACGGTGATAAATTTTAGTTTACTTACAATGATAAGAAAGTCCGATGAGATCCATACTAATATTCATGGGCGCCGGCAGAAATAATTTCCAAGGGGTGCAGATTTTAGTTTTCTATCTGTTCTTTTCTTTTCACTTTTTACGAACAACAGTGACTGTCTAATGTCTATTTACGTCAACATAAAACATTTAGTGCCGAAACATTACGAACTATCCTTGTACGCACGGGTATAAAATATATAGCCACTGAAAAAATGATTAAAATCGATAGCCTATGATCCTTCACGTGGTCTACTTCTTATCTGTGCCAAATAACGTAAAAATTGCTCCAGTAGTTCGCGAGATAAGCCCTTTCAAATAATTTCCCCCGTTCTTTCCACATTCTCCCATTAGTCTTAGCGTGATAAAATATAGCCTATAGCCTTCCTCAATAAATGGGCTATCTAACACTGAAAGAATTTTTCAAACCGAACCAGTAGTTCCTGAGATTAGCGCGTTCAAGTTAGCCCTTTCAAATAATTTTCCCCGTTTTTTCCACATTTTCCTCTATTTCTTCGCTCTTATTAGTCTTAGCGTGATAAAATATAGCCTATAGCCTTTCTCAATAAATGGGCTATCTAACACTGAAAGAATTTTTCAAATCGAACAAGTAGTTCCTGAGATTAGCGCGTTCAAGTTAGCCCTTTCAAATAATTTTCCCCGTTTTTAACCGACTTCCAAAAAACGAGGAGGTTATATGTTCGGCTGTGGATATTTTTTTTATTTTTTTTTATTTTTGTATGTTCAACGATTACTCCGCCGTTTGTGAACCGATTTTCGAAATTTTTGTTTGTTGTATTAGGTTTCACTCCAATTTGGTACCATGTTCACAAAAGTGGTGACCTGATGATGGGATCCAGGAGTAATCGAGGGAACTCCTCGAAATTTATATGGAAACATATGGTGATTTTGATTTTATGTGAAGTATACTAAGAATATGCTACCAAAAAGTCAAATATTGGGTCAAGGTATACCATGGTTTCGAAGATGCAGAGAGAACTCCTGACTCCTTATAGATACACGTTTGGGAGTTTCGGCGTTGTTTTAAGAACAGAAAGCATATTATGCTACCATGCAATTCAAATTCATCATCATCATCATCGTCATCATCATCATTACCACGTCGTGTAAGGGAGATCGCACACGTCACACTTTTTGTGTGATCGAGTCTGCGGCTTACATACAATCTGATGGCGCGCACCATGCGTATTGTATGTAAGCCGCAGACTCGATCACACAAAAAGTGTGACGTGTGCGATATCCCTTAAGGTCACCAATGTCTCATGGCACCAAATAGATATATAATAGTACAAGGCATAGGTATGGATACAATAATAATAATTATGTACATAACAACACCAATTATTATAGGCTGTTTATATACACGGCAGAGGCAACGGCGTCGCCACGCGCCGACGCGCGTCGCGCGGCGCGTGCGTAAAACCTCGTATTCAAGTTCTAACTGGAATGTCAGGGCATGCCGCGCTGCGAGAATTTTGAGTGGCATATTGTGATTTTAAACTTTATCTTCATTAATGTAATACATAGTATCGCTTGAGAAAGGCGCAGGCGGCCGCGAGACTTTCAAGTTTCTCAAGCGATACTATGTATTACAATAATGAAGATAAAGATTGAAATCATATTAATGACACCGGAGTTCAACTTGGAGAATGGAGGGTTTATTAATAACAATACGAGATCAATTACCGCTCAATATGTTGTCAATTTAATGCTCACGGTCCACTGTTCACACCAAGCTCACACTTATCTGTTACAACTATATAAGACTCCTACGTACAAGCAGTGTTGCCAACTCGGATTTCTTAAAGGAGCTAGATCATATCTGAAAAAAAGCTAAAAGAGAGCTAGATTTTTTTAGAAAAAAGAGCTAAGTTATTTTATGTACTTTTTATTAACAAACAACTTTAAAAAGTAATGAAATAATATTTACTGACTTTAAGTTTAAATAATTCCTAGTCTAAAGTTATATTTTAGTCCATAATTATTGTTGTCACGGTGTGTCGGGGGACCGCCAACAGCGACTTTTGCATTCTGTATCGCCAAGTCACTGATTGTCTCGATTCGGTTCGCACTTTGCTGTGAACTGACCATTAAACTATAATGTTATGTGAAATCAAACATGTACATTAGCGGTCCTCCGACACACCGGGACAACAATTATGGACTAAAATATCACTTTAGACTAGGAATTATTTAAACTTAAAGTCAGTAAATATTATTTCATTACTTTTTAAAGTTGTTTGGCGGGTTTTTTTTAAATTTCTTAATTTAATTTTATTTCATGCTTTTTAAACTTGTGTGGGTTATAGTGCAGAATAATTTCTATCAACAGGATCATTTAACCCAATGAATACCATCTATGAATGTCCTCTTGGACGAGGCCGTCGATATGAGTCCAAACATGAAACCTTCAGTTTGGGTTCATAATATGGAGCTCGGCTCCTATAGAAACCAGGTGATGCTGCAGCAGCAGCATGCAAATATTTACAGTTTATCTACGTCTTACTAATTGTTGCAATTAAAATGAGCCAAAACACGAAGCAATTGTCTAAGTTGGTGAGGAGTTAGGTATCCTAATTCCTATTGATTACCAGGTGATGCTGCAGCACCAGGTCAACTTTTCATTCAAATGTATATATTTGTGTATATATCGATGGCCCCAACGAATAAACGTGCAAGAGCTCTTACCCAAAAAAACTTTTTTTTGATTTTTCGTTTGCATGGCCTATGATACACCTATGTAAATTTTTTTTAATTTTTTTGACTGAAAATAACGATTTTATAGCAATGTAAACCTTTATTGTAGGGAAAGAATAATAAAATATATCTATCGAAAATCAGAGAGGGCGTTACAAAAATAATAATAATAATTAAATCACTTATTATGAGAACTGAATGTTTAACTTCATCAAAGCTATTGATTTCTCACTAAAAGCAATGAATTTCATTTATAAATAACAAAACAATTTCAAATAACTAAAATATTAAAACTAAAAAGAGCAAAAGAAATTAAAACTTAAAATTAAAAGAAAACAAAGTGATAAAATTAATTTCATTTATTGAAACTGACATAGATTGTACTTACAATGTTTATTCACCGCAAATTCACAGTAGAATGAGCTCCACGCTCAGAACAAGTCTTTTTATAAACATCTTCCCTACTTGTTTTCCCTACCACAAGTAATAATTACGTCACTCTTGAAAATCATGTTCACAAAACATTAAACAATTGTAAAATTATTAAGTAACGTTAAAATTAATTAATTTATTTATTTTGTGATTTACTAAAATTCCCATTAAATTAATACGAAGTAAGTAAAACCGGAAGTAATTATTTCACAACTAAAATACGTCGCAATTTTAGTGAGAATGTTTAAAGAAATTATTTAAAAGTTTGATTGGCATGGAAAAACTAGTTTTAATTACATTACAATAATTCTATAGTGGCAAAGTATGAAATCATCATTAAATAATTTTAATAAATACCCCGGAAGTTAAAATATCTTCCGGGTTTACAATAAATCATAAAACGCATACCAATAATTCTAATATAACAACGTATTACACATTTTAACAATAATTCATAATTATAATCATTAATCACATTATAACAATTTTTCAAATCATGAAAATATAATATAGAGTCTCAATCAGACAGGAACCTCCGCGGCGACATATCACATTAATAATAAAACATGCGCTTATTGCAGATTATTTGTTTATTTGAGTTCACCAGAATAAACATGTTATAACAATCTGGCGCTCGTGTCTATTCTTTCCCTTGGGTTATAACTCTTGCACGAGTATTCGTGTAAAAATGCAAGCGACTTTTACCAGTAATGCCTCATTGCAGATGGCGAAACTTTGAATATAATAATTACAGCTATTCTATTATCTTTTACTAATTTCTCTTGTCTTTTCTGCTTTTGTAAAGGTTATTAGAAGAGCTATTGTATAGTTTATCAGAAGAGCTGCTGGTGAGTTGCCGGTCTTTTTAGGAGGAAATACGCTCTCTTCTTGAAGGTTTGCAGGTCTTAAAGGTCCGAAAATACTGCTGGTGACAGTTCCTTCCAAATTTTACAGTGCGCGGCAGAAAGATACGCGAAAAAAGCACGGTGGAAGACTGCCACTCATCAAGGTTATGACGATAGTATATTTTTTACGTGGAACGATAGCGAAAAGTTGCAGGAGGTATGATTCCGAATAATTCCTCAAAGCAATCCCCGTGATATAACCGGTTGAGGATGCAGAGTGAAGAACTATTTACATCTCGGCGTAACTCCAAGGTGTCCAGCCTGTTTGAAACATTATGGCAGTCAACAATTCGAGCGGCCCTTCGTTGGATACGATCCAAAAGGATTAGTTGGTATTTTGGGATCCCTACCCAGAAATGAGAACAGTATTCCATATAAGGCCGAACCTGCATCTTGTAGAGTTGCAGGCATTGGTCCAGACTGAAATACTGTCACGTTCTTAACAAAGAACACTAAGTTTTTTCGAGGCTAACTTGGCATCACTCTCTAGATGACACCTGAACTGGACTTCGCTCGATATGTTTACGCCAAGTATTTAAATGTTGGGAGGGGATTGTTAAAGAAGTGCCCTGAAAACGAGGATATACTGCCATTGATGACTTTTTAGTTGTGAACGCGCAGACTTGGCGGGGTTGAATTGGACTAAGTAACGTCTATCTCATTCAGAGACTTTCTCCTATGAATTCTCTATTTAAGACATAAGTTCGTTCCGACTCTCAGTGACATTTAGCCGATAAATATGGGGGAAGCCGGTACATAGGGCATCACCTGTACTATCATCCGCATGGCAATAAATGCCGTTGGTCTGTAACATGTCATTGATCTGCTAAAAAACTTGTGACCCATTTGCATAAATTCTCGGGAAGCCCATATTATGATGGAAGCTTTGATAGCAGCGCTTTGATCAAAGGCCTTCGCAATGTCCAAACTAACAGCCAATGCCTGCATAACTTACCTAACTGCAGCCAAAACTAACAGCAAATGGAAATATATATAATAGAATAGATTATATATTATATATAATCTATTCTATTATATATATTTAAAAAAAAGTCCATGGCGTGATGGACTGCAATTAATTAAAATTAATAATATTATATGAAATATCCTTGGTGCGAAAAATATAAATAATAAAATAACAAAAAAAGGATATGGGCGAACAGCCCATAGACGGCTCCAATTTTATAAATAAATAAATAAAAAAAAAAGCAGCCAATGCCTCTCCTCTCCACACAATCACCTGAGCCCAACGATGAGTTTGGTACGCCAAGACATCACCAGCCAAGCGACCCTTTCGGAACCTGTACTGTTTGTCGCTTAGTAATGTCTGGCTGCCCAAGTATCGTAAGAGCTGATAATGGATTCCATTATCTTCGAGAAGACGGAGGTTTTAGCAAGTGGTAGACCACTTGCTAAAACCTCCGTCGCTAAAAGGTGACCGCTCAAATCCTTCCAACTATAGATAGTTGGAAGGATTTGAGCGGTCACCTTTTTTAGGGATCAGGTACACTAGGGCTGTCTTCTAAGAAGCCGAGACAATGCCAGAAGAGTAGGAGAACCGAAAACGACGCGTTAAGACCGCCAACGCTGGAGCACACCTTTTCAACACAGTAGGAGGGATTTCGTCAGGCTCACTCGATTTTTGGATATCAAGGGCACGCAGGGCTAATCACAGTTCACACTGAGCGCTGATGTAACCGAATATCCGACATGATGCTCCTGCATCGTGGTATGGTCGTCGGTTTTTATCCCCCGTCATCTACGTTC